>JAMZAV010000732.1:0-546923 GCA_024449915.1 Sweltsa coloradensis
ATAGAATTGCATAAAAGTAAAAATATGGCATAGGTTTTGACATGAAAATCCATTTTGGTTGTTCAAGCATTAACTTGGCTCAGCCAAAATGAAGTTGCCGTAACTTTTTTGTGTTCCTTGTGCGAAAATCGAAGTTGGTTGTGCAAAATTGTGCAAAAAGTGTGCAAAATTCACAGCATATCGTACGTCATAATTTCATTGGTGGTTGAGCCAAGTTAATGTTCCCTTCGTCTTTAGCATCTGAACTCTGCAAAGGAAGAAAGAAAACAATAAAAAAGAATCATTGTGCTTGCCTCTCCGATAAGTCTACGACTGAAACGTTTTACCGTTCTGCGGAAAACCAGTTTTTCTCCGTACAAGATAGCACGACAAAAGTCTTGTAGTACTGTATGACACTTAATAAGTTGTAAGGATAATATAATACAATAAGATGTTTCTTATTGTATACGCTGAACACATGATAATATTTTCGTATTGTACAGGAAATGCGTTTTGCTTGTGTATTTATTTATTAAAAACCCAGAAACAACAAAGCAATATCAAAAAGTGTAATGAAGGCATTATAATATAAACTAAATAGAAGATAACAACGTACAATATATCAAAAAACATCGTTCGAAATCTAAATAGGTATTTTAAGGTGCACAAAAGCACATAATATTTTACTAATTACAAATTACAAAAAAACTTTGGCGAGTACAATGTTATGCAATGCCAATTACATTCGAAGAAATCTTTTAAAAGCAATGAAAATGTATGTGGTGTATGACAATATCTAGGTGGATGGCAAATTGCTTATAAGTACGTTGGATTCGATAAATATGCGAGTAAGTAAAAATCTATATTCTGCTTCTTGTGCATTTTTACATCATCTAGTGGAAATCGAAACATCTATTTTCCCGCACAAAATTATTCCTATATTATCGATTAACGCGCCATATTAATCTTAAAGCTATTAGACATGGCCGTAGATATTTTTAAATAAAAAAGAAGACTTTCGGAGAAGGTTCAATGGTTAAGTTTAAAATAAAGCTGAAGTGTAAAGTGTAAATTAAACGACAACAAATCGTATTTAGATGCATTTATAGGACATATCAAGATCCTTCAGCAAAACGAGGGAAGTGAGCACATGTGCAAATAAATATATGTTTATTGATACCGTCCCAAAAAGATAACTTTTGTATCTGAAGCCAAGCCAAGGTACGATGGCATTGCCTTTTAAGAAATGAAATATTGATTAGTGATTAAATGTGGCATGTCTAACTTGAGCTTTGATTAGTAGTGAACTATTTTAATGAAGCGTTTATAGGTGTCAACTTCATGGTTACACAAGCCTCGTACGTGGTTGATGTAAAACAAAAACTAGAACGACATAATTATAATGGAATTTCTCCACGACCGACAAACACAAACTTCGGATCCGTTAGTCTTAAGTAAATTTATATTCAAACGGCCAACAGTAATAATTTCATTAAACTTTTATATCCAATTAAAGTTATGTGATTTTTTCGACAAGAGAACTCGAATTTCCACCCATCACTAGAGTTATATTTAGCCAGAGTACACTTACTTTAATTAAGGTTTAATTTACACTAGACAAGAAGTGAAATATTTGATTGGAGTGCCAAATTAAAGTAACGAGTCATAGATCGAGACATAACCACACCAACTTTATAACCGTGTTGGAGAATGAAGTAATAGAACTCTTGAATGTCATAAATAACATGTAAAACATTCCGTAGTAACAATAAGACAGAAATTACAATTTTAAACATTGCTCTTAATTATTATAAAAGTAACTAATATTTGTCAATGTTCACTTTAATTTATAACTACCGTAGCACAGATTTTATTATCTGTGACCGTAGTGTACTAGTACCAACGACTCTTATGTTTTACTCGTATTTAGTTCAGTGTTGTGTTTTCAGTCGGTAAAGTCAAATACAGGTGCCCGAAGTTAAAGATGTGTTATTTACGATTAGTTCATTGAAGGTCACGATGGAGAGTACGCTTGTACGACGAAACTTGAATGTTATTCGCCATATTAAGAATGTGTTAAAGGTTCCGTTGTTTAGCCAACAAAGTGTTTATGTGAAGAGCATCTCAAGTCTGTAATGGGAGACAACAAAAACTCAATTGAAGGAAAAGAGAAGTTGAACTGAATTAATCAGTCTCGCGAATCTATTAAACAAGGACGTTGATGCAGTGGCCGAGCCTATCTTATACACTTTATAAGCAAATCAATTAACAATAATTAATCATTGTCGAAGATAATATGTTCTTACCGAAACTAGTGAATTTATTCATTAAAATATAAATCTATGGTGGAGGTGCCGGGTCTAATAAACTTCATCAGTGTTCTAGAATTCTAGTTGACGACATTTTCAGTTGATTAAACTTGATATTACAACTGTATACATACACCATATGTAATTTTTTTATGTGTTTATTAATATTTGAATTTTCATATCTGATTTATGATTTCCATGAAGGGGTGAAATTTCGGTACACATATTTTGGCATGTTTGAGTGTATATTTGTGTTTATGTTTCAAGACATAATTTTAAAGGCTCATTCTAGATTTGTATGATGTTCTGATATCTATGTGATACAAAAAGCAGGTTGAAGCTGGTTTAAGAAATTCACCAAAACTCAAGTTTTCGCAAATTTCATGATAAAAAAGTAAAAAAAAAATCGTGTAAAGTCACAGTTTCAAGATATAATTTTCTAATAGCATTTTAGAGTATTATTATGCTCTAGATTCTCTTGTAAAAATAATGAGTGGGTGTAATAGCCCGGTAATAGCCCTAGACACTAAACGAAAAGGCTTTTTGGTGGAGGTGCCGGGTATATCAACCCTATCTCAGAGGAACATTCATTCAACCACGAACAATGACTTGATGGGTAAAAATTCTTAAACATAGTCTAGAGATGGGGAATTCGGTTCTTGGTATCATTAGTTCACTATTTCTACTGTGACATTGCCTATAAGAAGAGACACATTGAAACGCTTCGTGCATTGTGCTTTGGATTCTGTGTGACTAGAATTCTGTTGTTGGCCGAGTTTTCAATTGACCGACCGCCTTGATTGAAAACGCCGTCAATAGATTCTACTGTTCTACATTCCGTGCCGTTCGGAACGAGAATAAAACCACCACACTGCAGCATTAAAACATCACTACGGTTTAATTAGTGGTGATGTGTTTGTTCGCAGTCTATAAACGGGATTCCATTTTAATTTCCACAGTGCCCACTCTATTTGCTGTTGGTATAATTATTTGCCCACGTTTAAGATCGATGTGTTCCAGTCATAATTCACATTCATTGTTTTGTTAAGGAGCATTGACACAATTTCTAATTAAACAATAAATATTATACATTATGATTTGCACATTCAATAATATAGATTCGTAATAACAAATCATTTTAATGTTATAAAAAAGTAGTTTGTTGTTCTTGTTGGGTACACACAGAATATAACAAGGGAGGATGTTCCAACAAATATTGAATTGCTTTCGACAATCGCAAATAATGCTGTACATCGAATCGCGTAGCATTTGTTTGTAGATAGTTTCCTAAAACTATTCTCATTTTAACTGTATAGTGCAAGGGTTTTGTAGCGTCCGTGTACGACATAGAATGGCCTCGGTAGAAGCTTGTGGTGAGAGCGGGAGCTTACTGTAAGGGTGAACCCGATGCTACTGCCACACAGACGCGAATACGCTTTGTATGAAGCTAATTGCAAATATACACTTGTAATCCGCGTCCGAAACATTACAACTTGCCTCGATGCTACGACCACTGTTTACTAGATAATGTTCAATCGAATTGTACAGAGCTTATTACCTTAGTAACAAGGAATAATTAAACTTTTGTTTCTCTTGAAACTTGGTTCTATTATATAATGTTATTGCTATTATTGTTCTAAACTGATTTAAAATATATAAAATTAAAGTTTTCATGATAATTAAATTAATTTGTAGTATTATTTGTTTTATAATAACAAGAATAAGCAGTATTTGGATTCATTACTGCAGCAACTGGTATTTGGGAGAGAATTGAGCCAATTGAGCTAGGTAGATTCTTGGTAGCGCTTTGTTTTGAGCGATATTCGCGGATTGTCTCTTTGGGACCCATACAAGTATATATTACATGTATCCTCGAAAGTAGAAAACACTTAAGCATTTGTATGCCTATAGGTTATTCATTTTAATATTGTCTAAAATGTGATTAATAATAGTATACCATTATAAATAATATAATAACAATTTACGTGAAACATAATAATACATAATTAAATTATCATTACAATTATAACATATATATTTATTCCTACACGCAGCAAAATAGTATAAATACAGAATTTAACAGTTTATTCAAACATATTATTTAGATAGATGATGACTTTTGACGAGTCACACGAAACACGAAACAATGATATAAATAGTATGTTTATTGATGATAATGGTATTTAAGAATATTGGAGGGCTTAATCACATCACACCCAAAAGTAAAGTTTATTGTATCAAGTTTAACGTCGCTATGTTATAATAGAATGTGCGTTCTTTCCAACATTAGAGGTTATGTTTCTCAAAATTATTAATTAATAACGGTTTGTTACCCCAATGGTTGCACGGTAATATAATTTTAGTTTTTCAACTCTGCGTAATGTTATAATACCTATTCAATTACTTTAGTAAAACAAAACCAACAAAATGGTTCCTTATGTTTAGTGAAAACAAGTAGGCCCTAATAAGACTAAAATAGCATGTCAAGCGTGATTTCAAAACGATGTCTACAGCCTTTATAAGGAAGTAATGTTTACCTTATTATTGGGAATCGATTTAATTTTCGTTTCGAATAACAACATCGGAACGTAATGAAGGGTTCATATTTACGTAGGGTAGAAGGCATGCCCGGACTTCGATTGGCGCTTTTTCCGATCAGGTTGCGGCCGGTAAATCGAATCGATCGTATCAGTTGAGTATACCGACTGTGAGATGGGTTGTGGGCGGGATAGTTGATGCCATTAACACTGGAATGTCTTCAGCGTCATCAATGCAGCTCCATGTCAACTCTCTCTCTTCCACTCCCTCTCCAAGCCTGATAGCTGTGTCCGTGGCGACGTTCAGAAACGCTGGCAATATGATACCAAGCTGTCGGCTCCACTTCAACACGATATCATAGTACAAAATATTAACTTGCTTTTTGAGCACAACTTTTATTTGTTTGATATTAAATTCCCTAAAACGTATAAATATTGAATTTGTATTTTGACCTTGCCTCGCCTTTTTTTGCTCATTGTGTACTCTAAATACTTTTTTCTTCTATATGTTCTTAAATAAATAATTATGTATCAGCATCAGCAGCAAAGCTTTTTGGTATGCCTTAAAAAGGGGCAATCTACTGTTACTATATACAAAATAGCACAAAACATACCTACTTCGAATGCTGAAACTAGGAGCAGAACACCATAGTCCCACTTCAAACCATAATGCGAACTAAAGCCGCGTCATCCATTGGGCCTCGTCGTTGATTTTCTTCCGCGCTAAACTAGTTCGTAAACAGAGATAAATTAACTAACGTCAGACGTCCTCACAAGATGAACATAAAACATAAACATTTAATTGAGAAACGCGCGCGCCCTCTCTCTACCACTGCATCGCCTACATCGTACATCGTAGTTAATGTTCGTCCACTCGGATCACACTCTTCGATGTAGACAACATTGTCAGGCGAGGCTGACGAACAAAAACCGTAAGTAGGCCTACGCGCCGGACAGGACTGCACGGCGTCTAATCCGTTTATCGTAATGGCTTTCCGTGTTTTTGCCACTCAATAAAATGGACGAGGAAAATGTGAACGTAGGGTAAATTTATGTCAAGAAATGAAGACAGCAAAAAGTTTTGTCTCGTCTATAAGCGTTGTTGAAGGATCTGATGTTTTATTAGAAACGACGTTTTTTTTAGTTCGATTATCGTTCGTAAACTATTATGATAATCCTGACGATGATGCACCGCATGCGGTTCGGAAATAGTTAAGGTAGAGAGAGGTAGAGAGACAAGAGAAAGAGAGGGAAAGTTGTCTCTCAACCCTCTTCACGCGGCCTTCGTCACTCGTTCTGTGCACGTCGATAGGCAATTTAATTTCGTTTGCAGATTTAACCAAGTTTCAAGGGGAGAACCACAAACGACAAAATTAAATCTGGAGAAGGTTGGTGTTGAAGAAAGATAAATGATCGATATCTCGTCCCTCGTATATTATCCGCGTTGTCGGCATCCTCTAGTCTATAGTGAGCTCGTTGCACGGGACCATGGCATTAGGCGGTTAGGGTGACACATTGGCAGTCAGCTCCGGAACTTGGGTGATAATCCGTAGTCTTCAAACTTAGGCAGTTCATCCAAGACGGCTCATGTTATCTTTGCAGCCATGGAGAAGGCATACCATTTAGACAAACTCGATTTCTGTATAGCACAAAAAGAATAGCCCACAGTGGATCGTATGGTGGCGAAGATCCGAACCGTATGGAAACAAGTATCGTTGTTTTGAATCTCGCATGATACATATAGGTCATCATTGCGTCAATGTCCCTCATCCTCAATCTATAAATATAGCCATTACTTTTGATAGGGTTGTAAAATTACTTCTTGGAGCAAGAAATAAATAACCTTTTCTTAAAACAAACTACATTCGAATGCGTTTACGTAGATATTTATGTATCTCAGTATATAAGTCGCTGTGAAGTTTTCCTGATCGCTTTTGGAAATTACAATGACTTTTTAAGCACAAGCTGTTTATATGAGGGAATTTATATCAGAAAACATTAAAATAAAACACGCATGCACACACTTATCGATGAGAAATACGTCATACATGACACGATTTGAATATACTGACTTTAAATCGAGAACAGCTTATTGTTTTCGGTTTATTGCATAACAATAATATACATTCACTATATTGCTCGTCCTATTAATGTTTTTGTTTTATTATTTATTATTATTTATTATTATTTGTTTATTTATTATTATTAGTATATATTACACTAGTGTAAGAAGTAATGCACACAATACACGCATAATAATTATAATGCATCATGTTTGCGTTCATATGTGAATGAGTTAAAATATTTGAAAAATGAAAACAATGTTTAATAGTATCATTTTTAAATTCATTGAATTGCTGTTTTTGCCGGGGTGGAGAACTTTGACTTAGTCGTGTAAAATATAGAAACGTTGGCTTAAAAGATAAATCTTTCGTAAGTGCTTTAAAACAAACGTTTAGTATTACGAATTGATCTTACTGTGTTGAACAAAATTATATATAATAGTAAAAGTAGATTTTGAAAAAAAAAATTATATGTGGTTTTCCGTTTTCTTCTACGTAACATGTCAATGGTGACCCCGGATTTAAAATCGTGCTGTCTGTTCCGTTTCGAGTTTTTCCATATCCGTTGAAGATAAAGCAGCTTGTTGTGTCAGAGCCTAAAACATGACAGACGTATCAAAGAAATATAAACAACCTTTAACCAAGGGTCTGAAAAAATAACCGTCATAATACACAAAGAACCCCGTATCAAAGCATTTTCGGCCAAGAGGGTTGTTACGGAATTGTTGTAGTCGAGATACGAGGCGCGCAATATAATAATTTAAAGTTGAAACAGTTGGTGATGACAAATAGAAAACGAAATGAATTTGCCTAGAGTCGTACGTAGAGGCCGGGAGTTATGTAATGCGAGTTGTAAAAGTTGGTGATTTCCTTTCTCCGTGCCCACCCCACCATTCAGGCCTCGGGCAACACCGACGAACGCAACACAAATAAAATAATAACGTGCTGCATGGCAACACTTTTCCATTTAGATGAGGAGTCTACGCGTGAAACGTGGCTTTTAGAATCACATGAATGCCCAGAATTGACTCGGGTAGGAATTTTAAATCATTTTTATGACAATTGCATAAATTTGGATGTCAAGATTTGAAATGCACTAGAATGATCTACTTCATGAAGATTTATGAAGATTTCATCCATTTCTTTAGTCGCGTTCATTCATCAGCTTAGACATGAAAAAGTAACAAAAATTATGATGAGCATTCTTTTGATCGTTAAGCATATACACACATTGCCTTTGAAGTATAAACACGAAACGAGCCAGAGGCAAAGATGCTGTAGCCTAGTCAGCTTAGCTTTTAGTTTTTTCAACACCAGAACGAGTGACGAAGGCCCCGTGAAGAGGGCTGAAAAAGTTTTTTTCATTCATTAGCTTTTAATCCTGGTGTTTCAAGGTAGGTTCTATGTAACGCAGTCGAAACGTCTTGCTTACAAACATTTGACATACGTCATGTTTTTAGTTGCTATCTCCATAACCGTTATTTGATAAGATAAATTTCATTGCATTATTTGTTTTTGTTTGGATATCGTCTTATGCCGACTTCTGTTTACAGTGTTACGTAGCCAAGGTAATACGATTCTTATTTCAACTACTACTATTACTCTCTTCGTTTTCGGAAAAGTGTATGTATATTTGGATGAGCGTAGCGAGCGAAGCGAAAACTTCAATTTCACTGACCCCTCAAAAAATTTAGCTCCAATGTTTTTATGTTTTTTTGTTTTTGTTTGTTTTTCTGTCTGTTTGTTCGCACGATTCCGGGCAAACGGCATATGCGATCTTGATGAAATTTTGAGGGGACCTTCGAAATCTCTGAACTTAGACGTGCCACGTTTTTGGGTACAATCGAAGAAATATTTCTCATGAATATCGTATTTTTACGATTTTTTTCGATTTTTAGTGCGATATTTTCGTGACATTTGGGCCGATTTTGACCAAACGGTTGGGGCTAGAACGTTCATATTTCACAAGGACATTAAGGTTATAGTGATGTATTGCTTTTTGAAAGAAAAAGTTGAAAACATTATCCAGAAACCATACAAATAAAGGTTTTAAATTAAGTTTTTTGAGGTATTTAATAACAATTAACAAGTAACAATAGAAACTTGACAACAATCACCAACAATGCGTTCAAAAAGTACTTGATAAGTAATGAGATCCCACGCAAACTAAAAACTTACAAAAAAGCTCATCCATCAACGCGACGGGACTTTAGCGTTTTCCTAGTTTAAATTAAATTAATTATTAGTTTAAAACAAAAATGTGGGTTGTATAAGGCTCTAGGATCGCTTAGGCAACGACGTAAGATCGCTGGATTGAAGTTAGAGATTAACGCAGTAACTCAAGATAGCGATACCATACCGGACATGTGTACTAACTCAAGATGGCGATACCATACCGGACATGTGTAGCAACTCAAGATGGCGATACCATACCGGACATGTGTAGCAACTCAAGATGGCGATACCATACCGGACATGTGTAGCAACTCAAGATGGCGATACCATACCGGGCATGTGCTGACGTTAATTGCATGCACCTGCGAAGAAATTCTATACTCAAACGACTTAATATTTTCCTGAGATGCCGCCTTTCAATGTTTGTTCGAAGTTTAATCATAAAAATCAATTCTGTATTCTCTGTGCAACTAAGTTGTTGAACAGGCTAATAAAATCACAATCAGTTCTTGTAAGTGTGGATATGCAGTTTAACTCAAACTTTTAGTTAAAATATCGCTCATGTAGATGAACTGAACGTAGTTACTTCATGTCAGTAAACATTTGCTTGTGAGGAAATTTCAGTACTTGCCATTTGCTAAGTTTATATACGAAAGGAATAAGTAATAATATGTTTACAGTTTTCATTGGTTTTTATAGTTTTAACTTTTCAGGGGGTTCCCCTTTGTATGCTTAATTTTTGTTTTCCTTTTAACTATATACGCTATTGTGGCGTTTTTCTATTTTCACCATTCAATAAATTATTCTCTTGTAACAGTGTTAGTTTTAACAAACAGAGCAATGCAATTCTATACACATTACATAAACCATTTCTTTTATTTTCCATTTCCAAAATATTGTCTCTTTTTATAGAACTATTTTACTCATATATCTTGCTTATGTGTTGAAAGCTACATCCACATAAAATTTGCTTGGCTGAGATATGATTAGATTAATTTAGAATCACTAATAGAGTAATAACATTTCTGAGCCCTACTTTTAATCTCTTTATTCTTTTATTTTTTATTCAAAGCAGAATTTTCAAATGAGTAGTTTAATTTTTTACATGCTCAAGTATCTATTTGAAACAAAAATAACCAGATTGATGATAATTAAAAATATTCCCCAAACCCGAATTCCCACACATATTTTCATGGACTGAAAAAACTAAAAATTATACGATTTTTTGTAAACATAATTTTTTGGTCAGTTAGGATTATTATTTTGCTATAATATACGTGATAAAGTACATTTTAGGGTAATATTATTCAATGGAAAGTTCAGAACCTACCCGAGGTACTTGAGCAGTTCAACATTGCATGCTGCGACGCCGCCTGAATGCTCGCTTTCTTCCTAGAACGACTCTGTAAATGACATGCAGATGAATCTCGCCGCTCTCACACCGGGACAGTGACGATGCCAGCGAGTTATCGGAGAAAGCTGAGAATCTTATTAACACTTGCCTTTCCCTCTCGGGCATTAAACCAATCTTTAGAGGTTTTTAATCCGGCCGACTCGTTAGATCAACACGTTTGACGAGAGCACTCAATAAAGGTGGAGAATTCAGTTAAGGGTAGAGTGAAAACACGATTTAACTATCACTGCTGCTTTGTCTGTAGCGTTTCTTGTTCGCACCATGGCATTTGTGTGTGGGTGTCGAGAAGTGGCAGAAAGAAGAGAACTAGATTATTAAAATTATTTCGACGCACCTCTCCAAATCTCTTAATTTAGCTCAGATTGTAATTATGATGATGAGAAGAAAACGCTTAATGATTTGTAAAAGCAAGAAATAAACCGGCTCTAGTGATGAATGATGATCTAACACGGGTCATACATTTTTGTCTGACCACTGAGCTACAGGACTCGTAACACAGTTTGTGCAATTATTGTTGAGTTTTCACACATTGATTGAAGTTATACGCTAGTTGAAAGTAAATTTATGGTGTATTTTAACCGTGCTAGGACGCCGTCATAACAACGAGGCAAGTAAATAAATAAATAGGTAACTCTTAAAATTGTATTTCGGGTGTACTTTCATATGTACACGATTGCAGCGCTCTCTGGCTGCCAAATAGTTTATTTAAGCGTGCCTCCAGCTCCCTCTAGCCACTATTTACTTTGTATGTACTAAGGGTTAATATTTCAAAACTGGCTCTGGCTGACCTACGTTTGTTTCGTGGCCAAACACTTTGGACTTGCGCTATCTGTCTCATTAGTCAATTAAACTAACACACATGTAAATGCACAATTCAACGAAAATATTCAAATTATTTATTTAGATAAGAGGTGAATAAAATAATAGCCCCCTGATTTCTGAAGATATGTCGTTCAACTGATTGGATAGAAAATATAGAAATCTATCAATCAGTTTCATAGGCATTAACTTTCTAAATTTATATCCAGGTAAAAGAGTATTTTCAATTTGACCCCAAGATTGTTTTTCGTGCAATAAAAATAAAAACATTTTCTCCATCACGATTGGCCGAAAAGTGACTATTTAGAGAATATTGAAAATATAAATCTGCAAAAAAAGGCTAAAAACGGGAAAAATTTGGTTTGTCCCGGAAATATTTAATATATTTCTAGTATTGCTACTATTTAAGATACAACAAACGTAAAATATGCCAAAAAAATCTGAAAAAATCTTGATTTAGGAAATAAAGCTTTAATTCAAAATAAAAAAATTCCCAAAAATCCTTAAAAACACGTAACAAACACGATAACAAATTTTTGGAAAACACTAAAAATCTTAGAAAAATTAGTATTTTGAAATTAATTTTGACCAATTTTATTCGGTACTGAAAGGTTAAAACCTCGCTAAAGTACCTGGTTTTTCTAATTTTTCAGTTTTAGTTTCGTTACAACTCTAATCAGCATGACAAAATATTCAAATATCATTTTTCGTAGTTTTTAATTACAACATAATAAATGAAATATTAAATAAAATAAATGAAGATCAAACAAACTACAGCATCTATATATCACTTTTATAACATTGCGTAGCATTATTTGAAATATTACATAATTCAGGTCATTTTGCGTGGTTTAATATTAAAGGTATACCGTATTTTTAAATTATACCGTTGGGAGGATGGATCCTCACCCCCTCCTGCTTGATTCGGTGAAGTCGACATCATCTCGGTCGGATCTACCAGTAGGAACGAGTGCCACTCAAATCTACATGGACGCACATCTAGTGATTAAAGGCTACCCTCAAGCGACGGGGTTCATGTGGGTCAAACTCAAAGACTCTTTGTAAAAAAAACACGAGGTCGGAAACGCGAATTTCATCTGACAACAAGATTTTTGCCTCCACAAAGGCTTACAAGCGTGTTTCTGTTGATGTCAAAGAAGTCAGGTCGTGTAGCCAATTTGCTGATGAGTCACACTGTATCCAGTTAACGTTGCTTTGGTTATCAAAAGCTTCGATAAAATGTGTTTACGCGTGTCTGCCCACCACTTGGTAACAAAGGAGTTCGAAATACGTGAAAGTCGTACAAGACCTTTACTAAAATGACTTATTTATGCCATCATGTCAAAATATTATATTATTTACGCTCTTAGGAATATGTATTTTTGACTAACCATCTTAGGCCTATTAAATAATGTATACATATTTAGGTAATGTGCACATGGTAAAAAATTAAAATAATTATAACCTCAGGAAGGACCACTGCTGGAGTTGGAACGAGTGTGCAGTTTGAAGTTGAACGAGTGTGCAGTCAAACCTACAACAAAACATCAGAATATGACTGAGTCTTTGAACTAAATACATTAAAATTATTAAATACTCTGTCTAGTCTACTTTATTTACATAACGGTAAAAAATGCGCGCCAAAGTTTTAGAAGGTAAATTTTCAAATCCAAAGCATAGTTATATTTACAAATAGACGAAAGATGTATTTTCTCAAAACAATACCATGTCGAATAAATTACACTGAAAGAAATATAAATATAGATAGATACACAGATTCGGACTAAACTAAAACGTGTGTATACAAATAATACTAAAGTTGGGTTAACTGCAATTTACATGTTCAACCGGTATTGTTAAAAAATATATCCTCGACACATGGGCGGAAGTGAAGAGTTAAAACAAAGACTGATTGATGGACGCTATATTATTGCAACACGGCAGGATAGGTTTCCGCAGCTGTGTTTTGTTTTTTGTTTAAATTGTTCCGCAAGTTACGAGGAAAACGGTTGTGCCATCAGTGTATAGGTAAACACTAGTAATAAGCGTTTTTTCTTTACGCACTTTTTTACTATTCAATGGTTCCTACTCTTTTAGGAATAATAACACATTTAGATTTTCGTTCATGTAGTTTTTAGTGTTTTCATACTTTTTTAGTTTCGAATGTGTCGATTACAAATCACTCATCGACGCTTGAATTGTTACAGAATAAGGTCGATCGATCCTTTGATGTAGGCCTATCTGATTGAGATTCACATTAATCTATTCTCTCAACATTTGTTTCAGTCTATTCGTATTCGTTGCTAAACTACCGCTGAGAGGCACAAAACCACCCCTGCAAGATCGATGTTTTGCAATCAGACCGGCCAGTTTGATTTCACAGGTAAATATTAATTCCCCCCGTTGAGTCACAGGGGAACCATTCGTCGGGCGAGTCCGGGTTAGTTAGGCTCATCCATGACTGTCGACTCGTGCGAGGCTGTAATTAAACGTCTTGTCATGTGCGAGATGTAAGAATAACTTATTACCCCAGTCGCGTCGACTCTAGTTAACCGCTCGGCTCTTCTCTCAGACTGCCGTTCGTGTAATTTACTGTCACATTATTTCGAAATTGCATTTAAGTCATTTATGAATGTCAACGTCAATTACTTAATTGCTGTAGCGTACGAATTAACCGAAATACGAAGATTGTTTACTAAACAGTGTTGTAAAATAGATTGACTTTTTACTATTCTCGAATTATCAGTCAGCAGCGTATTTCAGGTCGTGTTTGCTAACATTAGAAAATGTTCTAAACTTTTCAGAGATGTCATCGAATCAGAAATGAAACCATTTTAAAAGACTTTTACTATTTTTACTTAATTAATGTATTTGATGTAAAAGAAATTGAACTTACGGGCGAGTGAAGATATTAATAATATGCCCACAGGTTGCAGGAAACGTACACTAACAGCGAAATGCCCATTTATCCTTATAAAAATGCATGTGTGAAATATATACTCACAGAATCATATTATGTACGGTCTCGCTCTATTATAAGTGACATGCAACTGCAACATGCTTTTTTACGTTTATTTTTTATATTTTTGTTCAATGCATTATCCAATCAAATTTCTAGAATCGTCGCTTAAATTTGAGGTATAAATTTCCTGTTGCGCGGAATAAGTTTAAAATACAACAGGTATTTACCAAGCAAACAATAAGTGTGTTGCACAAAAAATATATTATATCCTATGAGAAACTCGGCCCTCTAGCCAAATAGATGACGATCCGTTAGAAAAATACGGATCGAGAGAGAAATGTTGGCTTATCTTTTTGTTAAAATCTGAAAACTTCGATATTGTGAAAAAGAGATTACCTTACGTTCAGTGTGTTTGCCTCCGGCCACGATGCAAACTGATGTTGAGAAATAATAGGCTGGCTGCCTATATCTGTACGCAATATTCTGTACACAAACTTTATATAACATATGCAAATACATAATAAAAGATTCTACTTTTACTTACCTCTAGTTGGCTGACTCTTCATACGAACAACCGACCGAATGTCAGAAACAATCGCAATGATGGAAATTGTATAACCCAAGCACGGATAACCCACGGTTCCCAACATCTTTTTTTTGTCTTACCTTATGCCTGTTTGGCTTGGCAATTCCCTGAGTAAAATTCGTTACAAAATACAACAAAAATAAAAAGTGCAATATACATGCAAACTAATGACGAACGGTTATTATTATTATTATTATTATGAATTTTACCTGCCCATAGGGCAGGAAGGCTGATGCAGGGCATGCATGTGTGGCTCTGTAGCCTCGAGAGACAAACGGTTCATACACGCGTACCAAATAACTTAGCCATGCAATGTGGTTATTGTAATGACATTGTAATGACAGCCTTTTAATTTGAAATAATCTTTAAATATGTTTTATTATTCATGATAGACTTATTTCATAAATAATTTTAAGCATTTTGCAGCTTGTAGAAAACTAAATATATATAAATGTAATTTTGCCTTTGATCGAATGTATTAAAAAGGGTTCCACGTGAATGCTCGACATGTAGTGCCTCATTCAATCATTGTAGATATAACATATAAAATGTAACTAAAAATACAGATCCGAAAGTATATTGTATTTAACACTACTCATCACCGCACATGGCAACAATATATTTTTCATTACATTTAAATTAATTAGTCAAAAACTAATATTTTTCAGATAAATTTTTGGATACTTTCAACAAATTGAAAAATATAATTATAAATAAAGGCATTTATATTTTAATAATTGCGTCCACTCGTAATTTTAAAGAACCAATACAATATGTATTTAAACTAACTGTGCGCTCATAAATCAAAGTTTTACCTCTGCTGCCGTTGAGGTCACACAATTTCAAACATTTATTCACACAATAAAATATTAATGGTAACAAATGTGTAACCTTTTTAAATTTATTTTAAAACGAATTTTAAAAAGTGGTTAAAATCAGTTTGGGTGGTTCATTAAACTTGCTGCCTGCTTTTTGTCAAAGTAAAAATCCAGAGTTTCTGATTGATGTAAAGTGCATTTAAAACTGGTACATGTTCGCGTTTATGAGCCTGTGTAAAAAACAATCCCATGATAAATGCACGTGACAAGTATGATGGTAATGTGATGTAAAGTATGACTAGCAGTCTAGACCAGAGCTAAAATTTATGAGACTCTCAAGAAGTATCGATAACATTGATAAAGTTGCAACCAGTGTTATGTATAATTCTTCAAATTCTCTTAAAATTAATTAAATAAAAAAATTATGATGTATTAATTATACACGTAAATAAAGATTTCCAGTGCAAGCGTTTGCTACCTTCAACACACACAAAATTGTCAACTATTGGCCAAGATTCTACAGAAATAAGTAAAAAGTGATATCTTGTACAAAAAGTTAAAGCGCTTTTCACGACGAACGTAAACTGAACGTCTCGAGATGACAAAATTAAACATTAATTTCCCGCACTAATCGGATCACAAGTTCCGGAGCCAAGTATCATACCTACCACCTACTTAAGTGTTCAACTCTTACTTAGGAAATGTTGAGATAAACTTAAGTTACTTACGTTATAAACCACGAGAGTTGGATTGCTTTGTGTTCTCTGTGTGTGTGAGTTGACGATTGTATTGTCTCGACTGAAACACTTGGATGTGCGTTCTTAGAGGAATTGTCTGTTTGTGTGTTACGAATCCGGCCGTAGCTCTTCAATTTCCAGAAACAAAGCTAATGTTTATTTGAACGGATTGATTTTCAGTACTGATGGTTGGTGAGAAATATTAACGGTGCTTAGGTCCTGATTTAGTTAACAGTTGAAAACGGAAAATGTTTGTTCAAGTTTCGACAGAGACTGCACCGAAATCTTCAGTGAAATTGATAGGCAAACACAAACACGGAAAATATGTCAGTCTTAAATGCGGTTAAGTATCAGTATTGATTTTTTGAAATACGTACAATGTTCCTGAAGTGAAAGGGTAATCTTTTTCAAATGTTGAAAAATTGAGTCACCATCAAGGGATGTAAGTGTAACTATACGTTTACATTTCTCTACCGAATGCTTATAATGATATTGTAGTGGTCGCCAAATTTAATTACTATGAGGATGAGCCATGATTTTTTTTAACATTTGGTCAGACATTTAACTGTACTCTCAATTATGATGAATAGGAAATCATGTAACGATATGCATAATAGCTCAACATCTACCGAGTTTCATCTTGTTAAATCATACGTATGAGTTATCCCTAGCTTACATGTAAAGTCCTGAGGAAACTCGAAATAGTCAAACCAATATCCACAAAGCAAGCCAGTAGCCTACTGTTTTGCTCTTCTTTGCAACTGAGCTAAACTCAACAATGTTACAATAGACCCTACATAGTTAAGTTTTTCATGGGAACAAGTAATGTCAAGCATATCTCTGAAAGAAAGGAACTCATCTAAAAGTTAGCATGTTTTGTCTGGCTAAGGTATATTTTCATGTTATTAAAACGTTTAAAAATTCAAGGACGACCTAATTCCTACACTCTCATAATATGACAAGTACACAGCCAGGCGATCGAGTCTTACAAATAAATAACAAGTATTGTACGGGACTACCTAAATAAAGAACGCCGCAACTTCATAAACAAATTGCCGAAGAAAACACAAATCAAATCATATGGAGAATTGAAATCTTTTCGTGGAGGTAATGAGGACTAAAATTCAACTTTAAAACAAGGCTAACCCAGCCTCCTGATCCTAAAGAGACACCAAAAACATTATATTATAATATTATCCTTGTTAAACGCAAACAACAAAAAACACGTGTCAATCGGAGGCTTTGTTAGGGTTTTATCGTGATTCGTGAGACGTGCTCACAGACGGTCGGACGGAAAAGTGATGCATACAGGGGAGCAACAGTCATCGCGAATAAATACCATGTTTGAGATGCTTCGTCAATAGAAGACATCCAACTCACAGTGTTGTACATGTATAGCGTCAACAAGTCTCCTAGTATGTTGTTTAGCGTAGGAGTAGCCTTAACTTCCGCACATGATTCCCCTTACCGAAGCTTGTTTAACATTTACCCGAACCTAACAGTGCGTGATGCCACCAATGACCATCCATTTGCTGCAATCAAGCTAATGCAAATGCTTTGACGACATGAATATGTAACAATTAACGCAATTAAAACTGCTGCACCTACGTACTGGAAGCGTAATTACTACACTTATACATTATGAACATTAGTTAATGTGTTTAGTAATAGGTGGATTACGAAAATGAACTTAGAGAAGTGTTTTGGAATTTAAAAATGGCTAGTAACAAAATTCGGCAACGCAAAATGACGTGTAAACTATTCAGTAAAAATCTACCTGTCAATGAGTTGTAATAATTAAGAATTAATGAATAATAAATTTTAAAGGTTTTACCACGAGTGAATTTTGCTACAAGGTAGTTAAAACACACATTTTAGAAATTAGTGTTTATCTAAATGAAAGAAATTAGTGAAGGAAATTTGTCAAACAAGTTGGAATGAACTAGAAAAAAAGCAACCTTAGATTTAGAATTAAAATGTTCTCTTTTACCTTTAAGGAACTATAGTTCAAAAGTTACATTATTAATGTGGAAAAAGAAACTTAAATTCACAAATTCTATATTTACATTAAAGAACTATATTAATGTGTTCTTACTTTTTAAAAGTGCACATTACGTCAACGGCTCATTACCTCACTACATACGCTCTCAAAATACTGTATTTAATCCAAATTTATGTAATAAACTACAACCACTGTTTCACAAAAATCAAATATGTGTCATTTCATAACAAGGTATGATATAGCATTCTTTATTGTCAATTGATGTGATGGCTGAAGAGTTAATTTTAGGGACATTTTTATCTTTTTAATTCTTTTTAATAGTAGAGGAACTAAAATTACGATATACTGTTACTTAAAACTTAACTAGTTCATTTTGTTTTGTATCTTACACGATACTTTGTAATCACTTACTTAAAAAAACATGTCAAGTCGTATTTTCAATTGTAGCTCAGAGAGATATGCACACACGCTATAAGGTGTAAGCACGTTGTAGATATATTATTTTACTGATGAAAAACTTATTGATTGAAATAATATTGAAGCGAATTCTGCTAACAAAATAATCTACTATACTTTCAAAATGACTATACCTAGGCTTATGCCATTATAGTCGCATCTATTGTTTGTTTTCTGAAATATTATATAGTTGAATATAAACAACAAGAAATTATAATACCTAAAAGAAAATTCCAAACAAAAAAAGGAGAGAATTCTTTCTATTTTGTAAAACCACTCTTCCTTCTTCCAGGGAGTCTACGTATTGCATACATTCTTACTGAACGTGTACAACGAGAGAAAATACAAATTAATAAGGGCCTGGGTATCAGGAAACTGCCATCAAAATGGTATAATGAAACCATTGGGCATCTTGAATTATGCTATCAAAATGTGTAATATACACCTATTTTCCTCATTTAAGCACAAAAGAAGTCGATAACAACAAGTTGGAATTAAATCTGGGTGAATAGAACTGAAAAATTAAATTTTGCGTAGGACAGGCAGCTTATCAAAGTCGAGCAACCGTAATTATTATGACGAAGTTTGTTTATAAAAAAACCTTTATTGCCGAAAATATAATGGTAACGGTGCAAAATTTAGTTTTGTTCTACAAACGAAGTACTATTATCATGGTAATGATATTGATTGGGAGTCTACGTATTTCGCCGTTGTTCTAGTCACTATGGTACATTAATAGCATTAACGTTCGCAACCAATATTACTCAAGTAGTGTTTGTGCAGCGTGAAAGTTATTGTGGAAATTTTCACAACTGTACAGTGAATTTTACTACTTGGATTCTGACCAATGTCGAAACAAAATGTAATTCAAAGTAAAACTGTCGAGAACATTAATTTGAGGCACACCGTGAAAATACGAACCGCCAGTAAAAAGTGTCCAAATGACAAAACGAATGTAGGATAGTTGTATACTTTGAGACTTTTTCGTTTTTTCTGAACACGAGCTTTATTATTCTGGGTGAACATACACTGATAGTAATTTCATGTCATCACCTACCCAAAGTTTGACCTGAATGTTATTTTCCTGCATTCAGTATAATTATAATATAATATAATGTATGCATCATGTTATGATGCACTTTTTATCTTTCTGAGAGCGTCCAAGAAATTATTCGGTAAACCGCGCCTAGGACGGGCGCCAATGGTTCGTCATGAACGGGATATAGTCGTTAATAGAGAAATTTGCGTGTAAACTTTGCAGAAACCAAGCTGAACATGTTCTCACACATATTTACTACTGGCAAAACTCGCGAAGCTCAATACATCTCTCTCTCACACACACAGAGAGAGAGAAACATGTTGAACATTGAGTGCTGAAGCAGTTTTCGATACAAAATGAGATTCTTGCATGAAATTATGAATTCCACGTGCAACGTGCCATGCCGCCTGTTTTAGATGCTTATCCTAGCTGAACTTGCAGGAGTAGTGTCTTCGAGACTCTAAGTCTCACTAGGGATTGTTCTGACAGGCCATGTCTGCGGCTGGTAGGGGTGGGATGGGAAGGGATGAGACTTTGCTCATGGCAGATTCTCTCTCGCAACTGACGCCATTTGTCCACACTTATTTGCCAAGTCACATAACCTCACAATTAACTGGAAGTTCACTGTAGATTTGTGTAAATTTTATAAATACCATACTTAATTACTGAAGAAATAATGCTCGACAAACACTCTCTATTAGATTGAAGTAACAAATAACCAAATTAAGTTCAGGACAAGACTTGAGTTCGAATACTCAAATTAGTGGTTGTGCGTCTCATACACTTCGTACAGCTGTTACAATCAAATGAAGCAACTTTAGATGTTCAGTCGCGTCAAGTGGAAGACAATTCCGGCAAGTATAGAAGTTATAATAGTTATAATAGTTAATACTCATTACTGCTCAGTATTTGCATATCCTATTTCGTAATTTAGCAGCAGATAGAGAGAGTTTAATTTCAATAACTTACAAATGTAGTAAATAGTGTGCATTTCTTGTTTTGATCAAATGGTAGTCAATAAAATGTGAGTAGGGCTACGATGAAAGTTTCAAATAGGTAAATAGGCCTTCAATTGTGCCCCAATATTCGAGAAAATAGCCTCAATCGTCCGCGAACAAGCTGACAGTGGACTAAGACATTCGTATAATGTTTCCCTGATTACAGCAAAAGCAACACAGAAAACGTAATTGGTAGCTTTTAGCCTTGAGGGGCAAAATTATTTAAAACGACCAAAAAAAGGCAAAATGTAAAATACCCGTATTTCAATTAAATAGTTTAACTGAAACACTTTTAGGTAAAAATAAAGAGCTTAATAACTTTCACGTGAGTCTAAATGCATTATTTGATACGGCACACAACACCGTATGTTTTGTAAGCCAGTACAAAATATGGTTTATTTGGTTCATAAACAGAGTTGATGTGCATAGTTCCACACTCCCATGTTATAAAACAACTATTTTTGATCGTAGAACTATTTTGCCAAACAAGCAAAGGATATCAATCCTATGCAAGCAATAAAAGCACGATAAACTTCTTAGAGTCTTTATGATTTAAGCAAGACTAGTTGGTCGTTTAAAATGTCTATGTTGGTTTGTTATATTTTATAGCACATTATTTCATCCCAACGCAAGTCAATAAAGTAGTTTAAACGACCGTATACAGTGTAATACACCAACCTAAAGACTGTACTAGAAGTGACGTTAGAGATCCCTTTGCGCAAGATGAATAATGCATGAAATATCGGTGATTTGGCAATATTAATGATTATTTATTGATTTGACTTCTATCCTATTCAGTTATGAACACTGGTTTGATAAGGACGATTATTATTTGTAGGATGTGTTGCATTCAGTCTATATATTTATAAATACAATTAATTGGTCAGGTCATTTTGCCGCGTCAAATATGCTTTTATTGCTTGGACGTTCAATATTTAAATTATTAAGAGGGAATTCGACCAATTTTGACAGTAAGCAAATATAGGTATTCGCTCGGCCGGGAATAATTCGACGTATATGAAATTTAGATTGTTGTTGGATGAGCGTAACGAGTGTAGTGAGCGAAGCGAAGATTCCATTTCACTACACTGGAGAAAACAATCTGGAATGTTTTTTTTTCTTTTTTTCTTTTTCTTTTTTCTGTAGTTTTGTGTGTTTGTTAACACGATTCCGGCTAAACCGTTAATCCAATAAAATTGCGATGAAATTTTCTGGAGGCCTTCGAAATCTCTGAACTTAGAACTACCACGTTTTGGAGCGCAATCGAAAAATTATTTCTCATAAAAATCGCAATTTCGATTTTTTTAAATTTCTTCGACAAATGACATCAACATGCTTTATCCGATTGTAATGATTATTAACAGAATTTTTATTTTATGAATTAATATATTCGTGTCAAATTTTAGCGTAATCGAAAAATTATTTCTCATGAAAATCGCAGTTTTACGATTTTTTTAAAACTTCTTCGACTTATAACACCTACATGCTTTATCCGATTGTAATGATTTTTGTACAGAACCCTAATTTTATGAATTTATATATATTCGCGTGGAATTTGAGCAGAATCGAAAAATTATTTCTCGTTATAATCGCTATTTATCGTTTTTTTCCGATTTTTTAAATTTCTTCGACTTTTAACACCGACATGCTTTTTTCGATTGTAAAGATTTTTCCACAGAACCTTAATATAATCAATTAATATATTCGTGTAAAATTTGAGCGTAATCGAAAAACTATTTCTCATGAAAATCGCAATTTTACGCTTTTTTCGTTTAAAAAAAATTACGCTCATCCAACAACGCGCCTGAAAAAGCGTTTGCGAAGCTTCCTAGTCAATAAAGCATACAAAGACAGCCCTACAGTCGTAGATTATCAATATTTTATGTCCATCAGCCAAGATCAATCCAAAAACCAAAATCCTGAAAATCAATTTAATTTGTTTTTATTATTTAAAAGTATTTTTTTTTAATGCTACTGTAGTGCCATATATTTCCATTTCTGTGACAATTACCCAAAATTTCCAACATCTGTGGTGTCAGTCGGCCAGTTCCTTGTTCTTCCAAATAACACATCTCTATCACAGCGGCTGGCGTTTGATCACTTGAAGTTACAGATAATGTCCGTCGGAGCTTCAATTTAAGGGCAGTCCGAAAATAAGCTTATTTGGTTCAACTTTTCGTTGAGTATTTGGCCAGACATAGCTTCGAAACAATTAGTCTCGGCATATAATTACACTATGAGTGGTGTTAGTTGCTAAATCTCCCACAGATACCAATGAGGTCAGTCAGAACACTCGCTTTGCAAGGCAGCAGGCGGAATGCAGATCCACTCAAACTGAAACTCGAAATGACTAAATTCTCATCAAACCTTTGATGTGATCGAGTGTAATCTACACGTCACCATAGAAACGGATGCTCATAATATAATGATCAGAACCCTTAGTCAGAGATAAAATTAGTAACTCGATGCAATTGTTTTGTACTCTATAATCGTAGACAATAGGGGTTTAATTAATAGTAAATTATTACGCTTGTGACTTGCACTTGATTGCACTTGAAATTATTGTGTGCGATTGCACTTGTGAATTTTACTCAAAATATCCCTGACATGGTGACGTTTTCATAGTGACGAAAATGTACTAACACAATTGGTAGACAAATAGTACCATTTACTACTGCACTTGGCTGCACAATTAATTATATATTGTATTAATGTATTTAAAATGTGTGTATTCAGTTCCAATATAAATCACGTTACCGACCGGATTGTTTGTATGTCCAAACGTTACAATATACCTATTTTTTGTCGAATTTTGTCATCGGTCCCAATTAGTCGATAGGTGGTGTATGCAAATGCTTAGCGTTGATGGGATTGAAAGGTACATCTTTAATGAGGAACTACCTTTATTTACAAAACTTATCTAGGTGAAAACAAAATATGTATATAATTAGTTTGAATAAAAGGATTCTATCTAGAATAGTTACCATACTTTAAGGGATCCATTGCTCGGAAATTTATCTGTATTAACCGATAGCTATCATCAGAGTTTCAAAACTGTACAATGAAATACATTACACGCTTCGTGAGAATCGCTTTGCCTCTCGTGTCCAATGCGAGGCAAGTGACAGTATCCCACCTCGACGGAATCCGCAGGAATGTCAGCATATACCCACCCTTTTACGCATGACCTTTCTAGTGTCATTTGGAATTTTGGATACCTTCCATATAATCAGAGAAGCAAATCTTATATTATTTATAAAAGAGATGGTCTATTTAAAATGACCTTTTTCTAAAGTGATAGCCTCTGCATGGCCTACAGAAATGACTCAAAGCTGAAAGAGTATGCAATAATCTAATTTGGTAGGTCGGAAGTTGGATATACCAGCCATTCACAAATCTGTTTTTAAAAAAATTCCAAATATTGTTCCTACATCATTGGCAGATATAAAAGATACCTCTCGACAGTTATGCACATGTATCAATGTTCTGAAAGAAACATCATCATGACAAGAAATAAATGTCGATAAAGACAATGATAATAATAATTCACAACAATAATTTTAGGAATCAAGAATCAGCAGTATTAATTATTTCTAGCATGACCATGACGTAATATGTGGCATTATGTATGAGCGGCCTCTCGAACGACAAAGTACAAAGTACAATTAATAAGTGTTTGGACTCTTCTGTCTGGTTATTTGGCATTCAAAGATCTATCTATCAGCAAGAATTAAATTCACTATTCACATTAAATTGTGAGCGGAAAATTATTAACGAAGAAATAAAAGTGTATTTGTAATCTATATACCCAGTCATGCAAGAATCAAGATACAAAAAAATCTGTCAAAATAACGACGTAATTGAAAAATATATTACGCTTGTTGCTAGAACTCTTCCAAATCACTGTTAACATACCCCCATAATGATGGAACAAATTGTACTCTCCCCACTTTTTTTTTGTAGGAGCCCGTCAAACAAAATATTTCCCAAAAATCTTGATTCCACTGTATAGACCTTCACTGGAGTTTCGAACAAAAACAATGATGGACAATACTCAAATAAATCAAATGAATACATTTGTGTGTGTACAGCACGCCCTTTAATCTGCATAGATAATTTTCAGTAAGGTACTGTAATTATAAAGAAGCTCCAAGTCAGTTAACCTTGTCTACGCCGACGCCATCGATGATCTAATAACGGCCAACCAGCGCTTTGTATTTGATCAAGGACCGCTGGTTTACAACAATTTATTTTCCTGCATTGTTAGTTTCAGCTATAAAGACACAAACAACCCGAGTATTCGCCGTTCGGTCGAGTTCGGTGTGCCAAGACATGACACCTATAAAAACAATGTATGTCTCACTTGGCGGGCGGGTGTTCAGCTATACCTGTCTGCTAGGTGGAACTAAAGCCCCACCCATATGTTTGCTATATTTGTCGGGAGAGCCCACCTGTTCTCTAACTTGACAACTGTAATCTATATTCCACACTAATCCAGTAATTGAAGCAGTTGCGAGCGCAAATTTCGCGCCAACCTCGACATAATTCAGCACTATATCCAGCGCGCGTAAGCAATCCAATTATCATACAAGCCAGCTACTTCGCACTCACGCTCACGGCCTGGCAAAAATAGGCTGTGATTGTTAGCCGGGGTAACGAAGGAAGTATAAATCGGTTGGAGCAGTGAGGGCAGCGTGGGCAGATTTGGGGTGGGAAAGAGCACACACACAACGTGATTTTGCACGGCGCTAATAGCGTACAGCCGTAAAGCCGAGTCAACACCTGCTGGCATGGAAATGTTCAATATCGGATATCAGGTTACCAATCAATTAAATCTAGACTGCGAATGCTAGTCTTAATTACAAACACGAGGGTGCTTTGCATAACGCTCTCATATACCGGCAGACTCAATTGAATTCTGTATAGTATAAGATAATACTCAAACCAATAAACCTTCCTCATTGATTGTTTTATAAGTGAATGTTTCTGTAAATGCAGCAAAATACACTTCATTTCCCCTGTTTCTATTTGTTTCCCGCTACCCTATGATGAGAAAATCATAGCATGAAAAGTAAATTTTCAAGCAAAGTGAGTCTTTCCTGGGTTGAACCTATGTAAATCTCTTCAAATGTAAAAATATAATGTAGTTTATTTTCCCCAAAACTAAATTTATTCGCGATTTACTTAAAAGTTTTGTGAATTTATAGCTTTGTCAATAGAATATTCAATAAAATTCATCTGAATTTTATAGTAGTTTTGTTGTGTTCCATTAAGGACATTGAATAAGATGACAAATAGACGAATAAACGATCGGTTTGCACAATCTCATATAAAAGAACCTCTCGGGCAATCATGTAGAAATAGAAAAGCTCAAAACTTCAAATATGCTGATATTATAGAACTTGATCGAAGTGGTTTGTGGCTTGCGCTCGATTCTGTTGGCACTGCATACTTGTCAATCTAGGTCGTTATGTTATTCAGCTAGGATGTTTTAGTTTCAGGACGTCAGTTTTTCTTTTGGTATATTCATGTAAATCAAATAGTTTTAAAAATAAATTGATTAATTAAATAATTATCTATTTAACATCATCCTACTCAGTTAAAAAACTGATTGATTGATTGATTGATTGATTGATTGATTGATTGATTGATTGATTGATTGATTGATTGATTGATTGATTGAGGACAACTAAATAAATCTAAATACATAGATGCAGACAAGACAATGAACTACAGTTAAGTAAATATTTAATCTACTAATATTACATCAACAATGTATTAAATTTTAAAACACAATAATTTTGGTAACGAATTCAAAAAGGATAATCAATGCAATTAATTAATGAACCAAAAATCAAAAAAGGGGGAAAAGAAAAGAAAAGGGGAAAAATGAGAAAAAGGTTTTTCAAGTAATGGAGATGCAAAATATTTAACTTTATTTAGCCTAAAATGTTTTTTAGACTACTTTTGTTTAAGAAAAAGTACTTAGTAAAGGTAATTTTGTACTATTTTCATAAAATATGGTAAAATAATGTTGCATTTGCTTCTAGGAGCGTATTTATATTGAGTTGTGTGCGCTAGGCCCAGTCGAGTATAATATTAGTAGGTAGTAATAGTAGACAGTTTTGAAACCGGACAGACTCAAAAAACGATAACCCAACCAAAATGAAATTAGTGATTTGATGGAAATAAGATGCATAATTTACGAAAACAATTTTACTTGGCTGATGCTCCGAATGATTATTTTTTTATGTATAGGTCTATAGCATTGACTGAATTATGTAAGTTAACAAAACTCACGATTGGAAGATAGCAAACTTTTGAAACAGCACATGCGTTATAAGATAGACGTCGATGAAAAATGTGCAGAATTAGAAACGCTGTGTAGCAATCATGTAAAACGAACATAGAGAATCGATTTGTAAAAGAAATTGAGTGGAAATGGAAATTAAACTTTATAATGTAATCTCGTTTGTAGGAGTTACGAACTTCTGGGAGGGAATAAACATTTAGCAATTGCTTAAGGTTATTATTAAATAAGTTAAATTGATGAAAATGAGAAACTTTGGTGATTAAAATAGCGCCTGAAGCTTGTGTAGTGAGTGCTCATTACAGGGAGAAATAGGACGTTTCGCAGCAATCTCCAAAGTAACCGGTATATACAACATAAAGCTTGTGTATTTACTTCGGTGAACACAGCAACAATTTATATACCTACATGTGAATTTCAGTCTCTGCAGTTTTCGTATGTGTATAGTGAGTGCTAAGTTACATGTTCGTATTCATGATAAGAGGATAGACTTCTCGTGGGTTACCTGCACAGGGACACTTGCATGCCCCTCTTCAGTAGTCGAACTTGCTATTTTGGAGGTGGGTAGTTGTGATGTGAATGTCCAAGATCTACTTGAGCGTGTCTTTTAATTTGCATCAACGACCGAAGAAAACGTTGGAAGAAACCTTGAATTAGGATTACCGGTGGTTGGTATCAAACCTTCGACCTCGCGAATCAGAGTCTCGCGCGTTTCACACAGATTTACACACATGGTATATTAGAGAGAAATTAAAAATTGCCTCCACCGTACACTCTGAATATAACAAACATAGGAATACTTTGTTGTATTCAATATTTCGAGATCTCTTCACCAAAGACTATTGTTATAAATTACTAAGAGTGAATCTGAAATTGGTCTAGGCCCTAGTAAAAGTTTATAAATACCTCATTTAGATCAACAAACGCAATGTGTCGAGTAGATTTGAGGTAATGTAGTCGCTGCAACCAGCCGTGTTGAGTCCCGGAACACGATGTCGAACACTTTGTCCGGTTGTGTCGCGTACAGTGAGCGCGACTGTCTTGACTGTCACTGAAACCAACAATACAATCCCTCGGTGTGGTGGAGCACTCACTCATTGCAGGCGCGTAGGAAGGGGGGGAATTCCCCCCACTTCTTCCCTTGACATCCCACCCACCTCAACGGGCTACTACGTCCAACACTTGTCCGGTTGTGTCGCGTACAGTGAGCGCGACTGTCTTGAAGAGGCCCCGGTGAGTCACTGAAACCAACAATACAATCCCTCGGTGTGGTGGAGCACTCACTCATTGCAGGCGCGTAGGAAGGGGGGGATTTCCCCCCCCCCCACTTCTTCCCTTGACATCCCACCCACCTCAACGGGCTACGACGTCCAACACTTGTCCGGTTGTGTCGCGTACAGTGAGCGCGACTGTCTTGACTGTCACTGAAACCAACAATACAATCCCTCGGTGTGGTGGAGCACTCACTCATTGCAGGCGCGTAGGAAGGGGGAATTCCCCCCCCCCCACTTCTTCCCTTGACATCCCACCCACCTCAACGGGCTACGACGTCCAACACTTGTCCGGTTGTGTCGCGTACAGTGAGCGCGACTGTCTTGAAGAGGCCCCGGTGAGTCACTGAAACCAACAATACAATCCCTCGGTGTGGTGGAGCACTCACTCATTGCAGGCGCGTAGGAAGGGGGAATTCCCCCCCCCCCACTTCTTCCCTTGACATCCCACCCACCTCAAAATCTTAAACACGGGCTACAACTGAAAAATTAGTAGCAGAGTCGATTTACCTATAGCGCTTTGTTTTCTTGTGTTCCTATGGCGTGTGTTTATGCCGTCCGCGATGGCTCATACTATTTGGGCGCTGGTCCGAAGCGTATGGCTCTACGAGGATGTGGGTTCAAATCCCTCATATAAGGCACGGTTTTTGCGAAATCGTCCTTCACCATGATATATCACCACTGATCGTCTCGAATAGTCTGAAATCATCATCATCATCATCATCATCATCATCATCATCATCATCATCATCATAGGGTGTGCACACTTGTGGCTATTAAAATCCCCCACCCCCACCCCCCAATTCCAAAAAGAGTTCATATGCACCATATTCATTGAGAGCGAGATACAGTAGTACAGGCGGGGGAGGTTGAGGCAGTATAAAGGTGAGGCGAGCTAGATGTACAGTGTTCACTCCAAAAATAGTGAGCACCAAAACTGTATTTTAAATGATCTTAGGTTACTTTATTATTTTCTTTGTTATTATAGTCCCACAATATACCAAAATAATGGAAACCATTGGATACACTAGCAAATAGCAAAAACATACCATTGTAAATTATAAATTAATAAAGATTTTATTTTTAAGATAAAAATAATTGGATGAGCGAAGCGAAGACTTCAATTTCACTGGCCCCCCAAAAAATTTAGCTCGGGTGTTTTTTTTTTTGTTTTTTTTTTTGTTTTTTTTTTGTTTTTTTTTTTGTTTGTTTTTCTGTCTGTTTGTTCGCTCTCTACCGGGCAAACGGCATATGCGATCTTGATGAAAATTTGACAGGACCTTCGAAATCTCTGAACTTAGACTTGCTACGTTTTTGGGTACAATCGAAGAAATATTTCTCATGAATATCGTACTTTTACGATTTTTTTCGATTTTTTGTGCGATATTTTTTGGCTATTTGGGCCAATTCTGACCAAACGGGTGGGGCTACAACGTTCATATTATACATGGACATTAAGGTTATGGAGATGTAGAACCTTTTCAAAGAAAATGTTGAAAAAGTTAGCCAGAATCTATAGAAATAAGCTTTTAATATAAGTTTTTTGATTTTTTTATGCAATATTTTCGTGCCATTTGGGCCAATTCTGACCAAACGGGTGGGGCTACAACGTTCATATTATACATGGACATTAAGGTTATGGTGATGTAGTACCTTTTGAAAGAAAAAGTTGAAAAAGTTAGCCAGAATCCATAAAAATAAAGCTTTTAATATAAGTTTTTTATGGTAAATCTTCCCAATTGACAAGAAACAAAAGAAACTTGACAACATTCACCTACAATTTATAGGTAGCAAAACAAAGCACTTGCAAAAGTAAAGATATTCCGCACAAACTAAAAACTGTAAAAAGCTCATCCATCAACGCGGCGGGACTTTAGCGTTTTCCTAGTACTTTTGTAAAATCTACTAAACATAGGGAACTCGTGCATTCTGGGGTAGAACAGTGGGGTGTAACCATGATTAGAAAGGTCTTGATTTTAACATTGTAAAGTGTGTGCAGTAGCTTCTAAAGTTAATAAAATTCCTAACTCGAGTGTGACTCAATTAGTTATGAGAAGAAGTAAATACCAAGCGTATGGAACCGAAAGGTGTGTTTGAATCGTGCAAAAAGCACGGATTTTGTAAATACGTTCAAATTTAATATTTTTACATTAAATTCAAGGTTCGACTTTATGATTTGACTAACTATATGAACACGTTGACGATATCTTTCAACGATGAGTGTAAATGATTACGTTTTCCAACATCTAAGTATGATCAGACTGACTGCGAACGCGTTCTCAATGGTGCATGGATTAATTGATCACCGCATTTCACCTTCAGATGTTTCCTCTCAATGTCCTCTTTCGGTAAACCGCGCGTGAACCAATCTAGAGATCCTTGTTAACTCATAATTATTTCATCCAATCAGCAGGCTTCGAAATATACTTCGGTTAAAGCACAGTTCTACCGTTGGAAAACCTCTTTATCGGCACGAGCTAAAGGAGGCTCTATAAATGGAATTGAAAAACGAAAACTGATTACGTAATACCAGTAAAGCTAAATGATCTTCAGCCAAAGTCCGATTGAAATGTTGATTAAAAATACTGGCCCCTACACCGAATTGTAAAATGCAGATTGTAAACCATTTTAGGGTAGCACAATATACGTAGATACATTTTATTGGCGCTGGTTGAGTAGCCGATCGCGGTGGCTCATAACCATGTGGTGGTTCAGGTGAATCAAGTGTGACTCGTAGAAAGGGGGGTTAAATCCATCGTGAAGCATTGACCTCTTTTTTTTTACATGCACCTTGATTAATCAGCACTCTTCTTGAATATCACAATTAATTAGGTTAATTTAATAATAGAGTTTCGTTTTAATGAATAAACTTATATTTGCTCAAAATGATTAAGGCTGTACCACCCTGTTTTATCATTCTCTACAATATGCAACTAAGAAAAAAATAGTGAATGGCATTGATACTTGGTGCTATGAGAACAACAAAACATTTTTTAAATATAATTCTGATCGGGCATCACGGCAAATATTGCATCATCAATAAAATTTAAATCCTCAATTACATCTAGTACAGCGTTCAACTTACATTGTTCGGTTTCTGTGTGATTTCCAGCTGTTTTTCTTGAGTTTCTTAAAGAAGGAAAAAATGGATTTTTCGAAATCATATGCTTGCTGTGAATTTTTTTTTCGTTTGGCGGTACAAATTGATAAAAAATGTAGGAAAAATCATAGAACATACTAAGGTGTCCCACTTTCTCTCTCTTATAAACTGAGGAAAAACAGTTGAACATTTACCTCCCGTAAACAGGACCATTTACGTTGAACGTTGTGCTTGATGCAATTACAGTTTGAAATTAAATTGATGATGCGATATTTGCCATTGTGCCCATTCAGAAAAATTTTAAAACTATTATTTTGGTGTTTTATTAGCGCCCGGTTTCAATTCTATTCACTATATTTTTACTCAGTTGCATATTTTAGAAAATGGAAATAAAGGGTAGAACAGATGTTCAATACAACAGCTGAATTCTTACGGGGAAAAAAGGTATAAGCCTACGCCAATCAAGCGGTATTATAAAACAGATGATTGAAAATGAAAACAAGCAATTAAACAAATGAACTATCAAATCACGTACTTAAATTACTTTGCACCAAGTTTCCAATTAGTGCAATTATTCTCAATCAATTAGTCCATAATGATGCATTCTAGCGGAGTGCAATTCAGCCATCAACGACGCTACCGCATTGCTTTAATTACTCTATAATTTAAGCGATATCATGAACGAACATGGTCAGTAAGCACAATGTCATACTGCACATGCTAAGACATAAACCACAGAACAATTATGTCCCATGTGAAATGTGAGATATTATGTACTCGCTAGTTTTAGCGAAGAGGCGACAAAGCGATCATCTGGAGCTACCGGCTTCAAGATACTCTAGTACTAAGTGCCAACAAAGTCCAGTTCTAGAATTCACTAAGCGTAAAAGCTCTAGAGGCTACTCGACAAACACTTCTCACTAGCAAAGACAAAGCACTTGGCCCTGAACGGGATTCGAACTCACAACTGCAAGAGTGGCTTACGAGTGGTTCTAGCCTGTTTCTGAAAGTATTTATAAAAGTGAACGAGATTATCGAATGCATACTTGCCTTTGTTCTGGGACGTGAAGTGTTTGTTAAAATATTCACATTTTGTACGTATATATTTTACTGTAAGGCAGGGAAAAAATATTTTTGTAAATAAGTTACAGCTTTGCTTCAAAATTTATAATATCCATAAATAAACATATTATTTAAAAGTAAGCGGTTAATAAAACAACATAATTTGGTAATTAATAACTTGTAATGTGAAGAAAAAAATGTAAATGTAAAATGTAAATGTAAATGTAAAAAAATGTAGCCCAGCGCAAAGTATATACTTCCAAAATTGCTGAACACGGTTATGAAAACGACTATTATCATTGATTGCGCGACATTACCGCAATATGTCGTGAAACCAATTGGATTAAAATTGAGTTTATATGCATGTACACCTAATGTAATGAGTACTCCTAGCGCACATTGTCCTCAAATATGGAATTTTTTGTCTTAATGTAAGACCGATTGCAATTTCTTCAACTTAAGGTTAATTGAAGCACCATTGTTTTAAATGTTCTTGCCGTCTCATATTATTATGTTCTGACTGCTGCTGTGCTTATATTTTTTATGTCTGTCATGTTTTATTTTTGTTTGTACCATATTATTTTGTTGTCCTAGATGGTTTCATGGTTGATTTGTTATTTTATATTTTATTTGGATATTTAAAAAAAAATCTCTTGTTCAACTTTTGTTAAAAGAGTTGAAATATTTATTTATGTTTCACTCAAATACAGCATTTCTGCCATTTTACATTGAGGTATAGACTAAAATAAATTTAAAATTTAAAAGCATATACAAACATAAAACATATCAAATCCAAAGATATAAACTAAACTCAAAATATCAAAATTATAAACTTTATACATAATTATAAATTAAAAACATATAAAATATTTGATCGTCTGTCAAGAAGATAGGAATGTTAGGACGTAAACATGATTGAGTCAGCATACACTGCCATTACATCCAGTGCAAGGATGGCTGTCAGTTCTTCTTTGTAACTTCTTTGTCATCAGCTTATTTGTTTTGAACTTTGTGTCGCTTTTGTTTTACAATGGCTTAAAATGTTAAAAATATCAAAAGTCAAAACGAAGAATTCAAAATATTAGTATAAAATGTAAATAAAAACTGTAGCTAACGATACCATTAGTTTCAATTAGCATTTGGTACATGTTGAAGACAATATCACGATAAATTTGGTTTGCAAGTGATAAAATTAAATTTTCTGAAGGAGCTCCTAAATGAAGTGTGTGCTGGAAATATTCTCCATATATGATAATTAAATATATTTTAAGAGCAGTATTGAATCCATATAATCTGTTACTTTTTGTTATAAAATTACATGATCTTCTAGTTTTCTATTTATATTAAAAACAGTTTTAAAACTATATTGAGTCAAGATAAAGTTACCGATTCATTCAGCTCGTAAAAGATTTGAACGATTATTCTACTCGATTGCACCGAATTTTATCTGCTGACTAAAGTGTACTAAACGGGGAAGTTAACTTTTTTTCTTTAGCATTTTAACCCTCGCCAGTGAATTGTGTTTTGTACCAGACTGTATTTTGAATATAAAAGTCGTTGTCGTTTTACTGAATACCTTCATTTAAAACCGCCTGGTTAACAATACAATGTTAATTTATGATTGTATAAATCGCGCATTACACGATGCTGGAGCACTTACGGATCGGATAATAGACAATTATCACCGCCATTGAAGCTGATATACGTGGATCTATGAAAGTGAGTCAGGGTCTTGTCCGATGCCAAGCGATGCGATGCGATGCTATGAGGAATCGGACGTCCCGCTTGGCGTTGGTCCAGAGCCGGGCATTTATAACGTCATCTCCATGCGTCGCCCGTAGAAAGTTATTAAACATCGATTGTGTGGAGTCGAGGTGTCAGTTAGGGCGTCGCACATCTCCGCTACACCGGCCAGGCGTCCCGACGCCCGCGACCCGGCCCGTGGTCCGGCCAAGTTGCCAACAAGGCTGTGATATACCCCGCTGGAGTGCTATCTGATGCCAGTGCGCTTCTATACCTTACTGGAGAACTGTCTCTTTCACCTCTAATCACAACATTACAACATTACAGACTGTGAACAAGAGCCCTTAAAGATGTTTGGGATTATTTCTGAACCCTTCGTTCGGGACTCTTATGATTATTCTTTATGGGATTTACTGACGCATAATGTCCTTTTTAACCCATTGTAGTACCATTTTTTAAAGAAATTCAGGTTCTTAGGGTACAAAATGAAATTGCATTTTTTTTACTCGCAAAATACTCCAATGCGTTAATAATAATGAAATAATGGTAATCGATTTATTGACATCCACATAATTAACAAAGAAACCAGTTAATTAAGTTTATGGTGTCGTTCTCAGTTAAACAATATTTAAAATGAATCGATACCATAATGACAATATAATCTTCATTATGCATGCCTTCTTCTATTTTATATTGTGCTCATTAATGTTGTTATATCATCAATATTGGAGAAAACAACGCGCCAAATGTGTGGGTGAGGGATGACGTTTTGTTTTATACAAGTGATTTAACCACACCGAATTAATATAGGCCTATTCTCGTGTACAGAAGTAATTTCCCTTCGACTTTAAATTGCTGAATGCTGTACTTAATTGAGATTATTTTCTCACACCCTTCAATGCTAGAGCTCCCAAATGGTTCTTGCTTTTAAAATAGTCTGTGTGCGTGTGTACACGCAACGAGTCAAACTACTTAGTACGTTAAGGTGACCGAGAGTTATTACATTTCAAACCAGTTAAACACGTAACAACCAAAGTTCTTCTAAAATACTCACGAAATAGGGAAAATTAAGCCTAATCGTTCACTTATTTTCCGACGCATTTCTAGAAGATAATTCGACGGGAAAGAATGAAATGAAAATGTGTCCCGCCCGACACGCATGTGCTGACACGCCATCCATCACTGGGAATAGTCGTCCTGTAATTAAGTAATTGGCAATTATTTCAACGGGCGCTTGTAGAGTGATCAAGCTATCACCGAGTGCCACCTTAGCTAACCGCGCGGGGGCGCCGTCAAATAAATCATCTGCACGCCCCCCCCCCCCCCCCCCCCCCCAAGCCCGGAAAGAGAATCCGCGTGCACACGCAGATATCTTGCATGTCCCCGAAAGGAAGAGGAAGACGACATTGTAAACATTCGACCATGCCAAAGATGAAACGGGAGAAAAGAAAGGGTTGAACAAAAGTTACCCCCCCCCCACGCCCCCTCCTGGCTCAAATGGAAAGTGAAGCAAAACATACATGCCGTTATTGCACAATTTTGCACCTAAATTTGAAAGTTTTTCACACCAACCCCTTTTGAGTTACACATAAATAGTGAGGCGCCTGAATGGTGTATATGAATTCTTTTAGTTATTGCACCCAAAATTCACCACTGCACCCATATTTTTATTTTCGCAACCACTCCCCCTTCAAGGAATAACAAAAGAATTAAATTATGGGTTTTATAACTTCTTGGCAGCGCATATTCATGTTCTGTTAAATTGAATTTTGAATACATATAAGTATTGATTCGAAAATACACCATTTTTCTCTGATATTTAAAATCTATGTACAAAATCTTAATTTATTTAAGTTTACTATATTTTGTACTTATATATCTATCTATCTATATTTAGATTTGGTATGTTTTTAGTTATATAGTATTTACTTTATTGTAATCCAATGCCTACTTCACACTTTTGGAGCTTGCTCTGTTGTTGATTGGTCCAAATGAAATTAAAAAAGTATTACATTTTGGAAATAGTGTATGTGGGGGGAGGGGTAACTTTGACGGTAGCAACCCTCATTCACTCCCATTTATTCAAAATTAAGATTTTATAACAATTATTAATAACAGCTAGTAAAATTAAATACTAAATAAATTTGTTTCTTTTTTGTTTTTTGAGTAACTTGTTTCCTGAAGGTTGCTACTATTTTGTTTCATCGCCCTATCATCTTCGATACCTGGTGATCCTCGCCGCATTAATCATTGGCAGGCCGGTTGCAACGCAGCACGCATAAGTGCGTGATTTATGCTTTGTGCCACACATTAATAAGAGCGTTTGATTGCACATTACATTTGAATTTTTATAATATTCAGAACTTAATTTATTCCCCTGTCAAAATGTTCGCAGCAAGGTTGAAACTTTGTTTGTAATTTGGTTCCACTCGTTCGTTTCCTGAAAAAGTTTTCGCATTTATCAATATTTGTCATTACTTAATAGTTACCAGGGGCTGGATGAATATAAATTATGAAACTCTGTGTCAAATATAAATTAGGATAACAGAAAGCGAGTGTCGATTTAGCGAGCGGCCGAGCTTGCAAAACGCACACAAATAACGGATTCACGCCAATGGTTTGCCGCATGCTACGGACAGATCTCCTCGCTGTGCAGTCAGTGATCGTAGACGGGGATGCGTGCGTGATAGACACAATGTAATGATTATGACCAACTTTTATCTAATTTTAGATAGTCGACTAACGATGATGACGTTAGACAAAATCGTAACTTCGGAATTTTGGAATCGAACAATAGCTTTAGGGTAACATACTAATTTTGAAATCTAATGAACATCGTTGTGAAACACTGAAACACAAGCTGTACATTAAATAAAGTTTGTGGGTGAGGTGGTTTTTTAATCAATGGCAGATGGCAATATTTTGATTTAAAGTCTTCAATTTTGATTCAATTCTCTACTTAATAATAATAAATTTTAAAAAAAGGTAACAAAGTATTTTGGACGATTCGTAAACCCAATAATTTTTAATTATAAAAATTTAAAAATATGTGTGCTGTTTTCACATTTATTTATTTATTTATTTATTTATTTATTTCTTTATTTCTTTATTTATTTATTTCTTTATTTCTTTATTTCTTTATTTATTTATTTATTTATTTATTTATTTATTTATTATTTATTTAACGTCTATCCTATTCAGTTATAAAAACTGATTTACAAAGGAGGACAACTAAATAAATCTAATTACATAGATGCAGAAACAACAATAAACTACATTTTCGTAAATATTTGAAATAGCAGCATTACAACAACAATGCATTTAACACAAGAATGTTGGTAACAAATTAAATGATATTATATGCATTTAATGAATGAATCAAATATAAAAAAGGGTGGAGAATGAAAAGAAAAGGGAAAAAAAGGAAAAAAGGAAAAAAAAAAAGAAAAGAAAAGAAAAGAAAAGAAAAGAAAAGAAAAGAAAAGAAAAGAAAAGAAAAACATTAAAAAAGAAAAACGAAAAGAAAAAAAACTGATTTATTAGACGATCCCACTCAAACGAATATGAGGTTTGCCAAAAATCAGGAACAGCAAATCAGGGAGTATAATCAAACTTTCGCGGAAGAAACCACCGAACGCGAAATCTTTATTCTTGTGTTCAATCTTCATTTTTGTGTTCAAATCTTGACTCATATATATAATTATATCAGATATATAATTATAAAGATGTCAAAAGAATGATACAGGACACCTAACTCAAGTTGCAAGCTCCATCAGTGGGCGGCAACCAGACAATCTAGGCAGAAAAATATAATTGAAAACACATTGTTTATATCATAATCAAAGCAATAATGAACAAACAAAGAGAAAAGCAAAATCATTAATAAGAACTTATGAAGGTAAATTAACATTACACAAACACACAGACAATACCTACAAATAAATAGTAAAAATCAATTTTTTTCTCTTTGATTCATTATCATTGCTTCAATTTTACTTTTAAATTGTACAATTCCTAGATTAGTAAACTGGCTTCTAATATCATAAGAAATTGAATTCCAATAGGATACGCCTCTGTACATAAATGACTTTCTAAATGCTTCAGAATTTAATCTAGGAACTTCCAATGAGTTTATTAAAGTAGAATTTCTATCACGATCAACAATTTTAGAAATATTGGGTAGAATACCTAAAAACATATTATCTTTCAATACTTTGTATGTATTTACCAGCACACTATACTTCATCCTTTCCTCAATCGTGAAACAATCAGACTGCAAATCTTGGCTTAAGGGAAATGAATCAAACAGATGGTCAATTCTCTTCTGGAGTACAACATACTCAGTAGAAGGTCTTACTGCCCAAACCACTAAGCAATAATCAATAACAGAGTGAATATAAGAATCTACAAGTAACCTCAACATTCTCTCGGTTACAAACCTCTTCATTCTACTTATAATTCCAATTGCTGATGATACTTTATTACACACATATTCATAATGTTTCTTAAAATTTAAATTACAATCTAAGAAAACTCCAAGATATTTAAATTCATACACTCTAGAAATTAACTTACCATTACAATTTTAAAATAACACATTTAATTACTATTCTTGTTAACTTATTTTAAATTCTAGGTATGTTAATTATATGTGTGTGCAGTACGAACAAAATACAGTTAATTGCATTGGATTCGATATTGATAATCAACACTTTATTATTTGCTTTTAACGATACTTAATGTCCTACAGCAAACAATTAACTGTAATTATAAACATAATACCCAGGTGTCTAGCATGCTGGGAACACGACCTCGTTGCAGCACTAATGTTGTAACATCTGGTTGAGCGCATGTGACCTCAATATGCATAATGCGCTTTAATTGGTAGCGGTGGCTAGAGAGTTTGAAGCTTCTGTAAGTACCTCGGTTATCTGGTTTTAGCTATGGTATAAATCTAATGAATAAGAGAACATCGTTAAAGTTCTTTAAGACGTAGCGAAACGAAACGATATCTAATTCATTTCAGTCTTTATGTCCGTATTGTGAATAGTGCGTACATATTGTACTGTAAATAAAATCATTTTTTATGAAATTGAGATAATGACGAATCGTTATTGAAGATTCTAAGCTATAACGATACGATGTCAACATTTAATTAAGGTTTGTTCCGTGGTTTGTTCGTTTATCCTAAAAAATAATTACTTGCTGAAAATGCTGAAGGTCGGACGCCAACTTTTCAAGTGATTTTAAGTCACCGCATGGGTTGAGACACAGACTATACTTGAGTTAGTCTTTGGTTATTAGCGAAATTGTGAAATCATAATTATATTTGGCTAACATTTCCAATCAAATCAAATCATTTTATTCGCCATTATCAAACTTACATTGATTTGGGCTTCGTCATACCAGTACAATACAATACACACACAATACAGACGATACATACAGTAAGTTATACATACATAGGTACACACATAAGATATACATATATACAAGTTATATAATTCAAGTAAAGAGTAAAAACAGTTATTTGGTTAAAAACCCATTTCAGTTGTACAGTTATATTAAAAAATGAGATAGTGAAACTAATTTTGTTGACATACTACTGTGTTTTTAACTGTCACTAGGCTTTAATGTAGGTACTCATCCAGGTGATACATAGGTCTGTCGAGAAGATATTTTTTTGTTTTAGTTTTAAAAGTAGCTACCTTATCCACATTTTTCAAATCTGGGGGTAACTTGTTAAAGACTTTTCTTGCCATGTAATAGAGATGTTTTTCAAATCGTTTAGTGTTATGTGTAGGGTATTGTAGAAGCAATTTGTGTCTTGTCTCATGTGGATGGTGAATAGAGTTTTTAAAAAGGTCGGGATGCATTTTAACAAAACAGACTGCTTTATATATATACGTGTTGGATACAGTAAGTATTTGAAGCTCTTGAAATTTCTCTCGACAGCTTTCATTTTTTTTAAATTTCCTAGTATCCTTACCGCTCTTTTTTGTACAATTTGCACTCGTTGAATCAAGGACTTAATTGCGATTCCCCAGGACAGTATGCCGTACGTCAATATGGAGTGAAAGTTTGCAAAATATGCTACTCGTAGTGTGGTCGGAGTCGCTAGATAGGAAAGTATTCGAAGAGCGTACACACTTGAGTTTAGCCGCCTACACAATCCATCAATATGAGGCTGCCATGACAGGATCTCATCCAGTACAAGGCCTAAGAAGTTGACCATAATTACTGGATGAATTACTTTATTGACTATTGAGATACTGGTTGGCTCAAGGCTCGCAGAAGATTTCCACGAAAGTGTAGTAGCTTTGTTTTCTCTTCATTTAAATATAATTTATTAGCCAGGAACCAATTGCTTATGATGCCAACCAGCTTCTTAGCTATCATTTTAGTTAGACTAATCTGCGGACACGACGGTATTATAATGGTATCGTCCGCAAACAAAATCATAAAGAAAACGAAGACGAAAAGAATGTCATGCTTATATTTTGCACAGTAGAGTGGCAGATCATTAATTAAATAAGAAAAAGTAGAGGTCCTAATACAGATCCTTGTGGCACGCCTACATGATTCTCCCTCCAACTTGAGTGAGCGTCTTCCATCGTAGCATTTCCATTTCCATCATAGCAATAAACTATACTGATATCCGTAGTTTTATTTACGTTCCTTTCTCTCTTTCTTTTTGATAAATGAACAAAATAGGACTAATGTGCAAAAGTATTTTTTTGCATTTGTGTTGCATGTTTTTAATGTAGGCCTAGACATTATTAAACTGTTATTATGTGTAATTTGTATATTATCTAATCTAAATGTATGGACAAATTGTCTGAAATAAAATATTTATAATATTTGTGTTAGCATTTCATTCGTAAAAAAAGAGAGTGTAAGTTTGTGATTATATGTGTGAATGCCACATTAGATTGATTGATTACAAATTGTCGGTAGATTTTACCCAAAATGGGTCTCGAACCAGAATAAACCATTAACTATGTTCTTAAAGCGGGCTTCTGTTCAAAGTAATTATACAAAAATATATATCAGTAAAGTTCATAAAACTTGATGACGATTTGTTATAATGATACAATCATAATTCATAGGTTTACATACTCGGGGCATAAGGGACATGGGAAACAAATGCAACGTGCAATGGTGGAGGTGCCGGGTAGTAGTGTATGGAATGAAATGATAAATAACGTTTTGAGAATGATTAACTTTCGAGTTTCTAATAAAAACATTGTAATTGCACTCCATTTAGTTTTGTTTGGTTTGAACAACAAAATTCTTACCTTCATGGAAAAACACTTTTCATTATCTTACATTCTTCACATTCTAACAAAGACAATCTCACATAATTGTCGTGATACTAAGTCGACGCCCTCTACAAGTACATATTTAATTGTTTGTATAAATGTGTGTTTTATTTTGGCTGAGTGAAAGTATGGCATTATTACTTGAGTAAATTGTTCAGATAACCTGGGCCAAGTACGATTTAATCAGTTATCTGAAGTTTATGATTTACTCGTTAATACCTATCAGTTGAAGATACTTTTGGGACACATATTGTTGTATCTCTTAATAGCGGAGTTCGCTTTAGGACAAAAAAAGCAATTTTTGTCGAAATTAACTGCATTTTCTTGTGAACAAACTCATAGCAGAGGTCAAAACTACTTTATTGCATAATTCACTGTCATTACTTACTCGAACAGGAACAAACAAATATCCGATTCTGATCATTATGTGGTATCTTAAAGAGTTTTGCCGCACGTGACCTAGGACAGGAAGTAATGATGTTATTTTGTGTTCTCCGATACTGTGACGATTCCGCCCAAGAAACGGGGCAGTGTTCATCTCGCTGCATATAAAGTAGAACGCTAAGCTAAATTACTTCCTGGCTACCCATCTAGTTCAACCACCACACCATTGAAATTAAAAGTTGGATATGTTGGATAACCGGCTACAAGTGCTCAAGATTTCCAACTAATTTCACTTGGTAATCTTTTATCCTGGCAATCACTATAATATTATGTAAGTGTTCGTTTTCGTTTTATCAATTTTGAATACATTGTCATTGTAGAACGCATACAAAATCCCTCACATTGTACATAATTATATCTTAATTGTCAACACGTCTTATGTAACACTGGCAAAGAAAAAACATATTAAATATTATTATATCATATCACCCTATTTAGAAGAACAGGTCTGTTAATGAGTCTTGTTTGTCATTTAAATTTGGGGTATTTAAGCTACAAAGAACCTCAATATTATTCAATTGCTAATAATCTCATCTCTGAAACTGAGCATATTATATTCTTATGTGAGTTCATTGTATAGTTCGATGTAAATCACAACAGCAAATAGAAAATGTCTTGTCGTAAACAAACCCTATATGTTACAAAAAGGCAGTGGGCTTGGAATAAGCAATATTAATCTGCGACATTGTATTATTTATTAAGTTTCACCCGACTCAATAACGACATTTAACTAACTAGGAGCATTTGTCAGTTTCAAAATGGAGACTAGGGAAATCTACTTGAACAAAACAGTCGCTGAAATGATTATTTACTGTTTATTTTAACGCATCAATCAGGCCATGATAGCGTAAAAGGCTCGTGCAATAGACGTTAAGCCTCCAAGTTATAAAATTATTAAAGAGTTAAGTTGAATTAGTGATTTTTATTTTTTTATTATAAACTAATATTTTAGTCCATTATATAACAATCGAGTAAGAGTTTAATTAAATGACACTAGAAAAGCTGTCACAGCCACGTACTCACACACAAACACAATTGTATAATTAGTATTCTTCTAATTGTTATATCATGATCTCATTTTCTTTAATCATCATAATAATATATTGTGCATTTACGTCACTCATAAGTTTTAGTAAATGGTAGTCAAACCGTCAGCGCCTTATGGCATATTATTACAAGCTATTTCAGTCGATATAGTCTCCATCTCTGGCGTTAGCTTAGAGAAGTTCTGTTCGACTGGACAAGATCATTCAGGCAAGTAATAAAATGTTATCTTAACCTACATTAGTCAGGATTACAACACTTTTGATAGTCGATATGTCGCTGCTACCGATTTACAAGACCCAGGCTAAGAAATATGTGTTCTTCGATGAGTCAATTGGAACAGGGGGAGGTAGAAATGATTCTATAAATCCTTTGAATTATATCCATGGAACCTACCAAAACCCATACATGGTCAAAACGTTTGATTTATAAAACATAAATAAACTGCACTTCCACTTAATGTGTGACAAATGGAGTGTCCCGCCAAATTAACACAAGGCTTGAAGTGCCTCATCTGCAAATTCTTGTAGCTCAAGTTGTCTCCAGCAATGCTATAGGTGATACTCAACAAACAATGACTAGAAGTGAATCGCATTTAATAGTTTCATATTATGATATGAGTATGTACGAATTGACGGAAGGAACGAATCATAAGTTTAGCTATAGTATGACTTTGAACTCCTTGTAATTACTTCGATTTTAACTAAGGCAAATATGGCATTCATTTTTTTACGGGAATGTTGAATTCAATATTAGAAGCTAGTAAAATAAGTCAAAATTATGTAGAATGAGCTCTGTGCAAATTCTCATACCAAAACGTAATTATTTTATTGGACCGTACAAGCTTTAAGAATACGTAAAATATTGATTGAAAGAGTGTATGCAAGGTAGTGTTTAATAAGTTATTTTAGAGTGACATTTAATTATATGTGATGAATCCAAACAATATTTCATACAAATGTATAATATTTAAACCACGGGAGTGCTTTGAAAATGTATTTGTAAATGAAAAATGTTTTATTTTATTTGTTTTTAGATTTGTCTTGTAGTTATTTTAGAACATAGTTACAAATTGAAGTAATTTGAACATTTTTTTTTTAGAATAAACCAGTTACCACACAGACAAATAATATTAAATAGTTGGAAGTTGAAGCAACAATAAATAATAAAAGACAAACATTTAATTTGAAAACTGAAGACTCGAGTAAGCGTAAATAAACAAAGCACATAACTCCTCGTTGGTATATTTTACAAGTTTTACATCGTAGAATAAAAACACGACGAAAAGATAATCCGTAACTCTGAACTATAATATAATAATAACTATAGATTCACGATTCCTTCACTAAATCTTTGCATGTATATATATATGATTATGTTTTATCTGTGTGATATCATTGTGAGAGTATGATTGTCAAGGGATATGGGATAGCAGCACCGACAGGGCGCACTCACCTAGATCAAACCCAATACAAATGTCATTGTAAATTTCATGCGTATCATATCAATATAATCAATAATTGTATTGCTTTTATTTAGTAGATATGGGTAGTAATAATTGATGAATTATATGCTACATAAAGTTAAAAACTATGAAGCAATTTAAAATAATTCGTTAAAAATATTAAAACGTAAATGTAACTAAAATTAAGTCGGACTAAAATACTCGTTTAAAAAGATTATCATTCCACACTTCACTTAAAAATTAATTATTCTCGTTTTTAGCGTTACGCCTATTTCCATGTAAGGAAGAATTGTTGAATCATGGTCCACAACACATAAAGTAGTTCTGGAGTAGACCCGGCACCTCCACCAAAACATAAAGTTTAAAGTAGATCGGCTTCACTATCAAACCACTCCCCTTCTAAATACTTTAACAGTTCGTAAAACTTCAAGTAAAAGTCACCAATAATCCAAAAATTGTTATTTTGATAAAAATAAAATTATTTGTTGAAATATTGTTATTATTGAGTGAATGAAGATTAATTCTCTGGTGTGTGACTTAAATTGGTGAAATGCGATGATGCAATTCTGCATTAAAACATTTGACAAGCCCTGCTTATAAAATTATCTTCTTTGACATATTATGCGGATTTAAAATTAAATGATATAACTGTAGGCACTTGCATGTTTTCGACAACTTGCAACATTTTACGAACATGTTAGGAGAGTTTATCTGTTTTCAATCAAACGCAAAGTTTTAAATGAGATGCCAACTGCACATACAGCGTTTTACCAAAGCGTGTCTTTGAGCGGTGGAAATACTTCAGAGGAATAATTAACCAAAGCTAAGCGGAAAATACGTAAAATGTTGTTAACGTTTCTTTGAAAATTGCACAAAAGAAACAAGCATGTTTGTAGTTCAATTAGTATTTACTATGAGAAAAACTTGTGGTTAAATTGTACGAAAAATAAACAAAAAAATGTGCATGATACGAAACGGTTCCGAATACAATGTTGATTCATTTTATTATTTTAATGCTCAAATGTTGACAATGAAAATTCAGGACTCACAAAAGAAAGAAAGAAATTGGTTTATGTAAATAAAAAACTAGAACTTCATATAACTACAAGCATTGGGCACCAAACAATTTTTTAAAAATGTATCTAATTGATGTTATACGCAATCCCCTACCCCACTTTCTGTTGTACACACATAGTCCCAGTTCCCACTAATTGGTTTTGTTATAAGGGAATAGGACATACGTGTTGAATTGTTATTGTTTTAGTCTGAAGAAATATGTTATAACAAAAACAAAATTATTATAACGGACCAATCAGTCCTCAAGAAGTCTTACGACGACAATGAAAAGAAGTTACTTCATTATGACAGGCCATCTAAAATAATACTAACCAATCAGGATATCGGATATCTTACAACTAAAACAATTTCCTTAGACTACAACACGGTTGTGGGAACTGGGCCTAACAAGTACGGATAAAAAAAGAACCCAATATAGGAGAGTGAGGCCAGAACTATTATACAACGTTCTCTAGCTTATTATTTACTACAATTCAAAAATTTTAAATTAAAAATAAAAATCGAGCCATCGTTTGGTGGAGGTGCCGGGTCGTTGGATAGCCACACTGAGGATGATGGTTTTGATGCCCCTCCCCCCAGGTGGGGTATCCAAGCACATATCCTGTTCCATCCATATTGAAGGGCAATATCAACACTAGGAAAACCGCTAAAGTCCCGCCGCGTTGATGGATGAGCTTTTTAAAGTTTTTAGTTTGGGTGGGATATCTTTACTTTTGCAAGTGCTTTGTTTTGCTACCTACGCATTGTAAGTGATTGTTGTCAAATTTCTTTTGTTACCTGTCAATTGGTATTATTTACCGTAAAAAACTTATATTAAAAGCTTTATTTCTATGGATTCTGGCTATCTTTTTCAACTTTTTCTTTCAAAAGGTACTACATCACCATAACCTTAATGTCCATGTATAATATGAACATTGAAGGCCCACCCGTTTGGTCAGAATTGGCTCAAATGGCACGAAAATATCGCACTAAAAGTCAAAAAACTTATATTAAAAGCTTTATTTCTATAGATTCTAACTAACTTTTCCAACTTTTTCTTTCAGAAAGCAATACATCACCATTACCTTAATGTCCATGTGAAATATGAACGTTGTAGCCTCACCCGTTTGGTCAGAATTGACCCAAATGACACGAAAATATCGCACAAAAAGTCAAAAAATTATATTAAAAGCTTTATTTCTATAGATTCTGGCTAACTTTTTCAACTTTTTCTTTCAGAAAGCAATACATAACCATTACCTTAATGTCCATGTGAAATATGAACGTTGTAGCCCTACCCGTTTGGTCAGAATCGGCCCAAATGTCTCGAAAATATCGCACTAAAAATCGAAAAAAATCGTAAAAGTGCGATATTCATGAGAAATATTTCTTCGATTGTACCCAAAAACGTGGCACGTCTAAGTTCAGAGATTTCGAAGGTCCCCTTCAATTTTCATCAAGATCGCATATGCCGTTTGCCCGGAATCGTGCGAACAAACAGACAAAAAAAAAAAAAAAAAAAAAAAAAAAAAAAAAAAAAAAAAACAACCGAGCTAAATTTTTTGGGGGGTCAGTGAAATTGAAGTCTTCGCTTCGCTCATCCAATAAACATCAAGCTTTGTGTTCCGTTGGACTTAAAACTGATACAAAGAAGTTTCGCTGCCTAAAAGTGCGTATTATTATGTAAAGCTTGTTCTGTATTTCTCTCGTTAATTTGAGCTTTATTTGTGTCAATCTATTATTAATATTACATAATCGGGTAGCACAATCTACTTATTTTCAATGTTTTTCAATGTATTAATGTGTTTTGAATGTATTATTTTCCTGTATGCTGTGTTCCGAATGGAAAACTGAAATCGATATCATTAGAAGATATACCTTAGTGAATTTCTTAACATGTTTTACCCTTGACTGTACCAACGAGATCAGTTATAAAACGAGGGAGCGGAACGACCGAGTGTCTCCATTCAACTCGAACGGTTCTCATTCTGTGATTCTGTCTGTCTATCTGTCTGTCTGTCTGTACGTCGAAAATCAGCCGAACCGCTGAACAGATTGGGCTGAAATTTTAAAAAGACATCTGGCACAAAATTATTGAGAACTGCTTACAAAATCAACTAGATCCATTGCGATTTAATCCTACAATAAATAAAAATGTGATTTTTAAAATATCGATAGCATTTGTTTAGTAGCAGCTATCGGGACCACATCTACGTGGCTTGCATGGCCTATTGGTTAGCATTTAGCCTACCACACGGAGGGTTGAGGTTTGATACCCGTTAGCTCGAACTTTTTTTATATTTTTACACCCACATATTATTTTTGAGGGGTGTTAAATGGGAAATAAAACTTAGGTGATTTTGTTTTATCTTGGAAATTTGTTAATGTTTCACGCTAATACGTTTTGAACACGATTCGCATTTCAAATGTTCAATTTAAATATCTAGGGAAACGCCAAAGTCGTTGTTAAACGAGTGAGTGAGCCATGTGTTGAGTACCCGGTATCATTCCTCATACTGGGCTAGATCCTTAGGTATAGGGGAGGAAAGGGGATGTTCCCGGGTACTCACACTTGGCTCACTCACTCACTCGTTTAACAACGACTTTGGCGTTTCCCTAGTAGTTATTTTTAGAAACAAGCACAAGCACAATATTAATCGAAAACCATTACTCAAATGTACAACCTAGCAGGAAAAGGTCAAAACGAACCGTTATTCCATTTGCATGCGTGTCACAAGAGATAGGGATAATGGCAACAATACATCGTAAGTAACAAATGTCTGTGTTATCTTCAACAAAATTAACATAGCCTTAATATTCCAATATGTTTATGGCCTACAAGCTACGTGCCAGCACAAACCTAGTTTTGGAACCGTAGATCATGTAAGTGTAAGTGTTCAATGCTCAGAGAGTTATCGCCATTATCACTAGAACTGATGATTACATTCCGTTTTGAGTTCAGTTAAAATTGTACTCACGCACGCACACACACACACACACACCACACACACACACACACACACACACACACACACACACACACACACACACACACACACAATTAAGACAGCCAAGCTCAAAAGTATTGAGATCTAAATGAACGGCCAAGCTTAATATACCCTATTTGCTCACTTAATTTTGAAAACATAAAAAAAAAATAAGACAGCCAAACCCAAAAGTGTTGATATTTAAATGAAGGGACAAGCTTATACCCAATTTGCTCACTATACATTTTGTAAACAATTTTCAATAAATTTATTTATTTATTATTTATTATTTATTTAACGTCTATCCTATTCAGTTATAAAAACTGATTTACAAAGGAGGAAAACTAAATAAATCTAATTACATAGATGCAGCAAAAACAATAAACTATATTTAAGTAAATATTTGAAATAGTAATATTACTACAACAATGCATTAAACACAACAATTTTGGTAACAAATAAAAATGATATTAAATGCATTTAATGAATGAATCAAATATAACAAAGGGTGGGGAATGAAAAGAAAAGATAAAAAAAATAGTCTCCGTGACTGTATTGTTGCCAAGATTTGCAAAATTCTTTAAATCCAATAGTAGGCCTACCTACTTCTAATGGGAACAAGCGCAACTCAATCAACTTCTTTTACGACGGAGGAATTTTTTTTTTTCAAATAAAGATATAATCTATTATCTCGAATATAAATTATGTGTATAATATTAATAATTTGATTGTGTCACAACCACGAAAAACAAATCAAATTGAGTGGATACCGATCTAACACGGCTGTACTTCCATCTTAGTGTATAGGGCCTAAGCAGGAAACCACACGTACGACGCGAATCGTGTGATTAAAATCATCAGGCTGTGCAGGTGGAACAGCCTCTCCAGGATTGAACAAAGGGGCCCATTGCATCTCGTCCTGAATGGCGGGTGAGTGTGACCGTTGATAGCCGACACCAATTTGATGTTGCCGCTTTTCATTGGGCCGCGATCAAACACCCGCTTATCGGTGCCATTATGCTCGACAGCTGATGACGGCTGGATTATCGCGCGTCATTAAACTCTTTTGTTGACGCGTCGCGCGCCATTGTTGCGGAGTAGTTATACAGACTGTCATCGCTGCCAGTTCATATCTCACGCTCGCACTACGCCACTGTTTTTCGCAGTTATCATATTTTTATCTCTATACAAATTGCAAAGGGACTCTGGCAAACTCAACACAATTTTTAAACAAGATATCCCTTTTGATTTATTATCGCATTGCGTTTTCTTCATTTTTTTCAATAGCATCTTTTTATTCTTTTATGGGCGATAAATTTGCTCCATATTTTCGTTTCGTGGCTTTAAAAGGATTAAGCAACCTTTGCCCGGAACTTAAAAGGGAGGAAATCAAATCGCAGTTGAAAGAAACCGGGCTGTTTAATTTATTGTTCCACACTTCCTTCTTTATATAAGGTTTCTCCCTAAAATGGGTTAACCGATGTGGAAATCGACGACGACAATTTACGGCTTTTCTAGGTATTCTGAGTTCTTTGGAATGCTTCTCCACGTTTGTCGCCGCCATTCCTCATAACCTCATGCTTGGTGGATATGCCCCCCCCCCCCCCCCACGTCAAACCACCTCGCGGACCCGAATGAATGCGCCTGTCATCACACGGGGCTTCTACACATTCATATCACGATGAAGGCTTACTTGAATCGCTATGCAGATCGCTATGACATACTAGTATCTATGGCTATGTCAGTGTCTCTACGTTATTAAGATTAGTTGGCGCGCTCTCAGCAGGAACTTTGGAGCTATAATCGAAACATATAATGGAATATGAATGTATAATAATATCACGTAATGAATATTTATAGGATATTTTCTACTTAAGTGATAAAATAATATTAAGTTTAACCCAAAATATGCCTAAAAATCATGAAATTTTACCAGAAAAACTAATTGCAACCTTACATGAACTCAAACATTTAACTTAGACTTTGTTTTTAATTTCGAACATTTTACGCCGCGATCCAAAGATGATTCAGATAGCGCTTTTGCGTTTGTTTTAGTTGCCGGAATGCTCGCAAGCAGCACTGTAGATATTCATAGCCACAAAGATCGAAAAGGCGAGGCCTTGTATCACCGTGCCTTGCATAATATACATAGTTTGATCCATGGTTTGATGTGCAAACTAGGCTAGGCTCCAAGCTGCTTGACTTTGAAGAAAATACTTTATTTCATTTTGTTTGTGTTTTCTTTCAGTTATTTGGTTTAATTTATTTTTTACATTCTAAACAAATTGTTATCAGAGTCGATAAAGAAGTTTCCCCGTATCGACTCTGTTGTTATTGATCATCAAAACACAAGAATCAACAATCCAATAATTAATATTGTCACTGTCAGCACGTTATTTCTCTATGGTCAGCACCACCTAGTCATGTACATCGCCAACTATTATGTTGTGTTCAAGAGGAAGGCGCTAATTTATAAGGCCGCTGTCTTTTCTAGCTACAGTGCTGCTTGCGAACCGAACGGCAACTAAAATTAGAAGCTGCCCTCTTTATCCGCTATCGCATGGTGTTCCGTTCCTTTGCGTCGCGGATAACCCGTCATGTTTGTAATGTAAACGCATTACACGCATAGAAACTCGGATTTATTCTAGCAATATTTGACAATTGGCCGCAACCAGCTGGGTACAAGCGACGCCAACAAGCTATACATGACCTCAAAGCCATACGCGTATTGCGTGTTGTTGTTGCAAGTGGGATAACAATTAGCTACTAGCAAGGCCTAGACCAATTAACACTCGCCGATCCATATTGACGCAATAACTGACCACAAATTACATCAATAGGCCTATGTGGTCTGTGTTGTGTTGTAGTTCACTGGTATCCAGTGCCATTGAAAACTTTTTATGTAGCACAAAAGTAAAATCTACATTTAAACGCAAGTTTATAGAACTCCAGTTCTAGACCTAGAATAAGCCGGGCATTTTCATTTTTCGGCTGCTTAACTTTTTTTAAAGTCAAAATGTCAATATTGTATTTATTTAGTATAGTCATTCGTTCGTTCATTCGTTCGTTCATTCATGTGTATTTATTTAACGTGAAGAACGTATTTTATTGTTCGACTGAAACTTCGACCAGCTTAGGATCGAGAACATCAACTTGAAGAGTTCGCTCGCCCAAGCGTCACTTCCGCTTGAGAACAAGTCGCTGGGTTCAAGAGAACAATAAGAACAGAAATATGCCATCAACTTTTAACATTGCAACCAACAATCTGTTTCGGGTTGAGCAAACCTTTCTTAATTAAGCGACCACAAAGACGGTGTAGAAAACCTTTAGTTTGTGAGATTCTTTGTTTGAAAGATAAAGAACCTGAGGTTTAAATTAATTGCAACAAGCACCAACTTTTACATTGAGGTTAAACGATTTAAGCTTGATTCGAGACTGACTCAAGTTAGCAGAGGCTTAAGCACTGATAAGGTATGTTACATACAATTGGACATATGATTTAGAGGAGTTTAATTACCAACGTTTCGGGCAGATCTCCCTGACCATTATCAAGGAAACAAGTAGGCATAACGACATACAAAACAAAGTAAACAAGCAAGACAATAACAAAGAATATAAAAGACAAAACAAGTCACTGCAAGTGGTCAGCATTAGGTCACAAATATTTGCGATGACCTCATAAGGCGTTAAGCAGGTGGAGCTTCAGGTAGCTTCTTTCTTATATCCACTCTAGCCGGAGAAAGAATTGCATTTTCCTTTGAAACTGGGAGTAATATCGGAGCCACATGCCTATCTCCAAGTTATATACATGATGAATCTCAGACTTTCACGGATATAATATGCACACATTGTTTTTCGGATATAATGTATTGGAGGTATTATAGACAGAAAATAAAATAGTGCCTCCACCGGGGATTAAACCTGGGTCCGTGGCTGTTAGGGCCTATGCTATATATGTAATCAATATGCAATCAATGTCAATTATTGCTTTATATCCAACTTTTCTTTCTTCTATATGAGTTCTTAATCTAGTAGGGCATACTATTATTTTGAAAATTCTCTACTTTAACAAACACTGTATATATCATTATTATTATCATCACTTTTATTATTATTTAATATAGACTATTCACTTTCTCTGCAAGGAGTTATACTTGTACACTGTACTAGTCTAAGTGAAGACAAATATCTTCTATCTATCTATCTATCTATCTATCTATCTATCTATCTATCTATCTATCTATCTATCTATCTATCTATCTATCTATCTATCTATCTATCTATCTATCTATCTATCTATCTATCTATCTATCTATCTATCTATCTATCTATCTATCTATCTATCTATCTATCTATCTATCTATCTATCTATAGGTGTGTGTGAATTTTGAAAGTAATAAAACAACGCTTTTAACTTATTTAAATAGACCTATAAATTAAAGGAATGTTTTTTTAATAGAAGAAACTTATAGACTATGTATGGGAGGAACAACTGGTCAAAAATTCAGACACCTATAGTTGTTACTAAAGTTGAAAATGATAGTTTTGAGTAAGTAAATTCGGTTTAAAGATAGGAATATTTTACAATAAAGTTCGTATGTTACTCACTGCATCTGAAATTAATGCATTCCAGGTCATCCTGGTCCTCATCATCATCTTATTATTTATTTTAAATTTTCGCTGTCAATTTAATGCTGTTTTGGCAAGTAGAGTTGTTTCTTCTCTCGCGCCAATTGTTTGGCTACGTTCTAACAGAACATTGTCATTAATATCAGTAGTGGTCAGGCCAATGACATAAATAAGCTTTCATTGGGTCAAGCCCAAATCACGCCGTTTAGTGCCAAACTATGAATGATATTTGAATAGGCCAGGTAAAGTGCCCAAGTTACAAAAAATGCGTGAGTTAGTGCCGCCATTCCATCCTGCAGGCATAAGGGCATCATATCAATGCAAGAAACACCCAATTCCGAGTAAGTCATTTATAAAGCGATAAAAATATGCCGCACCAAGTACGTGTTACTTAGTTATTTCTTGCCTTGAAGTTAGCGATCAAGTTCGTGTTTAATGTAATAAATCACATTTTTAACTGAGTGAACGAATGTGAATGTGAATGTGTGTGTGAATGTGTTACTGTTTATGTAAATATAAACTAAAGTATGGAATCCTACTCCTCTCCTAGTCTTATTTTATATTGTAATACAAATTTAAGATAAAATCATTATTTTGTCCGAAAAAAATAAAATTAAAATTAGTTATGTTATTTATTTTAAATTTATTTTTCAAGTGACATGCTAGTTAATTAATATGTGGGTGCAAAGGGGTTAACAAAAATTGCTTAAAACATGGTTTTATTCCATAAAATTAAAAAAAGTCCAGCCAATAAATGCCCAAGTGATAACTCGTCAATAACTGACTAAGTAAAAAAATCCCAACTTTTTTCCAGGAAAAATAAAGTCAGTAAAAAATACCTTTAACTGTATTGTTAGGTATCTTAACTAGTATGCAAAGTTGTATTCTTTAAAATTAATAATTGGCTGCCTTATCTAGTTACATCTATCTCAGAATGCGGTATTTGTAACTTGGTTAGTTATTGACTTGGCCCATTGATTTACCGTTAAATCAAAACAAATTTGAACACGCTAACTCAATAACTTCTAAAGTAACGTATGCAATTTTAAACTCGTTGTGGTCAAATTGGTGGCATTTTCACGTGTTGTCATGACGACTAAACTAATATATTTTATAACATGTTATTATTTATTATTAAGCTGGATGGCTGTTATGTTATGTCATCAAAACTGGTAGAACATGCATGGTACAAACAAAGTTAATAAATTTGATCTTATGCGATCTCGACGTTTGCTGAAAGAACCACGTTGGAAAAAAGTAAGCTGAAAGAGCTGAGCTCTAATAGCATTAAAATAATAAACCACCATGACTTGTTAACCGGAGAATGATAATAAAACTGATAAACTGAACAAAACACGGTTAAAAATTAATGCACAGCACTCACCCGCTGCGTAATATTTCGGTGATATCCATCACCTTCCTCGGACGCGAGGATCCTCGCGTCCGAGGAGAGTGCTGTGCATTAATTTTTAACCGTGTTTTGTTCAGTTTATCAGTTTTATTAGCATTAAAATACATTTGCACAAGCCAGCCGAGTACTATTTTCCTCCAATGTGGATTCCTTTAGTAAATAGGAATTAGCCTTTTTGTTTATATCACCAATCACCACTTGATTTTGTCAACTTCCATGTTTGTTTATTGTGAAATCCCTATCTACATGGCTAATTGTTTTTGTTCGTTTTGATATGTTTATGATAATATGATTTTGTTTAATAACAAGATGACATGACGGGAATAGTTTGTTTTTATTTCCAAAACATTGTACTTGTAGTATTAAAGAATTGTTATCTACTAGAATGTTTTACTTTTAAACATATGCGGTCATCAAAGCATCGACCTAATAATATATTCTAATTCCACAAAGTCCGCATGCAAAATAAAAAAATATTTAAAAAACATACTACATACCGCCATACTTTTTTACGTTGTAAGTGGGACATATAAAGTCTTATCTCGAACATATAATCTTGTCATGTGGATTATTCGAAAAAGAAATCGGAATTATTGGATTCTTTTAACGTGGTAAGGGCATAGACAGTTCTACCACTGAGTTTAGAATATACTAAACTCAATGGTTCTACCATCATGAAGAGATTAATTTTCGGATAAGTCCATACATAATACGGAGTTTCACCAAAAGTGGACTTAGAACTAACTTTTTCTTTTAGCCCCTCGATATACATGAACATGGCGGCTGGTCACCACTTAGAAATTATAAAGACCCTCGACCATGAGCTAGAGCCATCTGGAACCGGGGTGGAATTTGACCCTGGGAATATGCATTCCAGCCCAAATTTCAAAATTAAGTCATTTTAGGCAGTTAATTTAAATTTCTAAAAAGATTTTTAGTGTTTTAAAAAAAATCATGTTTTTTAAGAAATTTTGAGAAATTTTGGATTTTGAGTTTAAGCATCATTTTAATTTATTGTAAAAGTCGATAAAACATGCAATCACGTAATCAAGACCAGCTTCGAGGTTTCGCCTGTTAGTATAAGGGAGTAATCAGGGTGCGAATTGATGGCTTGGCAGTGTGGGGGGGGGGGATGGTCAAGTCTAGTATCTGTGTGGACTGCTAGGGGTCTGGGGTATTATTACCCTCGAGATGGCGTTAGAAGCGATCTGAAACTTTTTAGGTGGTATTATTGCCTTCTAGATGGCATTAGAAGCGACCTGAGGTATTATTTTGAAAGGAATATGTGTAAATTGACGCATTATTTATTACATTACGAGATAAAGTGAAATGAGATGAGATGGGAATCCATGAGGTGGGGATTTAGCCATCCCCGGCGAGGATTTTAGTAAAACAGAGCCAGGGATAAAATTACCAGAGGGGGGAAATCCCCTCATCCCCCCCGTCAATTCGCACCCTGGGAGTAATGTATTCTTCCCGAAGCTAAATGCAGTGGAACCCCCACACCCCTGCCCACAATTGTAATGTTCTGTCAAGCAGAGGCATATCCTGCCTTCCCCTCATCGATTATAGAGTATTGCGCATGATTACCTAACGGTTGACCCGCCCTTTAATCAATTTTTCCAAAAAAAAATCGTCCATGAGTTTAAGTTGAATTTCTGTTTTAGTAATAATAAAACTAAAACTGAAATATCTATGATCGACATAGCTCTGTAAAAGTATTTAGATTAATATAACATCTAATCAGTGTGTATTAAATATCCCTCAAAGATCAATTTAGTAGTATAATCTTTACAGCTGTTGGTAGCCTTGACAGATCACCATGGCAGTTGCTAGCAGCTAGAATGATCGTGGCTTTAGCTTAGCAGTCTAAAATCACATTAGGACACCCCCCGAATGTCTCAGTATGTAAGTTAATTCATTTCTCTTCAAGCCATGGTGTTTAACACATGAATGCACACAGATCTAAACGCGCCAACTTCGGTCAACTAATGTCCAATAGTTTACATAGGAAAGTCATAGAAATCGAATTAACAGACCAAACTGTCTGTGAGACTTGTGTTTATCCAGGGTTGGCCGTTAATTTGGCCATCTCCACTCAGATGTAGGTTACATCTCTCTGTATAGAAGTGGTGTTCTGATTTTATTTGTCTGTTTCAATGATCATCGTTAGACCATGCGATTGTTGTACGAAGAACACGCTCGGACAAGTATACACATGGCGTCCTTTGGATCGTCCCCGTAAATGCCCACCATTGTTGGTAATGAGAAGGGTTTAAAATCTAATGAGTTTTACTGTAGGTCCTACATTGAGATGAGCTTCAGAGTAAGATATGCTACTAGGAAAAAAGATGGCGAATCCCCATTATCCTTTGCGCGCTAGAGAACCTAAATTTGGATTTTTAACATATCTCAATTTCACGAAATACGAAATTTACCTAGTGACATGATTTTTAGATTTGAACCCGGACAAAATTAGGAGAAAGCTGATTTTTTTAGGATCATTCAAGAAAGTTGTTTTATGAAACATACTTCGGGTCCGCCAAAATCCGCTTTGTGCGTTATCGGCCATCTTGGAAAATGGCGGCGATTACAGTTTTTCACTAAAACTCAATTTGTGGATGCTGTATACTACTAGCAATTAAATGAAACACGTCTATTTAAAGCTAACTGTATGTACAATTAAAATACATAACAAGTTTAATGTTATATATTATACTGAATCCATAATTGGTAAGAATCCAATCAAGATTATAATATATTTTTGAAATTAATTGTATTTTTATGCTTTGCGCCTTGCGGCTAAAATAGTAACATTTTTCATATTTATCTTCCTATAAAACATGACCTGCATATTGTTCTGAGTGCACCTGCAAAATTGTATTTACGTACGTTAAAAAATGACTGACATACGAATTATTGTGCACGTGCGTGTGACGCGGCGGCTGCCACCTCTGACGATGTCTGATGATTTTGGCGGACCCGAAGTATGTTTCATTAAAGGGGTATTTAACCGCTAAACTCAAAAAATATGTTTCCCTTCAGGCTAGCTAGTAATGAATTTAGCAATTAACAGAAAAAATTATTTGGGGCCACCAATGACCTCCCAAAAAATTGTCAAACACGACATTTTCGAGCTAGGTCCCCCTCGGCAAAAATCGCCCCTAAGAAATAAACATGGGACGATCTTTATGCCCCGTGACCTTTTGGGGGATTTGATCCAAAAAAATATTGGCCATTATTGACGTACTCGACAGCCTTTTTTGTAAATTCTCTTTATTTTGTTTTGTAATTTGGAAAATAGTTCGGTCAAAATATGCTGATTACCAAAGTGGGGTGTGATTTGGAATGCATATTTTTGTGTGTTTGGGTATATCTGGGCACAGTTTCAAGACACGATGTTTTTAAAGGGGCATTTTAGATTGGTATATGCTCTAGTTCTATGTGGACCAAAAAAAAAGCAGGTAAAGCCCATTTAGGAAAATTTCCAAAAACACCAATTTTCGCCAATTTTGGATCAAAAAAAAAACGTGTTAAATCACAGTTACAAAATATAATTTTTTAAAACGGTCATTTAAGTGTAGTATTGTGCTATAGATTACGTGGTAAAAAATAATGTTTTGGGGTTTTTAGACCCTTTAAAAAACATCTTGAATGATCCTGAAAAAATCAGCTTTCTCCTAATTTTGTCGGGGTCGGTATAGAAAATTGGGTTAAAATCATGCCACTTATTCTTAGTTTCTGCATGTTGATAGATAGACATGACTATATGTAACTTTTCTAAGGGTTTACCAGCATCTTACGACAGTCAGTTAATTACGTCATTTATGGAGGGGAAATAAAATAATATGAAATTGAAGTATAAACATGAAATTAGTTTCTTGGAAATTGAATACTGTAGGTTCCTATTGATTTACTATTATACGAAGTTATGGAACGCGTAACTGAACATGTTGATTTTCTACACATTTCTTTATTATTTACGTTATTTTAATGAAAGTTTTATGTTTGCTAATAATTTTTGTTTTGACATCTGATTTAACCCCTGATTCATTAGTGCTGTCTTGGGAGTAATTTCATGCTCTGGGACCGTCCCCCTCTCCCCAACCTTTCCCCCGACGACCCTCCCCGACGACGACAACGAAGATAAACGACGGCTAAACGACGATAAAGACGACGACATGAGAAACCACCTCTCCCCCTACATGTGACTGAATCTGTCCAGACCAAGTCGATCCTCCCCACATCCCTTAGGCTACAGTGGCGCATTACGACCTAATGGTTGACGCGCCCTAACTAGTTATAAACAAAAAAGAATGCGAAACTTTGTTGTTTTCAAGTGCTGTTAAAATAATATGTTACAATGTTATTTATACGTCATCGTTGTGGTAGAAACAATGTTATCGCAATACTAATTGTGTCAAGTTTGATAAATTAGAGTTGATTGTAGATTTTCCCATGTTAATTTTGATTTTTACTCAATACCGCAATGTAAAACGCCTTATCAGATTTTCCGATATTCTGAGGTTTCATAATTATTATTCTGCAGCAGCCGTGTACAAGTTGGTATTTTGTAAAGAATAAAAACTCGTAGAAGCAATTAATTCATTTCTAATCAATGTTGTTACCCAATTTTAAATTAGAGAGAGTTTCAAAATAAGGGAAGAAAAAACGTTGCAATTGAGATTGAAATATATGGTATAGAAAATGGCATCGCATAGTAGTCTTGTGTCAAAGGGCCTGAATTTGCGAACGTGCAAAGTATGTCATACTGAGAAAATCTCATTAGAAATTACAATTTATCATAACATTATTATTATTATTACTATTATTATATTATATATAATGTATGAAATATGTAAGGTTATGAAAGAAAGAAATGTATCTACAATAATAATATAAAAAAAAAAGTATTATTATTACTATAAATATTATTATTATTATTATTATTATTATTATTATTATTTCAAATTTAAGGCTTTCGCGGCCGGTAAATAATTAACACAATTTATTGGTCGGGACATTTCGCCGCGTCGAATCTGCTTTAATTGCTTTTTTTTTTAAAAGCAATTAAAGCAGATTCGACGCGGCGAAATGTCCCGACCAATAAATTGTGTTAATTATTATTATTATTAATAAATGATAGCAGTTGTAATAAAAGTATGCCCCGACTTAGAGCCAGAGGTTCTGGGTTCGATCCCCAGTCGGGGCATACTTTTATTACAACTGATATCATTGACTATTATTATTATTATTATTATTATTATTATTATTATTATTATTATTATTATTATTATTATTATTATTATTATTATTATTAATAATGATAATATAAAGTTTTTAAGCATAAGCCCGCTTTGAGGACATAGTTATTGATTCATAGCAGTTGTCGAAAAAGTTTCCCCGACTGGGGTTCGAACCCAGAACCTCCGGCTTAACGTGCCATAGCTCTACCAATTGAGCCACCGAGACAACAGAACAAACCTTTACTTAACTGCTAGTTGTTGTGAATGTTGACCTCCATGACATAAATCCAACAGAAGACTGCAATGTAGCTGTCAAATCTGAAAGATCACATGAATAAATCCAAACACATCTCATCTCCCATGAGTTGGGTAGTATGAATATAAAGTTTTTAAGCATAAGCCCGCTTTAAGGACATAGTTATTGAGGTCAACATTCATAACAACTAGCAGTTTAGTTAAGGATTATTCTGTTGTCTCGGTGGCTCAATTGGTAGAGCTATGGCACGTTGAGCCGGAGGTTCTGGGTTCGAACCCCAGTCGGGGCAAACTTTTTCGACAACTGCTATGAATCAATAATAATAATAATAATAATAATAATAATAATAATAATAATAATAATAATAATAATTATTATTATTATTATAATTAAAATTAAGTCGCATAATAGAGTTGAGGAGCATTCCCTATTGCGTTTACAAGAAGCTAATATAATAAATATTCACTTATATAAGATGTATATTTGTGACTTCATATACACGTACACATTTTTTCTTTTAAACATGTAGGCTCAAGATTAGTCTTTATTGTATTGCGCTTTGATTTACTGTCCCCCACTGAAAATCAGTTATACAACTGTGTGGGTGTTTTATTTATTTATGGTGGTAGGGACATTGTGTCATGGGGCTCTGCCCTTTCCCTTCCGTCATTAATTTACTCTATAATATGTAAGTATTTGTCTTTTTGAAATAAATAAATAAATAAACAATTAAATAAATGAATAAATAAATAAATTATAATATAATAATTATTAGAAATAATAATAATAATAATAATAATAATTATAATAATAATTATTATTAGTCATCAAATCAATCATCATCATTTGTAAATTTTTCTAAATAGATTATCCGCTAAGGTGTTTTGTTATCAATTTGATAATTAAAAAGGTATTCATTGATCTTTCAGATCAACCCATTCGCACCCCACAACAGAAATGTTGCGATTTATCTGCTAGAAATCAACTGCAACATGTTGCGACCGCATGGGATTACACCGACCGGATACGGGGACTGCGAAAACTTCAGCGCCTCACTAGTAGAACTAAAGTTGAATCGACAGTCGACACCCCTAAAGAAAACTAGGCCTGTTTTCTAGCGAGCAGCATCCATCTTCCACGCTCTGACAGACACCGTACCGTACCTTAGGATACGCTGTATGGGGAAAATACCCAGTGTAACTTTAAAACCCCAACACAACTTTAGACGAAAATTGTGTTAACATACAAACTTTGCAGCTATGTGAATTTTGTTAAAAAGAGAGCAACACTTCGCGCTTTCCATAACAAGCCGAGAAATAACTTTCAAAGAGGTAACTTTTTTTTTTACAAAGAATTGACTTTTGACAAAATAAAGGAACGAAAAACATTGATTCTTTATACTTGGAGCAAGGTAAGGGAATTCCATTACAAGATTTTGCATTTTGTTTTTCATGTGTTGGTAAAACAACTCAACACTAATGGTTGACCCCCATTAAGGGGGTGGGGGGTGGGGGGGCTAATGTAACGTCGACCCAAATAAGTGACAGATATGGGACTTGCGATATTATTTGCTGAAACAAAATCAAGTAATATATCCTCGTACAACAAAATTATCAGCTCTGTAATACTAAATAATAATGTCGTAATTTATTCCAACATCTCGGCTAATAAAATCAAATTGTTTCTTTACAAAATGTCGCTGTTAATGACAATGAGCTATGTTCAGAACAACCACTAAATTATCCCCGCGTCCCCCGCGTCTCCCCTTACGTTCCTCCCCTTGGAAAGAAGTATACATGGTGGTAATCCACACTTACAGATTTATTTTTTTGAAGATTCATATACACCTGACATGGGCACTGATAACTCTACAGTTAAGTGCACTAAAATAACACTAATTAACTAACTAACTAGCTAACTAACTAACTAACTAACTAACTAACTTTTACACCATTAAAACCATTAAACAACAGTTTAACCACAAACAAGCACTGCAATTTAAAATTTTCAAATGTTCCCTTAGCCGAAATGATGTAACAAACTTCTATATTTATATATATATGTGTTTACACGCTTCCTTGGATTGTGCAGGTATATAACACATATTCTGCTGTACATCATTGCTGTTTTCTGTGCCATCAGCAATTCTCATCACAATATCATATCAATATTGCTTTATATCCAACTTTTCTTTGTTCTATATGAATTCTTAATCTTGTAGGGCATTCTACTATTTTGCATCTACTCTACTTTAACATAAACACTAATCAATCAATCATCATATCTATATAAATATCAATATATATATATACCATAGACACATTCTACTGTACATCATTGCTGTTTTCTGTGCCATCAGCAATTCTTATCACAATAGCATATCAATTATTGTTTTATATCCAATTTTTCTTTATTCTATATGAATTCTTAATCTAGTAGGGCATACTATTATTTTGCATCTACTCTACTTTACCATAAACACTAATCAATCAATCAATCAATCAATCAATCATCATATATATATATATATATGTTAGTACTTTAGACAGAAATTAAAAAAGTGACTACACCTAATTTCTGTCTAAAGTACTAACATAACAGCGTCATAGTCGCCTACTATAAAGCCAAGGTTAAACATATATATACATATTATATATATGCCACCAATTTAAAACTGTCTAATCTTTGGTCTGTTTTGTACATTGTTAATAACGTGTGTAGAGCAGATTGCACTGCCTATTAGACTGCACTTGAAATTAACTTGGAGAAATACAAACCATCTCTGTAACCCTAGAGTTGGGAAATATGATTCTGTCTAAAGTACTAACATGGCTTTATAGTAGGCGACTATGACGCTGTTATGTTAGTACTTTAGACAGAATATATATAAATATATATATATATATATATTAGACACATTCTACTGTATACATCATTGCTGTTTTCTGTGCCATCAGCAATTCTTATCACAATATCATATCAATTATTGCTTTATATCCAACTTTTCTTTATTCTATATTAGTTCTTAATCTAGTGGGGCATGCTATTGTTTTGCATCTAGGCCAACTCTACTTTAACATAAACACTGTGTTTATCATTATTAATCAATTAATGAATCATAATAATATATATATATATATATATCAATATTATCAATCATCATACATATCAATATATATATATATATATATATCAATATTATCAATCATCATACAAATCAATATCAATATTCTTATCAATTATCAATTATGCTTTATATCCAACTATTCTTTCTTCTAACACTGTGTATGTCATTAAAATTATTATTATCACTTTTATTATTAATTATTAATTATAGACTATTCACTTTCTCTGCAAAGAGATATACTTGTACACTGTACTAGTCTAAGTGAATAAAAATATCTATCTATCTATCTATCTATCCATCCATCCATCCATCCATCCATCCATCCATCCATCCATCCATCCATCCATCCATCCATCCGTCCATCCGTCCATCCGTCCATCCGTCTCTCGGTCTATCCGTCTGCCTGCCTGCCTGCCTGCCTGCCTGCCTGCCTGCCTCCAGTGGCGGCTCGTGGACATTATAACAGGTGGTGCTAATATACAGCAAACGTAAATCATGCATATGGGTTATGTGTGACAGGGAAGGAGGGGTGTGAGAGGTTGTCACAATACCCACCTCCTCCACACAAATAAAAATAATTAAATAACAATTAAACTGCAATCAATTTAAATTAAACAACAACTGCTGTAGGGTTGAAGACTGACGACTGACGAGTGAAGTGATTGCAAGGGTGCGAGGCTAGCGGGCGAACCTATACAGAGCCCGAGTGCGCGAGTCCCGATAGCACCAGAAGACCGGTTTGCGTTTCGTTTTACCCGTGTTGTTCCCTGTCGTTGCGTGCTAAAAGGGCTTAAAAGTCGTCGAATTCGGTGCGGAGCACATCGCAGGTTTCTATAATGCTTGGTTAAAAACCATCACCACCCTGTACTACGCGGTATGAAAAAGTTGATTATCAGCGCGATATCTGCATCACGGCCGCGGATACTTTTGAATACTTAATTTTACAATACATACACATTGAACTTATCAAAAAATCAGTTTAATGGAGATGAATGATTTATGGTGGTGGTGCTACAGCACCAGCGCACAATAGCACGAGTCGCCACTGCCTGCCTCCCTCCCTCCCTCCCTCCCTCCCTCCCTACCTCCCTACCTACCTACCTACCTACCTACCTACCTACCTACCTACCTATCTATCTATCTATCTATCTATCTATCTATCTATCTATCTATCTATCTATCTATCTATCTATCTATCTATCTATCTATCTATCTATCTATCTATCTATCTATCTATCTATCTATCTATCTATCTTACTTATCGAGACGTTCGATGTGAGTTTCAATAGACCCAATCGATAATCTCACATCGAAGATATCGGTTTTTTAAATATCGACTGTCGTCTGATATCGGTAATAGAATAGTTTCTATTGGAAGCTGCTCCAAATCGCAAGGGCAAAAGTATCAAGAGCAGTGTAGATAAAGAAGTTCTCTTTTTAGGAGATATTTTCCCGCGAGTCCAGAATGTTGCGCCATCTGTGACGAAACACCGCAACGAAGACCAGGCGTGCAACGGCAACCAACATGATTATTTTACATGAGTGAGATCAGTATCATTTAGGGCCTTAGGCTGAATCAATTCTGTTCAAAGTGTTATCAATAGGGAATTGAAAAATTGAAAAATGATTATTGAAGAAGGTAATAATTTGTATTTATTTGTGTATTAATATTTGCATTCTTATTTGTTCAACATCTGAACATGTTACATTATAAATATGAATGCCAAAATGACGTAAAGAGCATCTGTCCCATAGTACGTGTGTACCTACTATTCTGGTTAAATTTCTCGTGGGAAACTCTACCAGGGAAAATTCATGCCCCTCCTAACGTTAGGTACAGGGTAGGCTATACAGTGTAAGGTATTTATGAAGGGATGTTTGAAAGTACTATATACCTAACATTAGTAGACTGAAGAAAACCTTTGTAAAACTCTCAGTCAGCATTGCAAGTGGCGGGTTTCGAAGCCGCGACCTCCCGAATTAGAGTTTCACGCGTTGGGCATGAGCTACCAGACTCGTCGACTGTATGATGTTTGATTGATCCAGGTCGTCGCCTTGATGGGTTCATTGCCAATGCCAGATGACGTCAAGGTTAGTGTCAAGGGTAGATCTATCTAGTTCTAACAATGAAGATGTTAGTGAAGTTGTATTAATCAAAATTTAGCTGCACTGGCGTCATAAAACTGTCCAACTATATCTTAGTTGTATTGTTGTCGCGTAGTCTTGTTCTCTCTAGCCTTTCTCTCCGTCCGTCAGTAAGAACTAGGTGCGGATCTACGGGGACTGAATTCTCTGTTTTTTTTCTGAATTTCTGTTTGAGATTGACTGTGATTTTGATATGTAGAAAATCTACTTCTACCACCTTCATTTAATAATTTCATTAGATCATCCTTGTATTGTATTACACTAGGGAAACACCAAAGTCGTTGATAGACGAGTACGAACCCATGAGTTGAGTACCCGGAAACATCCCCTTTCCTCCCCTATACCTAAGACTGGATCTAGCCCAGTATGGGGAATGATACCGGGACCGGGTACTTAACACATGGCTCACACTCGTCTATCAACGACTTTGGCGTTTCCCTAGTCTAGTTGGATAAGGTGCCCTTATACCCGGCATGTGGGAGACCTGGGTTCAATCCCCTGGCCGGATAAGATTTTGTAGTTTATGGATTGTATTTAAAAAAATATTAAATCTGGTTTGAAATGCATATAACGCAGTTTAGTCTACATCAACTGTGACCATACTATGGAAAACATAGCCAGTACAAAATTCGAGTAAAGATTGCAAGGTTTACTCAATCTCCCAGCGGAATTTGGGGGTATCTTGAGCGTGCAAATTTCGATACTCTTTGGTCACTGCATAACTGCATTACAAATATTTTTTCCACTGCCTCCATTGCAACCGAGTAACATCTAAGAGGCAGTGACTTTTTCAAAAGCAAAACCATTGTCGCTAAAAGAATTCCTACACATGTTAGGCCTATTTTGCAGTTTATTGTTTCTTGTAGGTTTAAATCGAAATGGATTGTGCTTATTTTGTTAGCAGTTCTAAGTTACCTGGTCACGGATGTATGTTTGAAATTTCAACTCAATCTAGTTTTTTTTCCCAACTTGCACGTTGGAAGAATTCCTTTACTTTGAGTCACATTTTTGTTTTTTTTTGTGATCGCAAAATTGCAAATTTAAAAAAAAACCATTGGTACGAGTATTGTGTCATAAATACGCCTTAGAAATATACAGAATTTTCGTAGTCGAAAATACACATTCTAAAGAGCGCAAATTAAAAAAATGCCCAGCGGGGCAATTTTCTGGGTGATCCACCCACCCCCAAGGAAGTTCCAGATTTTATAGTTGGGCCGTCCCCATTTTAGGAGGCTAGAACCACTGGTGAGAACGTCACGTATCACGATAAAGAACCAAACGTGACCGTCGATTGATATGCGCTTTCTGTTGTCGTTGCCCTTTCTACAAGGATACTTTAGGGAATGTTTTCGGGAGTGGGAGTCATGACGCGGGGTTAGTCCCACTGAAAGAGGAATTCATACGTACCCGGCACCTCCGCCGAAGAAAATTCAACATTATAACAAGATGAAAGCCTTCTTTAATCAATGTTGAAATTGATCTTTCCTTGTTTTAGAGTCGTCTTTGCATAAATCACCCATGCAGCAATATATATTTACGAACTGGTCAATGGAATTCTCCTCCTACATAATAGGCCTACGTTGAAAATGGAATAGTATATTAATAATTTTTATATATTTATCACTTGATAGCATTAGCCTATTAACTTTTATAATATACAAATTAATGATGATCAACGACCTGACTGCAACGAGCCTGTCAGGGAAGTGGGGCAACCACGACTGATAGCTTACAGAAAGATCACTGCATTTACTGCTAAAAGAACTTGATCCGTCCGAAGTGAGGTGCAACCATAGGTACAAGAACCATTCAGACCAAACGAAAAGTGGGCAAGGATTCTCGCATTCGACTGTTCTGAAAGTCGTTGTTAGACGAGTGAGTGAGCCATTTGTTGAGTTGATATCCAGTATGCAAATTTGCGTTAAAAAATCTGTACTCTTGGAATAAATTCCCGAAGTTCACCAAAATTGAGGAAATTACGGAGATTTCACGAATATTTTTTATTCAAAATCAATTAATTAATTTAGAAATACGCGTAATTTATCTAATAGATTGATTCTTTATTAAAGTTAGTGTGAAATATGGTACCGATGTTGTTAATCGTCTACACGAAAAAAAAAACTGAAAGCTGAGAATTTAAATTCGTCTTCGCTCCATCCTCAGCGACTCCTCTTCAGTACAGTGTCCTTCAGTGTTAGATTTGTGCTATTTTTGGTTATGCTGACGGTTTTAACAATTTATTATTTAGTCATCCTTTACTGGTTTATGATCAAAACACGTACCGTGGATTCTAAAAATGATTTATTGTGGGTTTGTAATGAATTCTATTTTCAACTGTTATCATCAATAAACAGTATGAGCTGGTGAATATTTTTCACTGTGGCGTGTGATTTGAGATTCTCTGAACAATTGGTCTCGACCACTACCATTAATCAATTAGCTCAATACATCCGCCGCAGCTGTTCTCTCACTAACGGTGCACTCAGTCGTAAAAAATCATTGCTTTTAAATGACAACTATAATTGAAGTTAATGGAAGGGTATAACGAATGTTATTGTTGAATCTACTTTTCAAATAACGTTATTAAATCGCGTTATAGACGTGAATAAAATAAAAATAGTTGAAAGTGTCCATTGGTGAAAAGGATTGTGTTATACAGCGCTATCTCAGAGAAGAGATCCCACGGGCCTTCGTATTCACGTTAAGATGTGCATTGAACAAATAACGAAACAACATTCAATAAACACTTCGGTCAAAAAAAAACTGACAAACGCTATCAACTGCTCCTTTTTACCAAAATAGGTACTCGTTTTTATTAAAGTCCCCCGACGAATGAATTGAATGAATGAAGAAATGTGTGTTGACTAATTACCTCCTCGATTGCTCCACAACACTGGTTATGGGGATGCTTGTGTCACAAATAAAGAGTACACTCTTGTGTGAATCAATGGTTTTATACGAAAATTGTTCTAGTCAGGCATGCGAACATGTTCAGCTCTCACACTCAAGCACACTCGTCGACTGACGAGCAGACATTGCAGCGTTGTACTTGTGCCTCGTATACGCGAGTGGTAACAGATGTATGCAAATATGAGGGAAATGTTGTTGGGACGACATTTTACCGACATATTTTATTTTATTTTTAGAACTTGAAAGTGTGTTATTACACTTTCATTAACGCGGTGCAATGTCACGAAAACCATATAATGTTATTTATTACTAGGAAGCTTCGCAAACGCTTTTTTTAGTCGCGTTGATGGATGAGCTTTTTTAAGTTTTTTTGCATGAGTTATCTATACTTTTGCAAGTGCTTTGTTTTGCTGCCTACGCATTGTAGGTGATTGTTGGCAAGTTTCTATTGTTTCTTGTTGTTATTATTTACCGTAAAAACTTATATTAAAAGCTTTATTTCTATGGATTCTGGCTAACTTTTTCCACTTTTTCTTTCAAAATGTACTACATCACCATAATCTTAATGTCCATGTATAATATGAACGTTGTAGCCCCACCCGTTTGGTCAGAATTGACCCAAATGGCACAAAAATATCGCACAAAAAATCAGAAAAACTTATTAAAAAGCTTTATTTCTATGGATTCTGGTTAACTTTTTCAACTTTTTCTTTCAAAAGGTACTACATCACCATAACCTTAATGTCCATGTATAATATGAACGTTGTATCCCCACCTGTTTGGTCAAAACTGACCCAAATGGCACGAAAATATGGCACAAAAAAACAAAAAACTTATATTAAAAGCTTTATTTCTATAAATTTTGGCTAACTTTTTCAACTTTTTCTTTAAAAAGGTACTACATCACCATAACCTTAATGTCCATGTATAATATGAACGTTGTAGCCCCACCCGTTTGGTCAGAATCGGCCCAAATGTCACGAAAATATCGCACTAAAAATCGAAAAAAATCGTAAAAGTACGATATTCATGAAAAATATTTCTTCGATTGTACCCAAAAACAATACACCTCTAAGTTTAGAGATTTCGAAGGTCCCCTCCAATTTTCATCAAGATCAGATATGCCGTTTGCCTGGTAGAGAGTAAACAATTAAACAGACAGAAAAAAAAGACACCCGAGCTAAATTTTTTGGGGTCAGTGAAATTGAAGTCTTCGCTTCGCTCATCCAATTATTACTTCCAATCTAAAATAATAACGAAGTTATCCGGTATATTCTCCTATCTAAATTCCTTTGAAAATTACTGTGGTGAAAATGTTTCAGAAGATCACTGCAAATAGCATTTAATAAACTTTCCTACCAATCCGGTCTGGAGCGAGTTCGTTGGTCAGTTGCTCTCCCAAGACGTGCCGATTAAAAAAAAATTACTTACTATTAAAAAATATCATTGTTGCAACTTATTGCTAATTATACAATCTATTGGCAAATAGCTTGAGCCCCCACTTTAAATACGCGGCCCCGACGCTGGCACCCGTCGTTGGAGGATGGCTCTAGCAATATGCCTACTTCTATCCTTCGCCGCATCGCGCGACTTCCTCCGATGTCGCGGAATGAAGACGTGTAGGCCTACATACCCAAACCGGCGTCGGCGTTATCAGCTCTCGACTCGACGCCCTAGCAGGGGCTTACATGCAACGTCTTCACGCAGGCTGCAGGAATGAGCTTCACGACCTCGTTTCGCGTCCACGAGCCTCCAGGCCTCTACCCCGCTCCAAGTACCTGAATCCGTCTTTGGCTTTCTCGTTGGCTAACTCTATAAATGTGTAATGTTAATCCATGGTTAATCTCAACTTGTAACTCTGTAATCACTGTGTCAGGCTACAGAGGGCCACACGTGCCCTGCATTAGCCTTCCTGCCATTTGGGCAGGTAAAATTTATTAAAATAAATAATGAGCTTGAGCTTCAACTACTCCGTGGGTATAGCCACAGGCTGCAAAGACAATAATAATCATCAAAACTCATTTCCAACAACGTCAGGTTGAGTGGTGTTCTTCACACAGATATCTAGGGCATGAAACGATTTTTTGCCGAGATTGCCAGGCTTAGTGTTTCGACAATAATGAAATAATTTCCATTATGTGATCCACAGTCTTGATCTCGTCATTCATTTATCTAGTAATCATAATATTATAATTATGTTTTAATAACTGAACCACTTCACTATCAATCTTCGTTAAAACATATAGATCAAACATGAAAGAGGCGACGAAAAAGTCGCAGAAAATGCGGTTTGTATGAAAAGTAATAAATAATGCATTTCCATGGCAAAGAGTTAAAATTGTCACTTTGAACTTTAAACTCAAAAAACATATCGACTTACATGCGCTCTTTGAAGCCACAATATCAACCCACTCAAATTTCGAATAATTTTGCACAGGCGAGACGAAGTGTAATAGATGGTCTCAGACCGCGGAAAAGACGATTCGTCTGGCATGAGTGTTCGTGGTCGACTTGAAGCAATGATAAGGATCGTGACTTTATGGGCTTCCAACGACTACGAAATCTCAAAGGAATCTAAGCTACACTCCTCATAGCAACACAGGTAAAAGTTACACGGCTGTCGAGAAGCTCGTGAACCCTAGTATGAGTGGAGAGAAATATTATTGCTGGAGATAATGCAGAATGAACTATTTGCGAGAGAAGCATTTCTGTCTGCTCGTCTCTGCGCGTCACATCTCATGGTAAAAAGTAAAAATCAAACATGATCTGCAATAATTGGAATGTATTGCTACTGGTGTCTGGAGGCGGGGCTCGCCTCAACCAAACTTGACATAAAAACTCGACAACTCCACTAAAAACGAGATTTGAATGCTGGAACAATACGTAATATTTTACTTTTGGATCCTACTCCAACGATCTGATGATTAAGTAACTCGCTCCTTATTTTGGGTACTCCCGTGCACGCGTGTGTAAAGACTAATTCACAACTAGTTCTAAAGGCGCAAAGCTGCATTCACTATCTACACGTCGACGAGCGCCGAGCTTTAAGCGCCGAAGCGGGCGCTCCTTGAACTATTTACCCCCTCTCCAGAAAAAGTCATAGTATGAATGAGAGTTGCACTTATGTATTCGATTTTTGAGACTCAAATATATTAATAAATAATTCACACACGCTTGATATCTATTTACACCGGTCGAGCGCTCGCGAGCGCCGGCCCAAAAGTTGAACCGAACCAACTTCAGCGCTCTTCGGCGCTTCGAAGCGTATCTCCATCGTGATTGGTCGAAACAGCCACTTCCGCTTTAAGCTTAGCTAGGCATTAAAAAGAATTGGATTTTGGGTCAATCGAAGTTTACACCTTACGCCTTACGTGTGAAGTGAACATACTAATATTGAAACACATATTCGTCAATATAAAAAATTACGCTACACCTTATAATCCTGTCAAATAAGAATTTTTGGAGGAAAAAATTGCGATGTCGCTGAATTTTTGCAGAAACCTTCCTTAAATGATACTTATCAACATACTAAAACTCCCCTACAATCGGACTGGAGCTTCGGCCGCCATATTGGAAAATGGCTGCCAAAAGGTGTTTGTTATCGAATATCTCCAAATTGGTTTGAGATAGACAAAATATCTCGATTGCAAAAATATTCCCCATTCAATTCCCTACAAAACAGGTTTCTTCTATTGTTTTTGTAGGGGCAACGGTTACGTCACAAAATCGTGGTTTATATGTTGCTCATTGGAGTACCAGCTTATTTTCAAATTTTCACGCCCATCATCAAACAATGCCCGGTAAATCCGTAAGAAATCGATTAAATACAAAATGACTTTTGTACGGGGTTCATGAAAGCTTCCATTAGTATTTTAAAAAACCAGTTCTGCAAAATCGGATTTTGCATTTACCCGTAATTTGGAGTTTTCCATTGTTGGCATTTCCTAAAAAATGACATATTTTACTGTCCATTATTAAGCACTAAATAGCATTTGATGAAAAATTCTTTCTACGCACATTGAAATGACTTAAATAATGATCCGATTACAACCAAAGTTTAAATCCAATATGGCTGCTAATTCCTTATATTCACAATATGAATACTGTTTTCGTGCTGTTTTTTACACTCTTTTTTTACATAATTCACTTTTTTTGATGTTGTGGATATTAGGAATTAGCAGCCATATTGGATTTAAACTTTGGTTGTAATCGAATCATTATTTGAGTCATTTCAATGTGCGTAGCAAGAATTTTTCCTCTAATGCTATTTTGTGCTTAATAATGGACAGTCAAAAGGGGCATTTTTGAGGAAATGCCAACAATGGAAAAAACCAAATTCCGGGTAAATGCAAAATTCGATTTCGCAGAACTGATTTTTTAAAATACTAATGGAAGCTTTCATGAACCCCGTACAAAAGTCTTTTTGTATTTAAATCGATTTCTTACGGATTTACCGGGCATTGTTTGATGCTGGGCGTGAAAATTTGGAAATAAGCTGGTACTCCAATTAGCAACATATAAACCACGAATTTGTGACGTAACCGTTGCCCCTGCCAAAACTATAGAAGACACCTGTTTTGTAGGGAATTAAATGGGGAATATTTTAGCCATTGAGATATTTTGTCTATCTCAAACCAATTTGGAGATATTCGATAACAAACACCTTTTCGCCGCCATTTTCCAATATGGCGGCCGAAGCTCCAGTCCGATGGTAGGGGAGTTTTTAGTATGTTGATTAGTATTATATAAGGAAAGTCTCTGCAAAAATTCAGCGACATCGCAATTTTTTCCTCCAAACGTCAATATACGATCTTATTTGACAGGATTATTATGATTGTGCACCATTTAATTCTCTTATGAAATGAAAATGTGACGGCATAAATTCCATGGCAATCATTTTGGAGAAAGAATGCAGATAGTATCATTGAGTATACAACATTACTCAATGATAGTATTGTCTTTTATACGAGCTAGCAAAAATTTAACTCGTTCCTTGAAAAATACTTAGTTTCATTCTAGCTGCATTGGGGGGGGGGGGGGGGGGGAGGGGCTCATAAACTGTCTGATAGTTTTCTCTTCCATTAGGGTACGTGCCCACATTTTAGAAACTTACACCTTGGGACATATGGAATTTCGTGTGAGGGGGAGGGGGGTGTATTCAAATAATCTGATAATTTTTCCTTGTCTGAATCGTTTTCTAATCTGAAAAGTGTTTTCAAAATATGTTGTCGCTTTCAAGTGAAAAAGAAATGAAGGATAATATCCGTTCTAAAAATTGTCACGTAACTACCCTCACCCATTTGAGGTACTGTAATAAAAATTAAATGAAATGACGGTGTTTGGAGGCAAATTAATTTTAGTAATGTTGATAAAACTAGGAAAACGCTTAAGTCCCGCCGCGTTGATGGATGAGCGTAATTTTTTTTAAACGAAAAAAGCGTAAAATTGCGATTTTTTTAATTGGATGAGCGTAGCGAAGATTCCATTTCACTACACTGGAGAAAAAAATCCGGAATGTTTTTTTTTTTTTTTTTTCTTTTTTTTTGTATTTTTGTGTGTCTGTGAACACGATTCCGGCTAAACCAATACTCCAATTGCGATGAAATTTTATGGAGGTCTATGAAATCTCTGAACAAAGAACTGCACGGGGGGAAAAATCGATCGAAAAATTATTTCTCATGAAAATCGCAATTTTACGATTTTTTTCGATTTTTAACAAAATTCTTCGATTTATAACACCTGCATGCTTTGTCCGATTGAAATAATTTTTTCACACAACCTTAATTTTATGAATTGATATATTCGTGTCAATTTTTGAGCGTTTATCGAAAGATAAATTTCTTGAAAAAATCGCAATTTTTTGGAATTTTTTTGATTTTCAAATTTCTTTGGCTTATAGCACCTACATGCTTTATCCGATCGTAATGATTTTTTCACAGACCTTAATTTAATGAATTTATATATTCGTGTTGAAAGCGCAATCGAAAAATTATTTGTTATGAAAATCAAAATTTTTTACGATTTTTTTCTTTTTTTAAATTACGAATAATTAAAAAAAATTAAAATTAAAGTTTATTTTTTATTTAATTTAAATTAATTTTAAAAAATCAACTAAGTAATGATTTTTTCACAGTACAACAGAAAATCCGCATAACACTTAACAACTCAATGCACCAATTACGCTCATCCAACAACGCGGCGGGACTTAAGCGTTTTCCTAGTATATAATTTTTCGATAACGCTCAAATTTCACACGAATATATTAATTCATAAAATTAAAGTTCTGTGAAAAAATCATTACAATCGGAGAAAGCATGTAGATGTTATAAGTCGAAGAATTTTTTTAAAAATCGAAAAAAATCGTAAAATTGCGATTTTCACGAGAAATATTTTTTTGGTCGATTTTTCCCCCAGTGCAGTTCTTCGTTCAGAGATTTCATAGACCTCAATAAAATTTCATCGCAATTGGAGTATTGGTTTAGCCGGAATCGTGTTCACAGACACACAAAAATACAAAAAAAAAAAACATTCCGGATGTTTTTCTACAGTGTAGTGAAATGGAATCTTCGCTTCGCTCGCTACGCTCATCCAATTAATACTAGGAAAACGCTTAAGTCCCGCCGCGTTGATGGATGAGCGTAATTTTTTAAACGAAAAAGCGTAAAATTGCGATTTTTTTTAAAGATAATTTTTCGATTACGCTCAAATTTCACACGAATAAATTGATTCATAAAATTAAAGTTCTGTGAAAAAATCATTACAATCGGATAAAGCATGTAGGTCTTATTCGTCGAAGAAATGTTAAAAATTGAAAAAAAATCGTAAAATTGCGATTATCATGAGAAATAATTTTTCGATTGCGCTCAAATTTCACATAATTCATAAAATTATGGTTCTGTGAAAAAATCATTAAAATCGGATAAAGCATGTAGGTGTTATAAGTCGAAGAAATGTTTAAAATAGAAAACGCTTAAGTCCCGCCGCGTGATGGATGAGCGTTTTTTTTTTTACAACGAAAAAAGCGAAAAATGGCGATTTTTTTAATAGATAATTTTTGATTACGGTCAAATTTCACACGAATATATTAATTCATAAAATTAAAGTTCTGTGAAAAGTCATTAAATCGGATAAGGCATGTAGGTTTTTCGTCGAAGAAATGTTAAAAATTTAAAAAAAATCGTAAAATTGCGATTATCATGAGAAATGATTTTTCGATTGCGCTTAAATTTCACACGAATATATTAATTCATAAAATTAAGGTTCTGTGATAAAATCATTACAATGGGATAAAGCATGTAGGTGTTACAAGTCGAAGAATTTTTTAAAAAATTAAAAAATCGTAAAATTGCGATTTTCATAAGAAAAAATTTTTCAATTAAACTCAAATTTCACTCGGATATAATAATTCATAAAATTAAGGTTCTGTGAAAAATCATACAATCGGATGAAGCATGTGGTTGTTATAAGTCGAAGATATTTGTAAAAAGTCGAAAAAATCGTAAAATTGCTATTTTTATGAGAATAATTTTTTGATCGATTTTTCCCTCCGTGCAGTTCTCGTTCAGAGATTCAAGACTCCATAAAATTTCATCGCAATTGGAGTATTGGTTTAGCCGAATCGGTTCACAGACACACAAAAATACAAAAAAAAGAAGAAAAAAAAAAAAAACATTCGGATTTTTTCTCCAGTACAGTGAAATGGAATCTTCGCTTCGCTCGCCTTCGCTCGCTACGCTCGCTACGCTCATCCAAAAATCGAAAAAAAATCGTAAAATTGCGATTTTCATGAGAAATAATTTTTCGATTGCGCTCAAAAACGTGGCAGTTCTAAGTTCAGAGATTTCAATGGTCTCCAGAAAATTTCATCGCAAATGGAGTATCGGTTTAGCCGGAATCGTGTAAACAAACAGCCAAAAATACAAAAAAAAAAACATTCCGGATTTTTTTCTCCAGTGTAGTGAAATGGAATCTTCGCTTCGCTCGCTTCGCTCATCCAACAATACATAAGTATTAAACGTAATAAACTAGGGAAACGCCAAAGTCCTTGTTAGACGAGTGATTGAGCCATGTGTTGAGTACCCGGTAACATTACTTTTTCCCCTACCTTAGGCCTATCTAGCCTATCTTAGGCTACAGTGGCGCATTATGGTTTTACAGTTGACGCGCCCTTATACCAACTAAACTTAAAAACCCTATTATTTATACCAATATAATTATCGAACTTAAATATGCAAATGTTCCCGGGTACTCAACACATGACTCGCTCATTCGTCTAACAACGACTTTGGCGTTTCCCTAGTCTAGTTGGCTAAGGCGCCCTTATAGCCGAAATGTGGGAGACGTGAGTTCAATCCCCTGGTTGGGAATGATTTTTGTAATTTCTGGATTGTATTTTAAAAATTATTAAACATGCTTTGAAATGCATATAACGCAGTGTAGTCCATCATCTGTGACAATACTAAGGAAAACATAGCCAGTACGAAATACGTGAAAATATTGCAAGGTTTACTCAATCTTTCGGCGGAAATTTGGGGTACCTTGACGTGCAACATTCGATAGACCTTGCATGGGCACGGCATTTCACAGCCAGGTAAATAACAAACAAAAGTATTTTTCAAAATCAAATCCATTGTCGTTAAAAATAATTTTCTAAACATTGGCAGTCTATTTTTCAGTTTATTATTCTTTTAGGTTTAAATCGAAAGAATTGTGCTCATTTTGTTAGCATTTCTCAGTTACCTGTCACGGATGTCTGTTTAAAATTTCAGCTCAATCTATTTGGCCGTTCGGCCGTATGGGATCGGACAGACAAACATTTACCATACAAACATTTAACAAACAGACAATGCTCACGGCCAAGGCCCGATCGAGTAGCGTTTTTTCTTTTTTTAAATTACGATTAATTAAAAAAATTAAAAATTTTATTTTATTTTTTATTTAATTAAAATTAATTTTCAAAAAAATCTTCAACTTAGTAATGATTTTTTCACAGAGCAACAGAAAATCCGCATAACACATGGCAGCTCAATGCGCCAATTACGCTCATCCAACAACGCGGCGGGACTTAAGCGTTTTCCTAGTGTAAAACTAAAATGGACTACACGGTGAAAACTATTACTATTAAGTATTAACTGCAGCTTTTGTTTTTGTTGTCCAAAATAAAATCGAAATTGAAAAAGATAATGCAAACAATGAACGCAATCAGCAACAAGTATGGTTTTTCAACAACGAGGTGGATAGTTAGAGTACTAATTAATTAAACTCCATGATTATACCAAATACCGTAATATAACACTACGTTGTGTTATATTACGGTATTTGATTATACCATGGAGTACGAGTGTACAGCAGTACTATCAACTCCATGATTATGCTGTCCACCTCGTTGTTTTTCGAAGACACTGTAGATTGGCGCGAATATCTCATTGATAGAATAGAATCTCTGATTGGATATTATTTTCCCGGTTTCCTAGATTTATCATTAGTTATCTAACTGCAGTGACTAGCTCAGTGGCGCTTACAGGCGTATTTTATTTAAACTAGAATAAATATTTAAAGTACGGTGCTGCCCTCTGTAATGTTAATTACGAACGTGTGCAGCTGGCCGGTTTCTGGTTGGTGCAATGCGTTTTTCTTGCATTGCAAGGTTTTCTTCAAGTTTCCCTGTAGGCCTAGGCTTAAAAGCCTAGTGTACAGTTCTAGGTAGGCCTAATGCTATGTCATCGTAATAACAATTAACCACAGTGACTGGTTCATATTTCCAAGGATGTGGTTGCAGTTGCATGGTCATTTTGGTACACTAGCCTAGCTAGCTAGCCCTAGCATGTCAAGCTTACGGCCTAGGCCTAGGCCTACCCTTAGCCTAATTGCATCGGTGGAGGCTTTGTAGGCCTAGGCCTAGCCTAGGGTCACCTATTATTAAGAAATATGCTTCGGCCTAGACCTTGGTTACTAGCTTTGTGAGACATGGGGATGGGCTTAGGCTCCTAGCCTAGCTTAGGCCCTAGGCCTAGCCTAGGCCCTTCAATGTGGGCTCCCCTAAAACCAAAGCTAGGCCTAGCCTAGGCTAGCTAAAATAGGCCTAGGCCCTGGGGATAGAGGAAGGTCACCTTACTTCCTAACGAGGGCACCCTGACTGGTACTTCTTCGGCTAGGGGGGTCCAACTTTTATATACACTGTAACGGAAAGGATTTCGGGTGCGCTCTTATCGATTATATCCTAGGCCTAGAACTAGCGCGGCGCACTGTAGCCAGCGGAAAGTTCGGCTAACCTAACGAAAGTACACGTTTAACATAAGTAGTAACAAGGCAATATAGCAGTGTTAACAAGGTGTATAAAAGTTGGACCCCCCTAGCCGAAGAAGTGCCCCCTGACTAGGCTGTCATTTTTATCCTGTAGGCTAGCCTAGGCCGCAACCATGGTGGTATCGATCTTTGGTTGGTTATCGCTCACTCGTCGATTGCGTCGGGGCCTACAGGGTTGGCTTGGTCGCTTTGATTTACTGTCCCCCACTGAAAATCAGTTATATAACTGAGTGGGTAGACTCTAAATACAATTTATTTTTTTATTTTTTATTTTATTTATTTTATTATAGGCCTAGGTGAGGCCTAAGCTTAGGTGAGTGACCGAACATACGGGCCTCAAAGCAGTGCGATTCTGTAAAAATAGCGTGAATGTCGCTAGGCCTGCGTAGCCCTACAATATGGGATAACGATCACGGTTGATATAAATTATCTTTATCGTCCTGAGTCTGTAAGGTTGTCGCTACGGCACGGCCGCCATTAATCATTATCTTGCTATGATTCAACTGCGATTAAATTCATGATCGGCTGCACTAACGGCGGTTAATGAAGTTAAGTTGGCGCGAAATGTGTACCTACACAAGGCTGTTACGAGCAGTGACAGGCGGTGGAAGAAGTGTCAATTTGTCATAATAAGACTTATTGTTTATAGAGTTTCCAATCCCTACGTTTATCAGGCGGACTCGGCTATTGGTATTTGTATTGGTTTCTCTCTCCTACTAATGACGGTAGTCGGTGGTAGGGCTACCTAGGTTTATTCATCCTTCCTTCCTTCTTAGCATCCTTCATATTTTTCATCCTCTTGGAATCCCTTTTCTTGTTTACTTCCCATCTTATTTCTTGTCTTATTTCCATATCCCCTTTTGTTTTGTGTCTTCAGCCCATATGTACTTCATCACACTCATGAATGACAAACTCTTCAGCTCGAGCTCCTTTGGTACGAGCTTATTTTGCTTGATAAACATGCCAGTCCAGTTGTGGCTCGCTCCAGTTTCGGCTTGCCGGTACCTACTTCTGGAATTAACGTGATAAACCGAATCGGGTGAAACTTGAACACGTGACTGATCCCACCGCTTTAAAAAGTACACATTTCTAGGCCTGTTAAGGTCCAATCAACTGTTGTGCCCCATTTTTCTTCATCCATATTTACATTCCTGAATCCCGCTAACATCGGCATACATCATGTCGTATTCTAAGTTTAAGGAACCAGTGTAGTAGTGTCAATAACTATTAAAATTTACTTGCATTCACTAAATAATTGGAAAACGTAGTGGTAGCAGTTACGTGATCCATGTCTGCTTGACTGACGCTTGACGTTACGGTGTGGTTATGTTGTTGGTACTTCTTCGGTTGGTGGGCCAACTTTATTAAACTGCGATGTTAGGGGAAAAGTAGGTAAGGGGGAGAGGAGGGGGGGGGGAGCACGAAGCGCAAATGTTTATAGGTGGAACCAGATAAGCTGGCGGCCGTCAAGGTCAAGCGCGAGCAGGGACGCCAACGTTGACAATTTACACACAACTGGCATTAGGTAGGGCCTACCGTAATTGGTCATGTTATAGTGATATGTTATCACATAAATCAACATATTTTTATAAGCTGTGAATAAAGTAGGTAGTTCGTCCCACAGTCAGTATTTTAGCGAAATAATGATTTTAAGTAATCACGATTACGAAAGTGTTTTTTTTTGCATTGTTGGTAATGGTGTGTCCAAAGTTCCAGCTGTTTATAATGCCAACCTCGCCAGATGTGATGTCAATGTTTAGGAGCATCAAAATGTCTTGATTTTATTCGTACACTTCATAAATACTTTATTTTTAGGATATATTGGGCAAGGAGGCTTGGCTTTAAAATAGTCGTGTTTTTCTCCGAAAGCAGTTATAGAGACAACCCTTGAAAATCCCACTCGCACGCTCGCATTTTGCAAGTGACAAAATTTGGCTCTTGCGAGTAACTTTTATGGACGTGCTTCAAAATATCGTTTTTTTGCGAGAATTTGAATCGAGCGCCGATTCATGCCGCCGACTTGTGGCAGTGTGCTGAGTATGCCCCCCCACCTCCTCCTGCCTAACCACTTGTGCGATCTTCCAGAGATTATACCGCGTAAATAATTACCACAACATCACTTAGGCTATGTTTTCAATCTGCTAGAAGTCAAAACTTAAAAGCTATCACCCATGGTGATAAATATTTCCTATCTTGTTTACTCTCGTTCGGGCTCCAGTCCCCCCCTTCCCGCGCCCCGAGCCAACGCATTGTGAGTCGTGACCTTGACTTGACTGTGACAAGTTATAAAGCAGATGCAACCGAACAGTGAGTGTTATCTTAACGGCCCGCTGCTGTTCCTCTTTCGTGATTATGAAATACTACTTCATCGGCACGTCATTGTTTATAGAACAGCATTACGTCTGAGATATTACGATAATTGATGAGCGCGTTTCTTCACAGTTCATTAGACACCCCACACGATTTTTTTGTTTTACTACCCGGGTAACCCGCGGGTAATGTGGACGGGTACCCGGGTCGTAAAAAAGTCGGGTTTCGTCATCCCTAGTAAACAGCCAGACACATTATTGTAAGACGCGATCGCGAACATAAGTCATTGGGCATTTTGTTGATGCGGCGCATATGATTTGTACCATCAGTGTTCTTATCTTATCTTACCTGCAAGTGGTTTACGAGTTTTCACGGTATAAATACTGAAGTTTTTCAGTACTGAATTAAGCCCGCTATGTTAACCTAAAACGCACCCAAACGCTCTTTAATAAAACCTGACCTCAAAATTTTTCGCCTGCGGCGCTATTGTTGGGGGCTCCGCCCCCCAAACCCCCTTGCCTTCCCGCCGAAAGTACCTTCCCGCTAGGAGCGAGTACTAAAAGACGGGTGCGAGTTGATTTGTTACACAATTTTCAAGGGTTGTATAGAGACCGTTATTTTATTTACTTTTTGCCGATCCTGTGGCCATAGTGCGTGGACGACAGTGCTGCGATCCCTCGGCGACCGCCACCTTATCTGGTTTCACCTACAATATCATTATTTTATTATTATTATTATTATTATTAAAACATACGCGCTTTGCCCCCCCCCCCCCCCCTCCCCTAACCTACTTTTCCCCTAAGTGTTAAAAAGTTGGTCCATAGGCCTACCAACCAAAGAAGTGCCATGTTGTTTACATGTTTACTTACTTGACAGCCAGCTGCTACCTACTACGCCCCCTTTTCAAACGAGCTGAACCGGAACTAGCAGGTGCGATCTTAAATTGCTTGATACACGTCCATACTGAAATCATAGATTTGAGCTCGATCTGAAGAGTTCGAGCTGAGCCCGCCTGATGATAAATGTAGTGTTCATAAATTTTATAGTTCCGTTATTTTAGTTGTCAGCCAAGTAAAAAAGGCTAGTATCCCAAATAAAATAGGTCAAGGCCTGTCATTCTTTGCAGGGATATTGCATTTTCAGCTCGGGGTTTATTTGGCGACATGTGTTAACAGTCTTATCAATGTGAGAAAAGGCAAATGCCTATCTAGGGATAAAAGTCTTCAATTTGCGAATAATCTTTGCTGTTATAAAGCGCCCTAAACTAAAACTACTAATATCCTAGAGTAATTTGCATTAGGCCTACCCTAAATGATTATAAAAATTTAATCCATCACAGACAAGATGTAGGGCCGGCCTAAATAACAATTTTTGGATACAAATAAAAAAAAATGTCGGAGCCGGGGCTCAAACTAACTACCTCTCGCGTGGTACTTGGCTACGCTACGCCCGAGCCAAAGCGGACGATAGCTTCGGCGGCGCTTAGAGAGATACTTTACAGTCTGCGGCAGACTATTTGGTGCGCGTTGGGTTGAGGCATGGTTGAGGTAACAGTAAAAGCTTTGTAATTGGCAATAAGTGCATGTTTTATACTAGGCATTGAGAAAAAGTGGGCTAGGTATGGTACTAAAAAGAAAAAAGTAATTTTTAGTAGTCTAAAAAGTTTGAGTAAAGTTCGATGCCTATCTAATGAACCACAAACTCGAACTTTAAATTTTGAACTCGAACCAAACCAAACTTAACAAAAAAACTTTTAAAAAGTTGGGTTGAAGTTCAAATGTAATGTTCGTCCATCCCTAGCTGGATGGAACCAAATTCATAATTTTTTTTTTTTTTTTTAGTAGGTAGGTGGTTATTGGTAGCTGCGAGTCGAGTACCGGTACCAAGTTATTGTGTTTGTTACCATTCTAACTAATATTAGTTTGATTCTAGATAATAACCAACATCCTCTATCTACAATGTTTGATTGGGCATACAACGGTGTAAATGCTTCAATTCCTGGGAATGGAGGACCTGAATGTGCTGCATTTCTATCGCCAGCCACGAAATTAATCGAATCTGTGATAATATTAACATGTGGGACAGTTCTCATATTATGGGGCTATAACAACATCTCAACTCCTCATATTGTTGATAATGGAAAGCATGAATCTTATGGAAAGAGGATATTACTGATACTCACAACACTAATATGGGGCATAGAAATAGGTTTTAAACTTGCTTCAGAAACTGTGATATATTTGTTAAATCCCTGCCATATTACAACAGCATGCCAGGCAAGTCTTAGTTCTTAATTTATTTTATGTATTACATACTTGATGTACTTCTTCCAGTCTTATACCTCGTGGGACTTACTAATTTAGCATTACTTCTTTCAGATCTATTTGCTGGCTGCCCCACCAAGTAGTAAAGTTACTGGCATGTTTAGAATACATTTGAACTTCTTAAATGGTGCAGTGCTGGCATTTCTATTTCCTGTGACAGACTCTCGTGTTGTAAGTGGCTTACTAAACAAGACTGATACAAGCTATACATGACTAATTGGCTGAATACTTAAATAGATGTGCTTTTTTTGTTTAGCTTCCATTTGAAACTTCAACTTATTGGATCCAGCACATTATGATGCTAGTGGTGCCTTGTTATTTGTTACATTTGGGTGGTAAGTTTTTTAAGTGACTTTAAACATCATTATTAAATTAAATTCCTGCTCATCCTAATTGAAGTTAAGAATCTTCACGAGACAGATATGACCTTGGCACGCCCATAAGCACTCAAATTCAAATGTAGAACACTCTGGAGAAAAATTGAAAATACATGTATGTGAATTCTAAAATGCACAAGACACAGCTATTTTTATGCAGAACAACATACAACAAACAGAATAAATTGTTTTATGTAATAAACCCTACTATTCACCGTTGTTAAGCGTAAATTCAACGCGACGGGAGCAACCTCTTCTTTTTCCCGTTGCGTCGACTTAATGCGTAACAATGGTGTATAGTAGGGTTTATTACACACATGAATTCTGTTTGTTGTATGTTGTTCTGCATAAAAATATGTGTCTTGTTCTTGTGCATTTTAGAATTCACGTACGGGGTATGTCGTTTCAATTTTTCTCCAGAGCGTTGTACATCTGAATTTGAGTGCTTCCGAGCGTGCCGTGTACATGTCTGTCTCGTGAAGACTCTTAACTAGACCAACAACAAATATAATATAATAATATTTTTGTTGGGTATAGCTGCTTAGGCCTAGAAGCTAGGTAGCTTAAATGGTGTGTCAGTTGCCCATGCACTCAACTCCAGGTCCAGGTATGTCCTGTGATAAAACAAACATAAACACTAAGCCTAACTAGGGATGCACATTGATCCTTTATTCATTATCGATTATCAAAATGGTAATGTCATTATCGATAATATCAATATCACCAACAAAGCCTGTTCCGACCTATAAGTGGAACCTTCGATGTCATGTGTTTGGCTTCTGTTATCGACTGATGGCTCATTTTCAAAGATAAATCTCGAGTGTGACACCATTAGCCCAGCCAGTGCATGGCATAATGTGAGATAATCTCCGTCTTTAGAGTTTGGTTCATGCCGCTACTGACAAATTATTTTAATTTCGATAAGTGATAATTAATTTCAGTTATCGATTATCGAAATTATATCCATTACTGATTATCGATTGATAATATCGATTATCGTGTGCATCCCTAGACCTAACTGCTTAAATGTTTTACGTGCTGAACTTCGCAAGAGTTTTATTTCAAGGGTGGAAGGGGAAACAACTGGTTAATTAGTGGGTGGCAATCAGGCATGGTTATTTTCTCACAAACTATAAATTTAGACCTACCATTCCATCATACACTTTTTCATATCGGCCCAGACTTCGCACACAGTTTCCTTGACATTTATACTTTTGTTAAAATATTTATAGTAACTCCAGGCTACACTATCTCGGCAATGAATTTGGTGAGATGACTTTTTTAAATTGTTAGTTAATTTAGGCAGGATAATTAATAATAATAAAATAAGCCTAGGGCCTACTATATATATATACACTAATAATTTGTTGCCGTCCGCAGTGGCTCATACGATTGCCACAATCGTAAATCCGAAGCGGAGACTCTAAAAAAGTTGTAGTTGCTACGGGATAGAAAAAGGTGTTCGTGGTAGTTGTTGGTAGTTTACACAAGTTGTAAAAAGTCATGGGCAACCATAACACATTTTGATTTTACCTTGATATTGTGCTGGCAATTGTGCGTTGCTTATTGGAAGTAAAACCTAGGTCTAGTGGACTATTTTGTCAACTTTTAATAATCTGTGGCCAACTTAGAATTGGTTTTGTTTATGAATTCACTTTGGTGTCCAGAAAATCAATTTTTAGTTCAATACCGGCTTACTGCGTATTCGGATTAAAAATCTGGTTAGGATTTTTAGTTCACAATGAATAGTCATGGCCTCGTTCAAGTGCGGTTTTATTGGGAGGAGACTGGGCTTCAGGCGCCTGAATGACGCTTGTGTTACGGGTAGCAAAAAAAACTGCCGACAGTCAAGTGTCATACTCATGTAGCAGCCTCGTGCGTCAAGGCTGGCCGAGTGCTTGATAATCAACTGGCGAGGAAGGATAGATAGCCAGCTGTGTCATCACGGGCTCCGTGGAAATAGACTAGCACGAGAAACGGTGCGTAGGATTACCATTTGTGCGGGAAAACGGGGGAAAATGTGCCCATGAAGTTCACCGTTGTACAGTAGAACTTGAAATAATTGAACCGGTTTGAAAAGTCTGAACCGGGTTGCTCGGTTTCCAAGTACCCGATGTCATCACAAGGTCTAGTTTTGTTTGCCTAGCTGAACAAGTAGACCTAAATTGACAAATTGTAAAGAATTACCATGCCCAGAAATTGGTTATGTCTACCGATTAGGGCTTATTTGATGTGGGTTCAAGTTCTGTAGCCTATTTGTTGGCACACAGGCATACCTTTGTTGATTTCTAATGCCTTGTATCTGCCTGAAGAGTCCCAGAAGAGAAAATATATATGTCCAGAAAGTTACCTAATGTTAAACTATGTATTTGCCTGTATACGGAAATCAATCCAGAAGTTACAAAATCTATCCCTGACGACGGATATTTTAAGGATCTCCTGAATGTCAATTTGTAATAATCAGCATTTTTACACTTCATTTAGGACATTGTGTTTTGTACGCCTACCGGTTCTTGTAATATTACCCAACTTATCAATTAGAATTCGTCCTTAAACTTAGCCCTTACTACTGAATTATCTTGTGGTAAATGGTGATAGATGACATTTAATTAACTTTAGACAAATAGTTTGTTTAGTCCAGCCAGTAGGTATTACAATGTGCTACAAACAAATTGTTTTCGTAACCTTATTTCACAGTGGGCTATAATTATTATACAGTATCGAGTAATAGGTTTTCTGCAGCCGGTCGCCTGCCCAACAGCGGTGACAGTATCGCTCTGTTGCGGAGTCCAGTCCTACCACACCAATAATATTCAAGAGCACCATCGGTAAAAGCTTCTCACCGAAAGCTGATTATTAGATTAAAGACGTCTACAACGGCGGCAAAGGTAGTGCGCCCAAGTCTTCAAAGTCAGCCTTTAATGCTGTATTCAGAGTCGGTAGTTGTATTATTTATAGAAAGCGCTGACAGCGCATTTCGATAGAGATCCTGTGTGATTGTTATACTGTGCTAATACTTCCACTTGTACTTCTGTTTTAGATATTAAATTTATTATTGTATTATTATTATTATTATTTATTATTTTATGGGATGTATTTCATACAAACTCGGTCAAAACCGGAGCTAACATGTTGTACGGACTTACGTCAAGTACTTCCATGTGTACCTATATTACATACCTACATTATTACTTTGTCTTAACTCTATATAATATAATATAGTTGTTATAATATAGTTTGTAGATGATGTCTTCTTTCTGCTGTGTACGGTCGTGGCCGATTTCTCGTCGCCATCCTAGCATTTGCTCTTCGGACTATGGGAAACCACGAAAACCATGTCAGGATGGAAGCTGTCTCGGAATCTCGAAGTATCATTCTTAGTTTAGAAATTTACGAACTATTCTACACATGTTGAGTATTACTGCCTTTTGAGTCTCGATGTAAACATTGGGTGGAAGATCTAGTTGTTTAATGCTTTCATGTAGCTTCTTCGGTATGATGCCGTTGGCCGATATTACGAATGGGATTGTATTTACCTTTTTCTGTTTCCACATCTTCTTGATTTCAATTGCAAGTTCACTATACTTGTCAATTTTTTTCTTCCATGTAGTCTCGACGTTATGGCACATTGGGACAGCAACGTCAATAAGGGTAGTTTCTTGTTTCTTCTTGTCAATTATAATTATATCCGGTCTGTTGTGATGTATAGTTTGGTCTGTTATAACTGTGCGGTCGTAATATAATTTGAAATCTTTGCTATCTAGTACTTTCTCCGGTTTGTGTTTGTAGTAAGGTGTGTGAGTATCAATGAGGTTGTACTTGATTGCTAGTTTTTGGTGAATAATGTTAGCTACTTGGTTATGTCTGTAGAGGTAACCCGTTTGACATAGTGACTGGCACCCGGATATGATGTGTTCGATTGTTTCACCCCTTACACTACATTTTCTACATTGATCGTTTACTGTCGCATCTTGTATAATGTATTTTTTATAATTTTTCGTTGCAATCACTCTGTCTTGAATAGCCAGCATAAAACCTTCTGTTTCTCCAAATAGTTCCCCGTTGTTATTATTATTATTATTATTATTATTATTATTATTATTATTATTATTATTATTATTATTATTATCAACTTGGCCTCAAATTTTTATTGCATTTGACCATCTTAAGAAATTATCTATTTTATGAGCTAGGTAGGTCCATTTCTCAATTTCATTAATCGGGAATCGTTGGTGTAGCCTGTAGGCTATTTGTTAATTTTTAATACAATCTAGAAATTGCAAAATCTATTGTGCTTATTGTTATTAGGCCTAAGCCCTACCAGCTTATTGTGATTTCAATTTGTTCCATTCCATTTGTGTAGGCCTACATTTGTTGCATTATTATGAATTGGGCCCTACATCCAAATGTTTGGTTTAAATTTAAAATATTACGTTCAGGTATTTTGGTTGCAGGAGTCTACAATGTAGAAAAACTTGGGGACATGAGCTGGTGGGCCTTCTCCTATGGCGCAGACATTTTCTATCATTACGTAATACTTCAAGGAATCGCCATTGTAAGTTCGATTTTATTAATAGAAAATCTCAATCCCAGAGGCATATCGAGGAATGTCCAATGGGTAGTCCATAGTTGAAAATGGCCTTTTCCAATGTATGCAGGCTAATGCTTGGATGTGATGTTTGTAAACTTTTCTTGGTTGTCATTTCAAGCCGGGACAATAGACTCATCTTCATTCATTTACTATCTGGCCCAAGTACTGGTATAACGATTTTTTTACTCTTTTAACTTAAACACAAGAATACTGACTGATGTATGGTACTGTTTGCCATATTTCACATCGTCTGTTCGTTGACTGCATCACGCTGTGCTAAATTAATGATAAGCCTAGCTTATAAGTTTATAACCATTTGACATTTGTGTGTAATTGCCTAATTGGTTACTCGATGGTTGTCACAACTCCTAATTTACTAAACTACTATTTTAATGTTCCAGCCATCTCAAGTCAACTTGAATCACATGCTGTGTCCAGCTGACGTGGACCCCTTTCATGGTCCTTATTACCGAGGTCTGGCAGTTGCTCACCAGTCAATTGTCTCGCCGTTAACAAGTAAACTGTATGGGGTCATTGCTATTTCATTTATTAGTAGGTCAGGTCAGTCAAGTAAAGATCAGGCAGAGACTGAAGAACTAGAACACAAACTTACACCTAAAGGAATTGCAAAAAGTGAATTACACTTGCTTAAATTGGAAAACTATATTCAAATGCCTGAAGCTGTTAAAAATGGACACCCACACAGAGAGTAAGTAGTGATGTGAGAATTAAAAGTAGGCCTAAAGCCTATATGTAGAGCCCCATTAAAGTGGATAAGAAATTTAATTTAAGAAGTGGTATAAGCTTATTTTGGTTTTATTGTGCAAACATTGCATTTCTACAGTTTTATAAACTTTTCTTTGCAATAATATTTTTGGTTAGGCCTACAGTAGGAGAGATTCTGTTCTTGGATTTAAGTTGCTTACAAAAATGCAAAATCATATCAATTTCACGTAGGTAATTTTTTATGAAAATAAATTTGTGTGTAGGTCTATATTTAATTGCAAATCTGTGATCCAGTTGAAGTTTTTTTTTGTTATTTGCAAATAGTTATTTACTGTTTGGTGCTGATTCTAGTTCGGTATTTTATTTTAACTAGGTATTTTTGTTTCAAAATTGATCAATCCACATTTTATTTAATAAATCAAATAATGAAAATCCAAGACCTTTTGTCTTTGGCATAGGCCTATATCTTGCAAATTTCATGAGGCTCTACCTATATGCATATGCACCATGATTAAAAGGGGGTACTGAAATGTGTCCACGACTTATGTAAGCTCTACGTCTTTCACTCGCATACAGAACTGTGTTTAATTCACGACTTCCATTATGTATCACTCGACATTCCTATCTAGCTCCTATTACACGCAAACATTAAGTGTAGGTTGTGGTCCAGTTCATTAAAACTGCATGAATTTAGTATTCTTTCCTCACGTTGCTGCAACACTGACCTCAGATATCCCATACAGCATCCCTAAATTCTGCTAGTGAGAGTAGAAGAGTATGGTACCAAGAAATGTTACTATTACTTCATAATCATGGAGAATCAAATACGTACCACAATTACCAAAAATTGTACAGTCAGTAAATGTTTTATTATTTTATTCTTTGAAGTTATCCTAGTCAAAAAATTATATGGCGTTATTGTTACCTACTAGTCTGTAGGGCTTATTTATTCTTTAGTGTTGGCTGAAGGTATACTATGAATAATATTTACTAGTGTTTACTATTTAGTTAAATTTTAAAAGTACATATGGTACGTAGTACAGTACGTACTACATAAGGATGTTGATTGTCCTTGACCCTATTGTCCAATTATGTGTGTTTTCTGAGATGGTAGGTGTAGGCCTACTTGTTACAGTAACAGTAACTTGTTTGTTATGAATCATTTGAGAAGTCCAAATTTTTAATGCTAAATATTATGAAAGGCCCAATGAAATATGAATCATTTGGTTTTATATTGCCTTGCACCTAAACTTTTGTAATTTGTGATTAATTTAATGAGGTTCAAATAAATTTTATAGGCGTGGCATAGATTCCAAAAAAGTGGATTCGATCATTGTGACCTAAGAATTGATTCGGAATCGATTTCCAAGGGGAAAAAATTAATTACATGCACTGTTATTCTGGCGGTCTATTTCCGACAAAAGTCTGTGATGACGTCTCCCGCCCGCCGCGGAATGATGTATTGGCAGTATTGCGCAACGTTGCGTTGTCGTCCATCAACCGTAAGGCCTGCCATTGTTTGTGATCGGCGTCTGGCATGGATATGGTGGGACAGTCGACAAATGGTTCACTGTTCTGCCACAAAAACACAACACGTTAACGTTTCAACTGTTGTGATACGAATCGATTCCTACATTTTGCAATTGATCCTAGTGATGCACACAATAATCAATATTGATATAATTTTGATAATCAATAACGATAACCAAAATTCATTATTGATTTTCGAAATATCAAATAATTGGTCAAAAGTGGCACGAACCAAACTCTAAAGACGGAGATTATCTGACGTTGGGCTGATAGTGTCACACTCAAGATTTATGTTTGGAAATGAGCTATCAGTCGATAACGGAAGCCCAACACATGACATCGCAGACAGCGAGGCAGCAAATAGAACGCAATACACTTAATGTGCCACATATAGGTCGGAACAGGCTTTGTTGGTGATATCGATATTTTTGATTCGATAATAACTTTACCATTTTGATAATCGATAATTAAAAAAGTATTGATGTGCATCCCTAATTGATTCAGACAGTAATAATCGAACCTTAATTGATTAATCAATTCCTCCATGTCATCCCTAGTTACAATTAAATATGACTAAATAAGATCATTCATTTCATTAATTTGCATTTCAGTAAATGTTACATTAGGGTTGCCAGATTAGTGAAAGTCAAATACGGGACAGTACTTTGCGTAGTGATACTGGCGTCTGGGGCAAAGCCCCAGCCGCCGGAGACGAAATTTTTTTGGGGTTGTTTTTTTGGGGGGAAGGGCCTAAAACGCATTTGAGAGTAATTCAGTGAAAATTTTAAAGCATTATAGTGATTGAAATAGGGAGATAATCAGATAAGGAATGTACAGAAAAGTAAGTAGCTATATAGAACCAAAATTATTATCACTTTATTGATAGGCACATTTCATTGATGATCAGATCATTGATATTTATTGCTTCGTTACTATTGCAACGTTACCATCTTCATCGTCACTCATGTTTAATGTTGTTTATCACTGCCTCACTCACTGAGTTCGAATGCGTTTGTCACACGCACGCCGCGCCCGGCTAGAGACACTCGCTACAATGACTCACCGCGCTAATGATGCACTCGAATAACACCCACCACCAGCAGGCAGCAGTGGCAGACTGATCAGGCACCAAGGCCGGCCGAGGGGAAGGGATTAGTAACTATACGCCCGCGCGTATTGTTGAAAAAGCGCACACGGACTACTTTATTCTAAATACGTGATATACTGATCAATGGGTTAGAGCATACGGGACGCGGGAAATACCCATCAAATACGGGATTTCCCAGGTAATACGGGACACCTGGCAACCCTATGTTACATGAAAGTTTATTTCATTGAAAATATAATGCAACATACCGGTACGACAAAATAATAAACCATAATTTGACTGAATCTACATACCTCGTTATCTTAACCGAGATATTTTGATGTTTCTCCTATAACTATTTTTAAGCCTACCTATGTGTACTCCTTCTCTGAGGAAGGCTTGCCTTTATGTGATGAACCACTTTTAGGACTGAATTTAACGAATCTGTAATGTCTTCTACTTTTTAGAACAGTCTCTGCTCGTAGCCATTAAGAAAACAAATACGCTAAGTAAAGATCTGACTACTGACTTTCTTCAAAACTTGTGTACCTACCATAGAATGCTGAGAAAGTCATTCATTTATTTATAGTATAGCCCTATACTTTTTATCAATGCAGTCAAAAGTCAAATAAGTAGCCTACCGTACTGCACTGACTCACATAACTTACTCACTCTCGTTGCAAACTATTTGTTGCTTCACATTTGTCCACACTCGACACATGAACACCTGCAAATATAATTTACTTGCTCTGCCACAGACAATTAATTTTTATTCTCTCAAAATTGTAATCATCAAGTATATTGCACCGCTCAATGTATGAACGTGTGATCAAGAAGAATGCATGTGATGTAATGATCTGAAAAGGATCTTAAAGATTTTGCTTCACTCATACAATCAACTGATGCAATTGAATCAAAATCTCTAGACAATTACAAACCCAAAGAGAATTTAAGAGGTCTCATATGACTTCTTGGACTTAATAGAATTAATTTGTAACTGTAGCTGTACGCAACAAGCATTCTTAAACTCAATGTGTCAGAGATTGAAGATGCATCAACAGCTATCAGTTATACACGCACAATATGTCTTGGAATATAACTGACTGCATGGACATTTTGATTATGGGATGGCGGATGGGATGGCATACGTCAAATCTTTGTTCTAGCATCCATTTAGGGTAATACCAGTACTTAACCTTACGTCAATCCAACCTGCATATTCTTTTATTTATTTTCACATGCGTTGGGTAATATTTATATGTACCATGTTCATACTGTGTGCTATAAACATTTTAAGTTCAAGTTCATTCGAATTATAGTAGACCTACCTAATATGTTAGAGAAGATGACTGGTGCCTGCTACTGCCCGAAAGGTCTCGTTCTAGTTTTTATAGCCACTGGCCCACTACTAATTAGCATTAGGTACCCAGTACTAAAAAGTAAAAATTATGGTCCCTGAATTATTATGTTACATGACAGTATGGCCATAGGCATAAATAATGAATCACAACTTGTATTAATTTTACATTTTACAGTCTTACTACATTGGCAAGTATCAGATCTTAGTTAAGTGATTTACAATAATTTTATACTTATCTCAACCTCGCAGCCTTTTCGGTCTTTTCATTATAATTTAGTGACATACAGTACCAGTACCGGTACCCTATTTATTTTTGCAGATTTCAAAAAATGTGAATGGCTAATTCAAAATAACAAAAAATTAAGGTTATTGGTGGAATATTATAAAATTGAAATTACTACCTAACTACACTGCAAGTGCAATATGTACATCTGTGCTATTCCTTTATTTATGAATGAAGTAGTCCCTTCTTTTTCATTTTTAGCAGTTCATCAAAATTAGTGCTAGGCTATGACACATCATTCAATTATCGATATCGCACGAAAAAGTTCGATATGATATCGATGTATCAAAATGAAATTGTTAAAAGAGTGGATCTATTTTTCATCCATATGCACCAGCCAGGTTAATTTAATTTTGACTACCTACCCGGCACCACCACCAAAATGACAAAATTTAGCATTTTAAGTGTAAATTTCGATATGAAGCCAAATATCGATATCGAAAATATTCCCACTTATTGATATCATATCGAAATATTGATTTTTTGACCAGCCCTAATCAAAATACACTTACTAGATTTTATGTTCTATTACTAGGTACTGCACTCTGATAATATGATGGGATTTAAAAGTGTTTTTTTTTCTCATCTCTAGGCCTGATACCGAGTAAAGTTGAGGCATGTTTACACAGATACACAGACTTCCTTGTTCCTCCTTAATGTAACTAACTATAGTACCTACTTCATTTGCATAATAATTAATAAAAATTGAAAGTACAAACTGTCAAGCAAAAAGTTATGGAAAGTAAGCTATGTTTCAAGTGGGTGTTCAGTGTTCACTAAGTTTATAGTGTAGTTGTAGACCCTCGATCTATGGGCCCTTGTCTACCATGCCGTGCTGCTGAAAATACGCTAGTCTGCTACATAGTATATTTATTATGCAGCCATGAACTGAGAAGGATATATGTATATGCACAGATCAGTGCATTGTGATCGAAGCTCCGCGCGTTATGATAAGAATTCTATATCTTTTTGGTGGTGCAGCACGGTAGACAAATGGGGCACTAGCGTGGGTTCTTTAGCTACACTATAAACTCGATAGTGTGTTGTCTTTGGATGGTTGTGAAGGCTGAATGACAGCTAGAACAGTTGACGCCATGGAAACGTCAAATGTAAGGCGATGTTTTTCTAAGGACATGTATGTATGATCTCTTACTTAATTGTACGTAACCGTTGTAGACGATGGCATTTAAATTTGTCAATCATGCTGAACAGTGCAAGTGCAAGTGTGTTAACCCAATGTGAACGTGCCTTAACCATGTTCTGTAAGCTAGTAGCATTGACAACATGTATGTTTTCTTTTTTAACCATGTGAAACTATTGTCAAAACAAAGGTAAAGCTAAATATCATTGGTTGACGTGCTTTTTCCAGCTGGAATAAATGCAAGGTCATACATCAACCATCAAGGTTGTTGCATAAGTGGGCTTTACACTGAGAAGATGGGAAAGTAAAAGAGAAAAGGTGAAGAGAGAGAGAGGTAGTAACATTTCTGAAGTAGAAATAGCATGTAGCTTTTGGGACTTTTCACGTTGCCGGAAAGTTAAAGAGCAAGAAGTAAAAAATAGTCACTGCTCGACAAGAGAGAAGTGGGTAGAAAAGTGACCTTGGATAGTTGATTTGCGATTGGTCTCTCTGTTGTCATGAGATACAACGCCATGCCCAAGCTTTTTATCTTCACTCTATTGTGAACTTTTCTCTTTCTATTCACTTTTTCTTTTACTTTTCTAACTTCCCAGTGCAAAGACAGCTATCTATAGAAATCAGTAGGGCTGTGCGAGCAGGGATTTTTTTAGTCGAGCGAGATCGAGCGAGTATTTGGTCTTTTGCTTGATTTTCGAGCGAGATTCGAGCGAGCAGACCAAAATTTAATTTACCACAAATGCTGGTATACATTTTGTCACGATGTTATAAACACAAAATTTTCAATATGTTATTACAGTGTTGGGCCTGCCAATTGATAAAACAATAATCTAAAATCATTTTAATCATAGGCTTACTGCTTAGGCTAAGCTAGCCTAGGCCTAGGCTCATTTCTAAATTGCCTCTACTATTAACAATTGTGTTCTTTCTATTTGAAGTTCAAAGAACAATATTATTTTGGCCCTAGGCAAGGCCTAGGGTGGGCCTAGCTAGGCCCTAGAAGCCTTTAAGGTAAGTTGCAGGGGGCCTCTAGGCCTAGCCTTGTAGGGCTAGCTAGGCCTAGGCCAGCAGTAGTTCAGCTCACATCCTTGTGCATTGAATTAATGCTCTAAGTTGCTGTGGGCCATTACACAATAAGTAGGGTTAAGGCAGTCATAACTATGTTCTTTTCACCTCGTATTTCAATTGCGCTTTACCTGAAAATTTGTATTAAAACACATATTGGGAACTAATTTCTTCAAATAATACGGAAAGTAAAAAAAACATAGGCCCGTCGCATAATATTACATTTCAAATTGATTCAGTCGTTTACGGAATGACAGACCCCTAAACAACTTGCAGCCTTGTGACGTACGTCGTAATTCGTAAAAGTCGATAGTCGATTAAAGTCGAACGCATGTCTGCGACATATCGTATTAGACCAAAGAAGAGGTTGGCATGTCTTTATCTGAGTCTTTGGAGACATGCGCAGTGTCGGTGCGCACGGGCCACGGCGTCAAAGCGAGAGCATCGAGTGGCCTGCGCCTGCGCAATGCCCATTACAGTCAGCTGTTCGCTGTCGACGTGAAGAATGTTGCAGAGCGCGTCATAATATGGAATATTACGCCCCCGAGGCCGTATTTTCGTCGTTCTCGAACAATTCTAGAGTCATATCGAGACTTGAATTTTCGAGCATCAAAAAAAACACACGAGCGAGCGAGCGAGAATGTTGACGTGCTCGATCTCGGCTCGAAATTTCGAGTCTCGCACGCCCCAGAAATCAGCATTGTACGGTGTGCATTATATGCAGGAGTGTTAAGTGGAAGCATAAACCATTTAAATGCAGGCTTATGACAAGATTAATTAATATACATACTTGGTAGTATTATAAAGTCATGCCATTTTGGTTTGAATATAGTAGGTACTTATATAGTAAGTGGTTACATTGTAGTCTGCTGAGCACCAAAACTGGAATGAAGTAAATTTACAGCAAAGACTAAAAGTAAATGGGTTACCTATGCGATGCCTATAAAACGAGTTCATGAGATAGCATTCTGTACTAATTTAAAACAGTATTTTGAACCTGAACATCTATCTAATCATCAAAATAGATGGTATTACGTTGAGATTGCCAGCACAGGTTGCGAAAAGCTTCAAAATTTACACAACCCTGTACTAACTGTCATTTGATTTGAACCTTAACATTATTAATTTTTTCTTCTAAAGTGAAAAAGAATTATTTACTGCTTATGAGTAAAATAGATCAACACAAATGTAATAACGTTAATTTTGCTCTCTTTTCGATAATGTAATATAATATAATAAATAATGTAAACATATATCCGCTGCCAACCTTGCATTATGTTATGCTACTATAACTATACCATTATTTATTAGGGGTATGCGGGAAGGGATTTTTCAGATTCGAGATGGGAATTTTGTCATAAATTTGTGGAAATGGGGACGGTGTCAAGAATAATTATAACGTACTTATTAAAATTATTATTATTATTACTTATTACTGACTAAATTACACTATTTCTAGTTATCAGACAAATTGATAGGATAGCCTAACAGATTAGTGAAAATTGATTTTGGCTACATTGTTTTGATTTAACTCTTAGTTTGAAGCACTGAATACTAGATCCTGGGAATTTAAATTTCCTGTGTTTTGTCATCATTTACGATTGTATTTGAGAAAGTTAATTTGTTGTTTTTAGTTTAAGACATTTTAACAAGGGACGGGTAACAATATTGATGTATGAAAGGTTACACATACTATTGTTGTATTAATTTTGATATTGATATTTGCCGAGCAAACAAGTATGTCAAGTCTGGACCCAAGGTACTCAAAATTTTAAAATCTGGACCTACCCCTCCAACAAGCAGTCACATGAACGATTGTTCCACCACAATATCGATAGATTTTAGATTTTTTTATTAAATTTTATTTAAATAATTAGGCTTGCACTTCCAGTAATTAAATAAAATGATTTCCCCGTCCCGAAATTTCGGGATCCCACACACCCCTAGCCAAAACCAATGTTTGAAAGCTCTTGCCTACATGTAGTTTGTCTCTTGCCTAGGTATTAACAATTTTACATTTTAATTTTAAGGTTATCTTTCTTGATTTTAAAAGTTCACTATTTTTGGAGGCAGTTGCAGTGTTAAGTGTTACTTTTCTATGCAAATGAAATCGGTGGTAATAGTGTCATCAGCAATGTGCCAATATTCAACAGCTGACTGCTAGTAAGCAAACTTTCCCAAAATCTATGTGCATTTTGCCCTGGGCGTATAGAATTGCTTGCAAGCGAAGTAAGCCGAGATTTTTTCCGCTGACTCAGCTTGCACGTAATTACGTACTTAGCCTATGAATATTGCCACATCCTTATAGTGTGATAACAGTACTGTCTGCTAATAAAGATAACAAACACGTCCTGTTGTACTACGTTTTAGTTTGGGAAGTTATTTCAAGAAAGTGGGTCTGCTTTGTCAAGTATTTATTACAATAGCCCTACTTGTAATAAGAAAATAACTTTATTGTAGCAGACTTCTCTCCATGAGGGCAATTTGTACCTTATAATATGAATTACGTTACTACTAAGATAAGTCAATGAAGGTTACTAACCTACCTTGGAATCTCGATATTAAGTTGCTAGAAAAATATTTTTTTCCAAAAATCTCACCTTATTAGGGCTAATGTAAATAAGAAATTTATCACATTTACTGTCATCTAGTCACATAGATACTTATTGAGTTTACATCACATACTATACTTTAGTCGAGTAGTGTGCTGTGTTAATTGTGCGGTGCAATTATTTGTGTGATTTGTATATAAATGTGTGATTTGAGTCACATTGCTCATGAAATGTAGTATTCTATTCTATCATAGTTTATGAAATGTTTGAAATGTGTAGAAGTTAGTTAACATAGAACCCTGCATTATTTTTTGTGCAATGTAAAATGCTATAGACTAGCATACAAAATATAAAAAATATCAATGTTTATATATTATGATAATGTATTGTTGTTAACTATAAAGAAACCGGATGGTATTTCTACTAATAAATCTTTAGTTATGTGCTTAAAACAAATATAAACATACAACACTCTGTATAATAATGATTAAAATAAAATAATAAACACCTTATTTCACTAGAATGTTACTTACTACATTATATAAATAATGAATATTTATAACCAAACTTCCTAGTTCCTACTCAAATGTTTATCTTTATAGTAATCTAATAAAATAATCTGCTACCATTTGCAACTACATTACGTAGGCCTACTTATTTTGGGAGCAAATCAGCATTATGGTCTAATTATTGGTCTTCTAACCATTACATGTACTAATTATGTACATGATTTGAAGTAGGCATATGTAATGCATTTATAATATTATTCGTCTACAATAACATTGGACCCGAACAGAGCGGAAGTGAAAACTTGCATTCAGATGTGCGAGTGCTGCGCTGGTGTAAACATTAAACACCTGTTTGTTGTAATGTTAAATTAAAATTGCAATCCATGAGCAAAATTATTGCAACCATGGTGAGATTAAAATCAAATAGACAACTTGTAAATGGCTTCAATTACATGGCCTTCTACAGAATGGTTAAGGAGAGAGATAACAGAAAGGTAGGATGTAATTTGTACATAGCTGGATTTTGCGTTTGTTGGTCTATAGTTTGTCCGTTGAATCGTTGAAAGATGGTCGATGCAACAATGAATAGCGCAGAATAGAATCGGGCCCCGTTCTCCAGTTTTTATTTTTTAGAGCCTTTACCAGATAACATTAACAAGAATGTGAATGGCCAGATTAATATAATGTTCCCATCTTCTCAAATCAACATGTAGGAAGGATGAGGTCACAATTCATAACACAGTAACAAAAATAAATGAGCATTTAGAGACAGAACTAAAACTGAGCAACAATGTACATTTTCTAAACCTCGAGGAAATGAACCTGTTACAAAGTGACTATACCAGACACGGGTTACACCTAAACCGCAATGGTAAAGACAAAGTCTGCACTGGCATTGCAAACAAAATACTTAGTCTGGAAGTACACACAAATGGGATATGCAAAACAGCCCAAACTAAAGATCTTCTCAACATGTCAAAAGGGGATATGGAACGAACAAAATTGCTGCCCAAAAAGAAGCACCATGCAACGGAACTCGACTTGATCGATCTGACAACAAACGAACTGCAAGAGGACATGACTACCATCTTGAATCCCGCCACAAGCTCGGAAGATAAGCAAGAGGCAAGCTTCGAAGAGGACCAGGACGCTCTTCCGAAGACCAAACACGACCTGGAAGTTACCGGGCAGGCCAATTGTAACAACGAGCCAGCCCAGCAGCCCAAAACATCGGCCACATCAGAAGACATCACGAACAAAGAACAACCTACAGATGCTCAGCAAGCCCTATCAAAGCTGAGCAGGACAAAAATCCCTAAACCTATAAAACATAAAACAACAAACCAACAATCAAGTAGGCCTACAGTTCTCATGTCACACCATCACAAATCAGAAATAAAATCGACTCACAAAAACACACAAGTATTAAACACAAAAAACAAAATAACTTCATCCAAATTCAATGGTCAACCAATAGAACAAAAAATCACAAGAAGCATTTCAAAACAAAACTCTTTTTTAGCGAACCCAGATCACAAAAACCAAACAAAATGACCCAAAGACAAAACAAAAAAAGGAATCAACAACACAAATAACAACACACTCAAAATACTCCACCAAAACATTCAATGCATTCGAAACAAAATACAGCTACTAGAAATATTTCTCCAAAATCAATACACCCAAAACAACGAAATAGATATTTTAAACATCTCCGAACACTGGCAAACCGAAGACAATCTGAAATCAATCCACCTTGCAAATTACACTCTCACTTTCTATAACTGCCGTAAATCACACTTACACGGAGGTACAGCTATATATGTAAACAATAAATTAAATTCCAATATAATTGAAAGAACGGACATAATCTCAAAATCAATGGAAATACATCTTGAATGTGCAGCTATAGAATTACAAATACCCAAAAAAACAAAACGGGAACACATACACACACAAGAATATTTCCCTGCACAAAATCTTATAATAATAACCATTTATCGATCAAACAAAGGAGATAGTAAAACCTTCCTTCAACAATTAGAAATAATACTCAATCACATCATAACAGAACACAAGAAAATAATATTATTAGGAGACTTTAACATAAACTCAAACCCCATAAATAAAACAGAAGATAAATTAAATAAAGAGCTACAACATCTTCTTGCAACATATGACCTTGACTCAACGATAAATCAAACAACCAGACACGATCAATACCACAATAAAGATTCATCCCTAGACAAAATCATCACAAATATAAAAAATTCCTTTGAATCTACCATAGTACGGAGTGACCTATCAGATCACAACGCACAACAAATTACAATAACACAAAACATACAAACACTTCAACCCAAAATAAAATTAATAAGAAAATATACCAAGCAAAGAAAGGAGGCTTTTAAACAAGAACTAAAAAACAAAATGGGACACATTAGCTCAAAACACATGTCCAAATAAGGCATACAATAAACTTGAAAATATACTAAAAACGGCCTTCTCACACTTCCCAGAAACAACTGTAAAAGTAAACAATTCAAGTCCTAGATGGATAACACAAGGAATTAAAATTAGCGCAAAAAATCTTAAATTTATATACAATCTTACATGCCACTACCCACACTCAGACTTTATAAAAAAACTACCACAAAACATACAAACATAAACAAACCATAGAAGCAGCAAAACGACTGGACACTGAACAAAGAATCACACATAGTAAAAAATATAAATCAAAAGCAACTTGGAACATAATTAAAGAAAACACAAATAAAATAGAAAAGATTAAAAAGGAAAACATGGGACTTGAAATCGACAACAAAATAGAAACAAACGGAAACGTTATATCAAACTCATTTAACAATTTCTTTGCCACAACCAGACTTCAAAACAGCACAACCCAAACAAACGACACTGACACTACCTACAAAGAATACCTAAGCAAGACTGCATCACCACAAACCTCAATTTATTTATATTTAACAGACGAAAATGAAATAATAACAACAACAAGACTTCTAAAAAGCAAAACTTCAACAGGGATAGACCTCATACCAATAAGCCTGATACAAGAGTGCATTACAGACCTAGCCACACCGCTCACACAAATTTTCAACTTGTGTATAGAAGAAGGAACGTTTCCTGACAAACTAAAAATAGCAAAAATTATCCCAATACTGAAGAAAGGAAATAAACGAGAAATAAATAACTATAGACCCATAGCACTCTTACCAGTGATATCAACAATTTTCAAAAAAATCCTGGCAATTAGATTGACAAACTTTTTAGAAAAACACAATATTTTATCAACCAAACAAAACGGATTCAGAAAAGGGAAAAACACAATTGACACAATAGAGAAATTCGTAAATATAATTAGTTACTCACTAGGCGAAGGTATTCCCCTAATTGGTATCTTTTGCGACCTGTCCAAAGCGTTTGACTGCGTAAACCATAAAATCCTTCTTGAAAAATTACATCATTACGGAATAAGAGGGACACCTCACAAATTATTTGAATCATACCTGTCAAACCGACAACACTATACGGAAATAACAAGACATAACTCAATGAAATAATACAACAAAAATACACTCTCAAATGCAATCCGCAGAACATGGAGTACCGCAAGGCTCCATTCTAGGACCGCTTTTATTTATAATCTACTTAATGACCTACCTAACATTATCGAATTAATTGAAATATTTGCAGATGACACAAGTATCCTTTTTAAAGAGTCCAAAAACCTCACACTAAAAGAGTCAGCTGAACTAGAGTTGGAAAAAGCTACAAAATGGCTTCAAGCAAATAAATTAATACTAAATGAAACAAAAACTACTTTTATCCACTTTACCACAGCCAAAAAAGAGAAAAATACCAAACAGATAGAAGAACTAACAAACAATCACAGTAACACAAAAATACAGAAATCAAAAACAGCACAATTTCTAGGAATTAAAATGGACAACACACTATCATGGAAGCCACACATTGAAAATTGAAAATCTAACAAAAAAACTTAACTCAGCATGCTTTGCAATCAGACAAATAACAAATATATCAAACATAAAAACAGCAAAAATAGTCTACAACTCTTATTTCAAATCTCATCTCAGTTACGGAATAACCCTATGGGGGTACCTCACCATTATCACAACAAATTTTCATAATCCAAAAGAGAGCAGTACGAACAATAGTAAAAGCAAATCCGAAAACACCATGCAAACCCATCTTCACCCAATTAAAAATACTCTCCCTATACAGTTTATACATATACAAAGCAGCACTTCACATTAGGAAAAATATACACACCATCCAAACACGAAACCAAACACATCAACACATGACACGACACAACACCGAACTAGAACAAAATCACTATAAAACAAAAAAGGGACAATTAAACTCAAAATACATAAAAATTCAAATTTACAATAAGCTTCCAGAAACAATAAAGACATCAAACTCTACAAATATATTCAAAAAAAGACTCACAGATTTTCTAATTAAAGAACAATACTATAGCTTAAATGAATACCTACACAAATGAGCACGGTAAAACTAAAAACACTACCTCTCTAGAATTAAATTAAAAAATAATCAAATTTTTAAACTAAGTATTATTTCCTATTAATTTTCTTATTATTATATGTACTTTATTGTACTTACCTCTTACCTTTCTCCATAGATACATAAACTAGAACAAACCTGAACTATTTAGAATTAAGTATATACTAAACACTGAAATATATTATATTTTCATGTACATATTATATTAAATTATTTATAAGGTTTCGAGTAGGGCCAAACTACTTCTGGCCAAAAACATGGGTAACACAATATATTAATTATTGTCAAACACTATATGTACTACATGTAACAAAAACCCAATAAATTATCTATTATCTATTAGCTATCTCGTCAAGTTTGTGTTTATTAAAACAAACAGTTTTTTTCTTTTTGCGTTGGCACATACCATTTGGGCCCTGGTCCGAAGTGTATGACCCTACGAGGATGTGGTTTCAAATCCCGTAGAAGCACAGGTTTTATTTCATTGTCATTCAGTTCGTTCGGTGCAGTCACAGAGAGCGGACGTGGTTTGTAAACCGGTCTGAGAGAACTACAGGCCTATGGCTGTAAGTTTTGTTTTAGGCCTAATCGTGTGTTTGTGAATTACTGTGTACTTTTTCTTTCTCTCTCTCTCTGAAATGACGAAAGTTAAAACAAGAAGTAAGAAAAACGAAGACGGTGATCAGGATAGTCCGAGTGTAGACAAAGGAGCAGGGGGTTTCGTTTTCGCGGACTTTGACGTTATCTCGCAACAGTTGGAAAGCATTCAAGAAGATGCCTCGGGATTCCAGACTTTGGCCTCGGCAGTGAAAATGTTGATTGCGCCAATGACTGAAATTAGCAAATTTTGCAAAAAACAAGATCTTATGCTTGGTGAGTCGATAAATGCTAATCAACGTCTGTCTGAGAAAATAGATACTCTCTTAGCTGAGCTTAGTTCGTGTAAGAAAGAAAATAAAGAACTGAAAGACGAAAATATACGCCTCGCATCCCGTCAACGATCTCGAGCAATATTCGAGAAATTAAAATATTAGGTACGGGGGTGTTCCGGGCAACCCAGGAAAAGATACTATTCAAAATTTAAAAATTATTGCTGACGTGATAGGAGGATATCACATGCGTATCGAGATTGTCATAGCTTCGGGGGCCAGATGCAACCGGGGTAAGCCTGCGCCCATTGTTGCCCAATTCTACTCGCGCCCTGTGAAGGGGATATCTTGGACCAGAAAAAAAAAAGAAAAAAAAAAGCTAAGTCTAAGGAAATTGGGTTCCCTAGTGAAAAATATTGTTTAAAATCAACGAACATCTCACTAAGGAAACAAACATTTGTATTGGTTACACTAAAAAGAGAAAGCGGAACAAATTTGCTGGACTAAAGGGGGGCAAAATTTTCCTCCGTGAAGAGAACAAACACCAGTCATATTAATAAGGAGTGAACGACATTTTGCCTGTGGGGTCTTAGTGTGTTTGTTTGCAGTGTGTGTCTAAATGAATGGAGATTTGGGAAGAGTTAGAAACAGTGATACTATGACCGAGCTATTGACTGTAATTATATCGATGACTTGTGGTTGGTATGCGGGCGGTGACCGTGGTTTGTCAACATCTCGAAAATTTTTTCACATAAACATTCGTCTATAATAAACTTGGACGATTTGTGTTGTTTTTTGAAAGATGTCATAGGGTTAATCGATTTTTATAGTGTTAAAGTGAAATTTTAATTGTGACGTAAATTTATATAATTTGCAAGGGTAAGTAAATATCAAAGCAAGGTTAAAATTTGGGGTGGTGGTTTACTTGTATTTGCCCAGGGAAACAGTGAAATTTTTTGAATAAACGTTGTTTTTTGGCAGCAGAAGCGTTTGGGGGACGATTCACCTTAATATGTGTGTGTTTTTTTGTTAGCTCGTATCGTCCCCCTAATGTTCGCTTAAGATTTATTGAAGAATTAATGGGGTTTTTTAGAAAAAAACATTGGTGCTAAGGGGATAAAATAGGAGATAAAAATTTTAATTGCTTGATACTTTGGACAGGAACACTGCAATTTATGAAAAAATTTGGCACATGTGTTCTTAAAATGTATAAAAAAAAAGTACACGCGAAATATAAGTAGGTGGGTTTGTATCATCTTGTTTTGATCATAGGGGAGCCCGGGGGCGGTTGGCCCCAATTTGTTGGTTGGCCCACCAGACAGATCTCGATATCAAAAGGCCGTTGCCCCCAAAAATTTGAATTGAACATGCGTGTTCACTATTTGGGAATGGCTGTAAAAAATTTCAAGCCCCAGTTTTACCATGTGTCTGAAGAAAATGAATTTTTGACAGCTGGTTTGTAACTTTTAACCAAGTACGTATTTCTTTAAACCACTCCGTTTTAATAATTTATACTAAAGTAAATAATTTAAATTTGTACAAATCCTTTGGGGTTTGATATTTAGTATTAAAAAACATAATTAAACTGTAGGTCTAATAAAAACGCAAAAAATATTATAAAGGGGTGGGGGGCGGGTTTGGGGCCCACCCATCACTTTGCGGGTTAAGTGGAAATTTCTGATATAGACCGGGGGAAACCCCGGGGGGGTTTGGGCCCCGTTATTACTTTAAAATTTTTTGGGAAGGAATCTAAGAAATAAATGTTTTCTTTTTTTCTGTAATCATTTTTTTAAATTGCGTTGCACTTCAAAAAAAACCCTTCAACTTTTAAAAAATAAAAAATAAAAAACAAAAATAACTATTTTTGTACTGGGCAACCGCCCCATGTACTGGGCCAACCAACCCCTCACGGGGCGGTTGGGCCAAATTCAATTCCAAGTTATTTTTGTTGTTTATTGTATTAAACAAAAGAACTAAAAATTAAAGTTTTTTTTTTTAAAGTGCATAAAAGATTGAAAAAATGATTACAGAAAGATATCAATCATTTCTTTAATTAGATCCTTGCAAAATTTTCCAAACTGTAAAAACGGGGGCCAACTAGCCCCCGGCCCCCTATTTACCTGCGGGGAAGATACTCATCATAAAACTCCGCACCTTACTACTTAAGTATCTGACCATATATGGTTTCACTGCGTTCAATTTATAGGAAGGTTCTTAACGTAGTTTCGCAAAATAAAAACTTGATAAGTGATAAAGTTCCTTCTCAATTAAGTTAACGAAAAAACAAAAAAAATTATTTTTTCGTATAATTGAACTATGTTTGCGACAAGATAATCCTGAGGAAATTAAAAAACAATTGGGAGATTTTTCAAAAGTTTTTACGACAAACTAGTTTTAGGAGTAAAAAATTTTCCAGACCAAGAAAAAGGCCCGAAAAATAGGGGTCACCGACGACCTTGTTTTTATGAAAAAAAGACAGAAAATTTTTTTAAAGTTTGGAAAAATTGTAGTTTGGCAAAAAAAAACCCCGTCTAAGAAAGGTACAAATTGCAGAAATAAGTAATAAAAGAAAAAAAATAAAGCAAAGATAAATTTTTACCGAAATTTTAAATATTCAATGCGAGAGGAGATTAAAAGGAACGTGGCAAATTTATTAATCAAATTACTGGAAAAAAGAAACGTATTTCATTTGATGACGTAATCTAAATTTTTAGTAAAGACGTAAATCAAATTTAGTCTTTAATCATTTTTTTAACTCTTTTGTTGAGAAAAGTACTTTGAAACAGATTGAAACATTGTAACTTTCAGCGTCAGCAATGAAAATATTCAAGTGAATCATTGTTCTTCATGAAACCAGTTACTTTATAATTGAGAGAAAATGATCGTTTCCTGAATGTAAATAAACACCGGGTGTTGATAGAACGTGTTCAAGCCTTCAATTTGTTGTTCTATTGCTCCTGTTTTGGCTTATTATAAACAAATTATTGAACCGGGTATCATTCCTAAGCGACTCAAAAAAAAATTATAAACCTATAATAAGAAGGGGACCAAAAAGTTTACTAAAAATTATGGGCCTATAGCTATATTACCAAGTTTTGAGAAACCTTAGAAAGGCATTTTGCTAAAAACTTGGTGGAGTACGTACTTAAATAAACATGGGATTCGAATAGAAAACTTTGGTTTTAAAAAAGGAAAAAAGTCCCCTCTACCCTATTATTAATTTCTCAATTTTGTAAATTCAAAAATTAAACACAATATGCACATTCTTGCTTTATTTTGGATTTTTAGTAAAGCTTTTGACACGATAAACCCCAGAAACTTCTACAAGTTTTTAGAGCCCTTTGGGCCCTTCGGGGTATTGCGTTGGATTGGTTTAAAAACTTTTCATGGAAGTGCATGAAAAGGGCCACGTTAGTGGAAAAAAACTTGTGTTTTCGGAGTCCCCCGGGGGTCATATGGGACCTACTTTATTTTTTATATGTTCCTTTTGTCAAAATGTTTATTTTTGCTTTATTTTTTCTTATGTGACGATATTTTTTTACTCGCGGTGTTTTTTCATATTCGGTTGCGCATGCTATGCTACAGTCGATTTTAACAGTTTTTTACTTTGGAAATCACGAAAAAAAATAGAAATTTAACTCTTCAAAAACCAAAAAATTGTACATTTTCAACCCCAAACCACGAAAAGATTTTCCCAATTAATATTATTTATCACGTTTTAAAACTGCATCATATTTGGGCTGAATTGACCGATTGGAATGTAGGGGAAAATTGAATGTGTAAATACTTATGAGTACAGGGGATTAACTGTAGTGGGCACTTTTCGGGGGAAATATATTGAAAAATTATGTAACAGACTACGCTCTTGTCCTCTGGGCTTTTATTCAAAACATGTATTACCTTTTTCCTTATTTAGAACCGGTATCAAACCATAGCCGAATCTTTGATTTTGTATGGGTTTTAGCTTGGGGGGAATGCTTTGCGGTGTCACATTCAAAGGGTTTAAGATTTTCAAATAAAAATGTTAAAAAAGGTAATGTGTGACTTTAAAAACCCATTTTGAACTCTCCCGTAAACAAGTATTTTCTTTTTGTAATTGCTGCCCAAAATCTTATTGTTTTATATAGATTTAATTTTCACTTCTATTTTAAATCAGATTTAAGATTCCCTTAGACTGTGCAAGGATACAAGGCAAAAATGGTGGGGGCATTCAAAATTTCCCAATTTTTAAAAACCCAAAAATTTGGGCCCCGTTATTTTTTACTCGGTTTTTTTTTTTTACGTTCAAAAAAATTTATGCCCTCCCCATGAAAACCTTGTCTAACTTTTAAAAAAAAAAAACTGAACTAAAAAACTTATTTCTTTCTGACACCTTTTTACAATGTTTTTCCCAATTTTTTTTTTTAAACTTTGTTCTTTTTCTGTAATTTTTTTTTTTGATTTCACAAAAAAATTTAAATGAATAGTCATGCAATCATATATTTATCTACTGTTTTTTTATGTTTATTTTGGTTTTATTGTTTTTGTTCTCTGTATTGTCACCACTAATAATTTTTAAATTGTCTTACCCCCCAGTTTAAACCTTTTTTTGGCTTGGGGTTTTTTTATTTTATTCGTTAGTTTATTTTTGTAGACCTATGTAAAATTAATTTTTTATTTGTACAATTTTGCTATGTTGTATGAGTCATGTATGTTCTATGTTATATGACAATAAATAAATTTGTATGAATGTAAAAAAAAAAAAAAATTCATCATCATCTATCACCACTCATCCTCGCGAATAGCAATATTGCATTAATAGAGACGTTAAGCAAAAAAAAATCTTTTTTGTACATTCAAATCCTAAATAAAACTTAATTTAAAATTCATGGGTCTCACTTCAAATACCTGAAAAAAATTTTGGAAAATGAATTAATCACTGATGAATAACTTTTTCTGTGTTTAAAATATGTGATTCCTAAATGATTTATATATTTTTTCCAATATTATATACCGGGTACTTAAGTTACAGTTATTAAAACTAGGTATGCACAAGTGACTGTAAAAAGCCCGTCAATTGTAAACACCCTGGACATTAAGGTTATTTTCACCTCAAGTGCAAATAACACAATTTCACAATCATTCCCCTGCATTGTATTCTTGGATTGTTCTAAATAAATGTAAAAAAGAGAAGGTTATTTCACAACTCTTGCAGTTATTACAAAGTGTGGAAAAGGCCAACCGGCTAGTTTAGTTTAGATTGGAGAAGGGTTGACAGAAGGGTTGCTTCACCTTAACTGAACGTTTCAGGCTAAGTGATGTGTGTTCAGTTTTCACTACAGAGTTATTTGCCATCCGCAAAGCTCTTGAATACATTCTACATTTCCGTTGTGGAGAGTACCTTTTTGTGTTCGGATAGCTTGAGCTCACTTCAAGGCTGTTTAAGCCATAAAACTCATGTATCCAAGTCATCATTTGGTATTATAGACATCCAATTCTATTTAGAAAAACTTAACTCTAAGGATTCTATCATAGAGTTTTGCTGGATACCTGGGCACGCTGATCGAGCTGCTTAGGAAGGTTCCCAGCGCAGAGACGTTAAACTAGTTCCCGTCCAGATGTCAAGAGTTGATACAAGCAACTTATACAATGTCAATTTCCAATTATATGTCTGATATAATTATATATATTAAAGTAAAGATCTTTTGTACTAAGCGTATATTGTTATTAACATTTGAACACAAGAATGAAGATTAGGGTTCGGTGGTTTTTCTTCCGCGAAAGTTTGATTACGGTACTCCCTGATTTTTGGGTGAGTGGGATCGTCTAATAATTTTGTTTTCTTCTTTTTGTTTTTCTTCTTTTGATGATTTTATTATTATTATTATTATTATTATTATTATTATTATATTATTATTATTATTGTATTTCTTTTCTTTTTGGTTCATTAATTAATTGCATTTAATATCCTTCTTAAATTGTTACCAAACTGTAGTTCATTGTTGTGTCTGCATCTATGTAATTAGATTTATTTAGTTGCCCTCCTTTGTAAATCAGGTTTTTAACTCAATAGGATAGACGTTAAATAAACTAGAACTTCAAATAATTATATTGTTATGATGTCGAGATGAACAAAGTAAAGAATTATTAATAATCTACATAACGTTTAGAGGTTTTACAATGTGTTAAGATGTAAGCTGCTTTTGAATGTGTTAAGTACTAAAAAACATGCATGCTTTCATGTAAATGTTATGTTCCGATCCCTTTAATAATATGGTCCCAAGGATGTAGTTTTAAAACAATGGCGTTCTACAGCTATATGTGGCCAGCGGTTCTCGTAGTGTAGCCATGAATTTGGCTCACCTCTTTGAAGTTGCCAAATTTTCACACTTTTAAAATATAGAGGCAATGCAGGGTAAGAATGTTTTGGTCCCAAAATACCTGTCTTCAGGACATTCTTGGACCTATCGTGATCATAATTCTCAGGATTTTCTTTTGGGCTCGGAAAATTCTTAATGAGTTGCTTGCACTACCCCAAAAATTACTACTCCATAGCTTATGATAGGTTGGACATGTGCAAAATACACTATGCACAATGCCTTGATTTCGTACTGCCTGGCCAGGGTTCGCATAGCAAAGGTCGCCCGAGCCAATTTTACCAACAGACCGTCTATGTGTGGAACCCAATTTAGGTGCTGGTCAAGAGTTAGCCTCAGCATTGAAGCAGAGAGCACCACACTCTTATCAGAAGGTATTGATGCTTCTTTTCCTTGTGGAGCAAATAATCAAACTTGTGTTTTATCTTCCTTTAATTTGTCCCTTTAATTTGTGTTGTTCGGGGTGAACCACAGACCGAAATCTACAGTTGTTGGTTAAAGTTTGTTGTCCAGATCCTCAAAACTGCTGGCTGTGATAGTTCCGCTGGAATCATCAGCAAACTGAACAATGTTGCGGGCAGGCTTGTAGTCCGAAACACATTCAGCCAGGTCATTGACAAGAAGCGAGAAGCATATGGGGCTCAAGATCGAGCCTTGAGGGACCCCTCTGTTTACCGTTTCCAAAGAAGACACACCTTTCTCATTAAGGTGAACTCGTTTTTTCTGCCCGTAAGATACAATCTCATCCAAGAGCCTGCCACTCCCAAAATGCCATAGTGGTCCAGCTTAGACAGGAGAATGTCATGGTCCACCGTGTCAAATGCTTTTGACAAATCGCACATAATAAGGCCGTCTTTTTGTTTTGTTTTCCCTAGCTTCAGTTGTTTTCTCAGTGACCTGATGGATTGCAGTAATAGCTTTGGGTAATAAAGGTAATAGTAGAGAAACCTGCACGGAAGCCATGTTGGCTATCTCCCATGATTGCATGGGTGTTTGCTATTTTGTTTGCTATTTAATACAATTTTCTCCAAGATCTTAGAAAATGAAGGCAGCAACGAGATTGGTCGATAGTTTGAAACACATTTTTTGTTGAGTGGTTTGATGATAGCCCATTTCAGCTTCTCAGGAAACATGCTCGTGTAACATGAGAAACTGAATATGTGGGGGAGGAAATGCATTTTTTTAATTAGAAACATCAATATTTCATACCAGCCGGAGGAGAATATCAGCTTGAAAGCTTTGACAACATTGATTATATGTCCGTATCCGTAATTTCAATATTAGTAGTTTTAGGGCGCGAGAGAGATCAAGTGTCTCAAGTTTATTCGGTACAATAGAGCGCAGTTTTGTCATTGAAGCTCCCACATTGCTTTGGGATTGTATCGCTTTACACCCCACAGTTACAAAAAAGTCGTTACTTTTGGTAGCAACTTCATTCTGATCCTTAACCTTTACCAGTCTTTCATTGTCGGAGATAGTGCAGCTTACCCCTGTATTTAATTTCCTTGTGAAGCGGTTCACAAGTTTCCATGTAGCACCAGATTTGTTGCTGGCCCTTTCGATTTGTTGAGAGTGAAATTGTTTCTTAGCATTTCGTATGTTCATCTTCAAATCCTTGCATACTCTCGTAAGCAGCGCATTGAGTTCAGGAGTGTGAGTAGATTTTGATAACATGCTGAGAGTTATTCAACCTTTGTAGATACTACTTTAATCCTGCTTTGTTTTTTTGGGAAAGTGCTTGTCTAGGAGCAGCATGAATTTCTGTAGAAAAGAATTGGTATAATTGGAGAAGGGTTGACAGGTTGGGAAAGCATAGAGAACATAAAGAACATAAAACCCAGCCTGAAGGGCTGGGAGCGACAAAACTTTTCACCTGCTGATGACAACTGCAGCTAATTTAAAGTCGTTGGTTACCTTAATCCACGACGCGTTTCGTCCGTATTTGGTGTCCACAGTGCAGTTAAGATACACTATCCCCCAGTCAACTTTTGCCAGGTCCCCAATAAAATCTTGTATGGCCAAGCTACAAAACTTTCTTTTGAAGGTAGGCTCCACCCTATACTTCTCCACCATTGATGCACAGTTCTGTGTTTCAAACGAAAAAAAATTGTGCATAATGGTCGTGAGTCCAGGGTCTACATTACCCTAGAAATTTAGTCCCAATTCGTGATTGCAAGGTCGATTGCTGATTCAGAGAGGCTTGTTATTCGAGTCGATCCACAATCTATAATGTAGAAACCAATGGCCATTGCAACTTCTTCTAGTTTTGCTTGAAGAGCTTCCTCCTTGATATTTTCATTTATGTCAACGCAGAATTTATTTATTTCCATTCTAACAAATAATATTTCTTTTGCTATTACTATCATTACCATTATTTTCTTTTCTTTTATAAACTTAGAAAACAATATATAATCATGAAACATACCATAAACTCTTTTCATTAACTTACAATATCACAGGCGGCACAATTGACCTCACCGGTTGAAGCGCCCTAGTTTCTCTTGTCGTCGTCGTCATATTTATTGCAACAGCTGTGTTATTGACGGAGCACACCGCACAGCACACCGGTGGTCAAAGACCAACCATTTCACATGTTGGAGCTAAATATTAATTTTATTTGCATGCAAGTATATTTTGCATAACACGGACTAATCCCCATCACCCTCTTCGCACATCCATCCGTTTATGACAACTGGCTCAACTGTACCTACAACTCCCATTAGAATTGCTACTAGTGTTTACAAAATATTTTCACTGTAGAAAAACGTAAATTTTAAATTATTTTTCATTGCAATTTTTTGGGTGACCCCGTGAATTTTTTCATATTTTAAATACATTTTTTAGTGATTTGCTATCTTATTTGAAATTTTCATAAAATTAAATCTATGTAAAAAAAATAAAAAATAGCAAGAATATTGTTGTGGTGAAGGGTGCATATTATAAGCTTGGCTGTTGTGTGTTGAGGCTATTGTAATCACTCTAGGGTCAAAACCTTAAAGTCCATGAAAAATAGCTGTATGAAAGAGTACCTTTAATAAAACATTTTTTTTGGGGGGGGGGGACATAACCTCACTCTCGACCATTATGTTGTTTTTTGACAATTGTGTAGCCTGCACATCAAGCTCAAAATTAAATTTTGAGAATCGGTTTTCGAGATATAGTTTCTAAACACCTTTACCTTCCACCTCAGTATAAGGTCAAATAGATTTCTGAAATAACAGTTGGTGTACGTTTTTTTAGGCAGACGGTACAAAACTTTAAAAAAATCGTATTTGTATTTTAAATAAAATAAATAAAATAAATTGGATTTAGAGTCTACCCACTCAGTTATATAACTGATTTTCAGTGGGGGACAGTAAATCAAAGCGACTGAGCTTCCCCTGTAGGCCCCGACGCAATCGACGAGTGAGCGATAACCAACCAAAGATCGATATTTTTAATAGGAAATATAGCAATCAGTGGTATGGACAGTGCGAACACCTGCGAATCAACGCCAGAATCAACAAGGCCGATTCAGAACAACTGAATTTATTATGTGCTTCGTTGCTAGGACGGCTCCAAAGTCACCGTTTACAAACTCCTAAGACACGAACTGATGGACTTAAGTCCAAATCAGAAGTTAAAAAACTTCTGACTTTGAGGGGAGTCGAACCCTGGACCTTCTGCATTGGAAGCAGATACGCTAACAACAAGACCAACGAGCCACACGTAAGACCAACGAGCCACACAACATTTTAACTTTGTTTGTTTGTATTTTTAATTTTTTAATATTTATTTTAACTTATACATAGGTGGAAGCTAAAGGTGTTTAAAAACTATATCCATAAAACCGATTCTTAAAATTTAATTTTAACCAGACCTGCAGGATACACTATTGTCAAAAAGACTACATACTAGGAAAACGCCAAGTCGTTAGACGAGTGAGGCATGTGTTGAGTTCGGTACCCGGTAACATTCCCTTTCTCCCCCCTAACTAAGGCCTCTCTAGTCTATCCAGGGCCAGGCCTAGGATTTTCCATGCGTAAGCGAGATCCACTTTGCCGCCCCCTCCCCCAAGGGACCAAGCATGGGGGGGTTGGGGGGCAGAGCCCCCCAACTATAGCGCCGCAGGCGGAAATTTTGAAATTCAGCTTTTTAGATTACATTTGGTGCGTTTTAGAATAAAGTGGTGGGCTGAATGCAATACCAAAACATTGTAGTTTTTGTGCAGTCAAAACTGGAAAACAACCAAAAATAAGTAAGTCACTGAGGTAATAGATTATAATATTACATCCGCTGATATGCCGAGTATTCATAATTCAAGTAGGCAATAAGCATATTTGCTTGCTGCTTGAAGGAGTCTTGATGGACTCAATTTTTCCGCGGAGAGTCAATTTCATCGTCGGATTCGTGCACGCTCATTACTACAACATCTCCCAAACTTCCCGTATGAACGACTGACTGAGTGTCGGCATCGACAGTGGACTGCTGTGCAGTGTGGCAGTCCATAATTCTTATCCATTATCATACTGTTACATATTATTACAATTTACAATAACATTATACTTACTGCTTGATGCTGACGAATGGGTTAAAGCCGCTTATTAATGCTTCACATGTAGTAATTGAAATTGTAAATACAAAAAAGTGCCGCCCCTAGACAAGTGCTGCCGTAAGCGGCCGCTTACGTCGATTACGCCTAGGACCGGCCCTGAGTCTATCATAGGCTAGAGTGGTGCATTATGGCCTTACAGTTGACACACCTTATACCAACTAAACTCAAAACCCTATTATCCTATCTACCCTGTTGGTAGAGTTGTATCCTACACCTTTAACTGTTGTCATAGTCGTATCCTACACCTTTACCTGTTGGTGTTGGTGGAGTCGTATCGTCCTTGGCCTATTAGGCCTATGCATACAATTATTATCAAACTTAAATGCAAATGTTCCCAGGTACTCAACACATGATTTGCTCAGTTGTCTAACATTGACTTTGGTGTTTTCCTAGTCTAGTTGGCTAAGGCGCTCTTATACAGGAAATGTGGAAGACCTAGGTTCAAACTCCCGGTGGGGAAAGATTTTTTTAATTTCAGGATTGTATTTAAAAAATTATAAAACATGTTTAAAAATGCATACAATCCTATGGAAAACATAGCCAGTACGAAATACGAGTAAAGATTGCAAGGTTTACTAAATCTCCCAGCGGAATTTAGGGGAACCTTGAGCATGTAAGATTCGATGCACCTTGGTCACTGCATACAATCACGGCCTGACAAAAATGATTCAATAAAAATGACTTCTTCAAGAACAAAACCATTGTCGATAAAATAAAACCCACACATTTGAAGCCTATTTTTCAATTCATTATTTCTTGTAGGTTTAAATCGCAACAGATTTTGCTTATTTTGTTAGCAGTTCTCAGTTACCTGGTCACGGATGTCTGTTTAAAATTTCAGCTCAATCTGTTTGGCCGTTAGGATGGGACCGGACAAACAGACATTTTACAAACATTTAACAAACAGACAAATTAATCACGCCCGTTTGACTTACGTTGTAGGCTGCGTTCGCTGCACTCATTCGTCTATGGCCAATAGTGAGGTTGTGTTGCCCCACCCCCAATTTTTTTGCTGTTTTATTAAAGGTACTCTTTTATTCAGCCAACTTTCATGGACTTAAGGTTTTGACCGTAGGGTGGATACAATAACCGCAACACTTGACTGTCTTTTTACAAGGTTCTCGTTTGTAGTTAGTTTACACAAGCCTGGGATAATATAACGGTAACTAAAATAACTTGATGCACTGGTACGTTACAAAAACATTCATTTTATCTACAAATTATTTACAGATTTCTTTGATAAGTATAGCATTACAACAATGCTGCATTCAGAGAACTGGTTAACTTTAGGACATGAAATAAATGCATTAACAATAATTCACATCATCTCATTAATGGCCAACATTAACATTAATGGCTGTGTATACAGTGATGCTTCTTCAATACAGAACAATAAAATACCGGTATGTGTTTTTCACTTTCAATGCTTTACTATAGGTCAGCTATGCTAACTTGTTCCCCGACTCGCAGCTAAAACCCATAAGCCGATATGGGGAAACTGGGTTTCATCGGACCAGCTAGCGTTACTGACCTATAGAGCAAATTTAATTAACCTGCTCAATTCAGGCCAAGGCAAACATTTGTTAGCAATATGAGTTGGTTTTTGGTAGGCAATAGTATACTGGTTTGTATTTTAGTCAACACTTATCTACATAAACAAAACAACTATTTCTATAATTAAACACAAACACACGAACAATAACCACGGTCAGAAAAATAAAACACTTACCAAAAAGTGCGTAAATTTTCGGAAGCTCCGCTTCCTTCCTCAGACCGCGCGCGCCCTCGCGTCTGAGGAAGGAAGCGGAGCTTCCGAAATTTACGCACTTTTGTAAGTGTTTTATTTTCTGACCGTGGTTATTGTTCGTGTGTTTGTGTTTAATTATATCTTCCCGGTCTAAGAGTCTTGGTTTTATAATTAACTATTTCTATGTTACTTATAAATATAAAAAAAACATTTAACTGTATTCGAGCAGTATCTTTATACTTAAAATATTTTTAGTATGTATCAACTATCAGAAAATGGAAAATTATAGTCATTAGAATAGAACTTGTAATTACTTAGTTCCAATCATCCTTGCCACTTGATATAAATAGATGTGTTAACAGCTTTCTCATCACATATTTTTCAAGGTTGACCTGTATTAGGTATTTGTTTTAGGTGTCTTGCTTGACTAGTGGGTTTTCATGGATTTGTGTAAATGACACTAAAATTGGCAAGCCAAGTTTGGAACTTTTTTACAGTTTGTATTATGTGATTTATTGCTAGCATTACTCCAGTCACCATTAACCCTTTCTTCGTTATAGACGCATCCAGGCGCGTCGGAAGTCTATTTTTCGGAGGGCGCAAACTTTCCTAGGAAAAGTACTTGCTTCCTTCCATACATAGTTAAATAATATGCAACTAATGCCCTTGGGTCAATGGCGTAAGGTGGAAAAAATTGGGGGGGGGGGCCTTGGACAAACGACTCAATGGGGGTCCCACAATAGTGCCGCAGGCAATTTAAAAAAAATACATAGTATTGAAGTGATTTTTATGTGTTTCAGAAGAAGTTAAGGGGCTTTGCTGAACTGAAAAAATGAAAAGATAAAAGATGAATTTAGTTTTTTCCTAAACCTAGATGATTTGAAAAAAATATAATATTTATGCTGGCATTTTTTTTTGGCAGAGCGGCCTTCTGGATACGCCACTGCCTCGAATATTGGTAGCTGTTGGTGGTGAAAAGTAACAAAGACTTTGCGAGATTTGGTCTTCATCTATCTCTATAATATCTATCTCGCTGGCTAGCTTCTTATGAAGTAGTAGAAGATGATCTCATTCGAGAACGATTCTCCCTTTAAACATATGCAACAGTTTCCTCTTTCTCTCGATTAGTGCTTGTTTGCGGGGAGGGGGGGCTGTTTGTGCCATGAATGAGGCATCCACCATCTACGGTTACAACCAAACCAACACCAAAAAATAATACAATATCTGACATCTCTAAGGTACTTTCCATCTTACAAGAAAGTGCAAAGCTAGTTCTCAGATGCTCTTTCAGTCATTCTCTCATTCATTTTTATAATGTAACATGTTCAAATGTTGTAAAAGAATACAAATATTTGTTTTTAAATAAAGAAGTGTGCACACAGCACACTACTTGATGCCCTATAATGCTCAACAATGAAATAACTTTTGGCAGAGGTTACCTATTTAAAAATACTAACTAGCCAAAACAGCTTTTGATTGCATTTTAAATCATTTTTCAGTTAAAATTTTAACTCTGTGGCATTAAATACTTATTCCTTACTAAGTCTTATAAAATTAAGTAACTAAATTATGAAATACGTAGGCCTATCATAACCAAACCAAATGGTATATTAGGTATCTCGGTTGTGTGTAGGTTTAAATTGACAATGTTGGCAAACATACTACCGCTTATTCTTGGCAAGTGCAATATAAAATGGAACCGCTTTAACAGGTGCCAAGTACTAACATATGTTAGGGCAAAATAAAAGTAGAATAGATACAGTAAAACTAAACCAAGCATACATATGAAAGAAGCACCACTTTGTATACATAAGTACGGTACATCAGTATCGGCTGAAAGAGTATTAAGTAGTATACATTAATTTAATATACACATGTAATAAAAATATAGCTGCCTTAGTCAATGGCGCAACATAAGTTACTGAAGGAGGTGGGATTCAAACAAAGTTGTATTCATAACATACATCATTCTCAATTCTTATACAATCCCTCATATCGCCATAAAACAAAGCACGATCTTTGAAACCTAGATAGGCTCTACATGTATTAACTTACCTAGGTCTACACAGATAATTGTCTGTACCCTTGCACTATTCTCCTTTACCAAAGAGGTCAAACCCTACATGTTTGAGTATACATTATTCTTTGCTTTGCTCTGGCATCCTTGCTGTACTTTGTTTCAGAATTATATATGTTATTTTAGAATGAATAACTGAGTAAGGACAGATCAAGTTCATGTAATGCGTCAGGACTCAGGATATGTTATAAAATGATACTCTTAATATCCTGTGTATTAAGGGGATGCTCAGCATATTACATTGTTGTAGGTCTACCTATGCATATTAGAAATATCTAAATATAAAAAAAAGCATTGTTCTACTATAAAACTATATTAACAAAACATTTAAAAAAGTAAATAAAATAACAAATGTATCACAGTAAACTTAAATTCCACAAACTATAGACATATTTTGACATATAGGCCTACTACAGCACATTATTAATGCCTCATCCACATTGCCAATATAATGTTTATAGTTAAAGTGACCTTAAAATTTGTAGCCATTTAAGGTCTGGCAAAAAATAAAAACAATCTGTTTAATACTCTATTTGGCATTTGATATAATATAATATAGAACTATCTACTAGTATGCATTATGCCTAGCTTTAATTTCAAAGTAAAAATTAGGGATGTAAACAATAATCATACATCAATATTTAGCCTCTCGATAATAATGATTATCGTACGATATTAATTGCGAGCAATATTGCGATAATTACCGGCGGTCTGAATTTTGAATTTGAATTAAGTGCCAACCGAATGTTAACTGCCCTTTTTGACAGCAAGTTCAGTAACTGTGTTAAAGCCCCATCCCCATTCTAGCATAATAAATTAGCTTGCCCGTATGCCTAATCCACACCAAATGCATAAGTGCATGAACGTGTCGACTCTCCGTATCGACAATACTCACATATTACGTATTCTTCTCTATTGTGCATAGTGCAATAACAGGCGCCAGCAGCTATGCTCTGATGCCTAGCAACAGAGGACCGCTCCTCCCCCCCGCCCGCCCGATGAAGGAAAGGCTATCGCCTCTCATGCTCTCTCTCGCTTCACCCCTCGACCCTTGCACACTCTCTGTCTCGTGGATGGGGCATTGAGGGGCCCATTACTGGTGGCGGCCAATCCGCTTACCTCTAGCCAGGCTAGCGCCGAGATGCGCCTAACTCAAATTGACACACATGCGAGAACACCAATTTTACGGCTATATATAAGACTACAAAGTGACACTAGGCGAGATATTTTTTGCCCACAATATTATCATAATTAGTCACAATATTATTCTTATTTAGGCTCGATTAACGTTGTATGAATTGTCATATCGTTTGACATCCCTAGTAAAAATTATCAATCAACTACTAGTTTCAGTTATCAAGAGATATCATGGTGTTGAACATTGTGCATCAATATTCAATCAATTTGTGTGGTGTACACTTGTCAAGTAGTACAAGGTATGCCATTGATACAAGGCATTAGTGGTATAAATTACCCACTTATTTTGAGGAGCTGTTGCCACTGAGCTTACTACGGCAGCAGTAACAATTGTCAAATATTAATATCTATTTAGGTAACTGTTAAAATGTATGCAAGAATGACAAGAGTGAATTCAAATCAATATGAAGGATATTTTTCAACCTTGCATTGTACAACTAGGCCTGTACAAATTTGCATGGTATTGCTTTAATGAAGTGCTTGGTAAAACAGGCAGTCTTAGGCAAGTTCCCTCAAAAAAGGAACTTTGAAAAGAAAAGTTTTTAAGTTACTTCTGCTTAAAAGGAAACTGATACACATTCCAGTTAGTACCTTTCAAAAAAATAACTTAACTGAAATGTTCTTCAAAAGGAACATAGTTTCTTTCACGTTCCTTTTAAAATAACTGTGATAGGAGTTAATTTATCTTAACTTTTATTTGGTGAATAGAAAGAAATACCAAATTTTTTCCCAAGAATTTGTCAGCTTCCACCTCCCGGAATCTGACAAAAGGGTAGAGCCATTTTCGAAAACACGGGAAGTCCCACTATATATTAATATACCTACTGTAGTTTACGATATCAAGTATTGAAATTTGACGGGATTACGACAGCGAATGGAACTTTAAAAAAAACATTAAATTCGTTCCCGCCAAATATAGTTACTTTTCACATTACAAGTTCCTGATATATTAAAAAAGGAACACGTTCCCATTAAAGTTCCTGAAAAGGAACGCGTTCCTTCCCAAGACTGAAAGCAGGTAACACCAAACAATCCATCTGGTCTTTAGACACGTATCTGACCAAAAAGTAACATATATATATATATCTTTTTTTTAAAGCATGAAAATTGGATTTCATTTCTTAATTTTGATAAAGAAATACAAAACACAAACCATGATAACACAATACCAACCTACTACCTAGCTTCGCAAGTAGTCGAACATATTGAAAATTTAGAAGTTCACTTAATTTGCTTTCACTCAATTCTTGCATTCACTTCTGGTAGTAGTACTTCAATGCAGCGAAACCTCTAGAGGTTAATTTTGCAGGTCTCAATGTAGTATATTTATTTAGGTATTATATTATATTTATTAAATCCATTTCCTTATCCCCATGAAAATTGCATGATATATCTAGAATTGACATCACATACGACGGACGGGTGGCAAGTTGTATTCAAAGAAATTCACCAGGATCAAGCACTACACCATGATCTGGTAGGCCTATCCCAATAGGCAGTTTGCATTGATTTAATACTGAAATTAAATGTGTCTCGAATCTAGATGTAGTGCAAAACATGCAGGTTCCAAATATCGCATTTATTTTGTATATAAAAATAATTTTAACATAGATATCATAGCTTGAAATGTATGTCCTATTTTGTAACTAACTGTGAAACATACTCTTATTGGTAATTCCACTGAGATGAAACCAGGCTGCACTTTGTGTGATGAATGGTGACACCTAAACACAAACTATTTGCTTCAGTTAGTATACTCAAGATTTCGAAATCGGCATTGCATTTGAATGTGTAAATCGATTCAATGTGGGTTCTAGCTAGAGGTGCCTAACAACATACCTTTGAAGTTGGATATCGATATTGCAATTATGTCCATGCTTAATTACGTTCTGTGGGCCTGGATAAGGTCAGTGATAATATACCAGCCTTCTATGTGCAATGCTGACATCACTACATTGGTCCCGATCAAGAGCGGTAGGTTCAAGGTCAAGATAAGGTCTAGACATTTGTAACTACAGTGCAGCCTAAATTTACAAACTGGACTTAATAAAAATATATTTTTTTTTTAAAGTAGCCCTTCTTTTAAATCCTATGCTTATTTATTTCGTATGACAGTTTCTGTGTTAAATTATTCCGCGGGGAGCGGCGGGAAACTACACAGCAGCAGCTGTTTAAACAAGATAACATTATTCTCTCGGGACACGTGCAGTTCATTGGAATTCGTATGTAAATTACCCAAAACGAAATTTCAAGTAATACTTAACAAGTGTGCCACAAGTACGTAGTCTACATATTTTTCGACCAGAGATTTTATAATTTATTGGTCAACATATCGGCAAAGTTGAGTTTTTGTTTGTAATTTTTGTTACCAAAAACAAAATTTCCAATATTGCGATAAGGATTTCAATATCGATATGGTATTTTTCCGTATATCCATATCCTATCGATATCCTTAAGCAGCCGTAGTTCTAGCATTACTTGTTATCGAAGTATCGTCTTCAAAAGAATACGATTAAGGATAACAATTGGATTTTGGCAATCAAATTACAAAATTGGTACCCTGTAAAAGCAAGTCTTAGGGCTATGCCAGTTGCAGACCCACCATTTTGAGGTGAAGAAAATTTATTGGAATGTTATTGGGAGAATCTGAACTATCCAAAATATTGATATTGTGAACTGTATTGATGTTCAAGTCTTGAAGACGAAATTGATGCTCTCCCACTTGGCATGAACTATGAGGAAAAAGAAGCCTGTCTACTGGAAAACCAGAAAATGCGGGCATATGAAAAGAAGAATTTTTGTATTAGTCGAGGAAAAATGTGAGATAATTGGCATTTGTTTTCCATCTAGAACCACGAAGCTTTAGGCCAAAGCATGTCAAAACCACAGCCTTGCTGAAACTTCTCATATTGTTGCGGGATAATCCGAAACCTTTGTTATTCCAAATATTGCATTATTCTGCATAGTATAAGGTAAAACCATGGCAAATAAACGAGCGTAATATGTCACAGTTTGGTGCAGTTTAAACTAGTGATGACATCGGGTAGTAAATATTGGAGTCGACTCCGGAGCCTTGGGAACCGGGTAGGAGTCGACTCCCCAATCCACAATAATTTTTTTTTTTTTTAATTTTTTTATGCAAAAGTTATTTTTAGCCCACTACTCTCGTTAAATAAATAATAAATAAATTGTATGAGTCTACCCACTCAGTTATATAACTGATTTTCAGTGGGGTTGCACAACGCTGTCCGGCCATTCCCCCCCCCCCCTCCACCCGCTACGTATCACTAGCTTGCTTTGTCTCTTGGCCCGGTCAAGACTCTTGCTGATTTGTTATGTTTACGTTTTGAGATAAGATAACGACGAACGAGACAACAAGTGCAATTTCATTCAAAATTTATCAAAAAAAAAAAAAAAAAAATTTAACCTGACTCCTTTCCTAGTTTAAACATTGTTTCAACATTTCTACTTTTTTTTATAAAATTAAATAAATTCAAAAATTCAAATTTTGTTAAGAATTTTTATGGCTGTAAAATCGTTAAAGCAACGTAGAAGTACAGTTATTTTTTAAAAATACCTTTAAAGTTCATGCAAACTGCCTATTGTTACTCTTCTACAATCTTCTCAGTCACGCTGCCGGCAGCAAAAATGGCACACATCATGGAAATTATGCAAACCGTAACCGTCTCATGATGCCAACTATAGTAATGTACGTAACAGATCACCTTAAGAGGCTAATACTGTAGGCTGGTACAATATAGTCAAGTTAGTTAGTTAGTTAGTGTTGTTTTAGGGCACTCAACAGTAGAGTTATCAGTGCCCAAAGTTAATTACATAGTATATGGAGAAGTATAAACTATAAAGACATGAGGATTGAAAAGTTTGTACCAAATTGACTTCTTCCGTGTTCCGTCAGACATTTCAAGTTGAGTACGTATCAACTCTACGGCGGCTGAAAAAAGACATAACTTTCCATTTTAAGGCTGAAACATTTGCACTGTTGGGTTTTAACTTTTAAGTGAGGCATGGACAAAGATTCCCACTTGAAACAGTTTCATTACAAATATGTTCCATTAAAGATTTGAATAACTAGGTCTAGCTACTATGTTATAGTACCAAATTGTGAACAAGGGCCTATTGGCAAACACAATTTGTTTTTAAGTAGCGCCTAATTTAGTTGCTTCAGAGGGTGGAAGACAAAAGCCTGAAGTGTAGGGGAACATGCTGTACCTTGGACATAGTTGTACCTTGGACCATTCAAGATATCTCTGCTATCTTGTGGTAAAAAAAAATAGCTAAAATTTCTAGCTGTCAATTATGTCACTAGGTGTCAGACTATACCAAACTGGGATGGTGGTAGAAACCTAGCATCATTAAAAAAATAATTTGTGTTTTCAACCATTCATAGTAAATATTTTGCATGTTACTATTTTGCTTTTTAAAGCCTTGAATGATATTTTACTGTACTGCTAAAACACTTTATTATGTCTGAGAACCATGTTTTGATGTATAATTATACCAATTACATAAAACAGGCAACTTAACCTAACAAAATCAAAAAGTTACGTGCTTGGTTGTACCTTGAGTCACCTTATAGTAATGTACCTTGGACCATGTCCAAGGTACATTTAACATGGCATTTCCTTTACCATGGTAGGCCAATTCGTTTTGTTTCTTTAGATAATGCCACGAAGTAAAGAGGGCAAGGTAAGGGTGAAATTAGTGGAGTTGGGGGGAGGGGGCGCAAAGCGCCGTGGGGGAAGCATAAAATGCGTTGCCGTTGTCAGCTAGGCCCCCCCCCTCGGCACTTTGCGCCACCCCCCCCCCCCCCACTAACCTACTATCCACTTTTTAAGGGGGGGGGGGGGGGGGCTAGCTGACTACGGCAACGCACTTCATGCTTCCCCCCAACCCTTAACCTACTTTCCTTTTCGGGGAGGTCTAAGTACCGAATTTTCTTTAATATTTTTAGTCAATAGAAATATAACTATACACTCCCACTCTTTAAATATGAAGTACTAACAAGAAAGAAAACATTAAGTAGGCCTATAGGCCATCTTTCAATTTTCTATGTAATTTATGTACATAATTTAAGGTATAAATAACATGGTCCAAGGTACGAATTACATGGTCCAAGGTACATCGCTACGCTGTACCTTGGACCACTTTGCACTAATTATTAAAATGGTTAATTTATAGCAATAATTGTAAAGTGCCATATACAATAAAATCAACAAAGTTTGTACAAGGCATGTTCTAGCAAATACAAAAAAAATAAACCAAAATCATCATCTCATTTCTCCAGAAACCATATAAATGTAAAAAGTGGTCCAAGGTACAGCATGTTCCCCTAATGTTAAAAAGTTGAAATTGAAAAATCTATAATCAAAAGGATATTCAATACAAATCCCCTACGCCTGAATACATTTTAAAATAAACTTCAATAATTATTATAAATTGATGCTGGTTGACAGCAGGCCACTAGATTGAGGGGATGCGGCCTGTATGCATTGCATTTGAATAAGAAGCATGTTATATTGCCATACAAATCTCACAAATGAAACATCAAACTCAAATTCAAGGTAGGACCTTGTAAAATTATACGGTTTGTAAGTGCTTTCTATAATCGTGTTGATAGGTAAGTGTTTTGAGCCAATCTCCATTCTTCCCTATGTATTAGCTCCAGTTTTGTTTTTCCCAATGTCCAAATTGTTCCAACTTTAACGTCAATGGTCGGATCAGTTCTTTTCAGCGTCAAGCGCTTGTCGGCGTGCAGGTAGTGAAGTATGCATTATCCAACTCACTAGAAAAATGACTAGACTGTCTGTAGGCCAAGAGAGTATGTGAATAAATACTTAGTAATGCTACTTTATCTGTTACATACATGTTTAAATCTCACCTGCTGCAGCATTTACCAGTATAAGGTGAAGCTATTACGTACGGTATGACATTGCCTACCTTCATTAATTCATGTCATAGGCATTTGGTATGCTTTAACAATACTTATAATTATATTTATTTATTAGAATGTATTATTATATTACGTATAATATAACTGATCTGGTGATATTTTAACACGTGTCATGAACACGTACAAAATATCAGTTCGTGCTTGAAGTACTGTAACAATAAACAACATTGCCTTCATTGGCAATATCCATGTAAAAATTGTTTGTAGCCGAAATTTGACAAATTATGTCTGATAAATATAGAATTCCCTAGTCTTCTAAACTTAAAACTAGGAGAAACGGTATATTGCTGTCCATTGCAATTTGTTTCGTAGCTAGCGCCCACGTTTTTCACATCAGGAGGCAGTTTGAAATGGGAAGAAATGTTATGCAAACTGTCTGATCAATCAGGGCAGTAACAAATACAAACTGGAAAACTTGGACTGTTTGTTAGGCACTGCATACCTGGTTAGTTGGTTGGTAAGCAGACTTGTACCTCAGATACCAGTCTTTTCACTGTTGCCAGTTTTTGCAGGTTGAGAAAGAGAAAAACATTGCTTGTTTTCTAATGAATGTTAGTGTTACCCATCAAGTGGTGGGCCTAGGTATACCATGGAAACTTCCGTGTTCCCATACACAGCCGACACGGTTGGATATAGCCTCTTGTCTGGTAACCCTGCAATGAAGCATATCAATACCATTTTAAGTTTCTACCTAGAGTGCAGTCAAACATACATAAACGTTTCTCAAAATTATAAGAAATACTTGAATACAGTAGGCCTATATTAGGTAAAGTAGTCTCTTGTCTGGTAGGTAGTCGATGTGTACACCCTCCAAATGGTAGCCTATATGAAAAAATCAGTATACTAGATAGACCAAGGGCAAGGGCTGGGACTGGGGGCTGAGAGTCCCAGAAGGACGAAACACGTCGTGGATTAAGTTTTAATGTGTTTTAGGCCTTTCACAATAGGGAATAGGGTTGCCAGATTAGTGAAACTCAAATACGGGACAGTACTTTGCGTAGTGATACTGGGGTCCGGGGAAGCCCCAGCCGCCGGAGGGGGAAAAATTTTTTGGGGGTTTTTCGTTTTTTGGGGAAGGGCCTAAAACGCAATTGAGAGTAATTCAGTGAAAATTTTAAAGCAATATAGTGATTGAAATAGGGAGATAATCAGATAAGGAATGTACAGAAAATAAGTAGCTACATAAAAACCAAAATTATTATCACTTTACTGTAGGCACATTTCATTGATGATCAGATCTTTGATATTTATTGCTTCGTTACTATTGCAACGTTACCATCTTCATCGTCACTCATGTTAAATGTTGTTTATCATTTGCCTCACTCACTGAGTTCGAATGCTTTTTGTCACACGCACGCCGCGCCCGAGGTTAAGAATATCACGTTATGGCTAGAGCACTCGCTACAATGACTCATGATGCACTCGAATCACACCCACAACCTAACTGCATGCAGCAGCGGCAAAACGGATCAGGCCCCAAGGCCGGACGAGGGGAAGGGATTGATAACTAAAACGCCCGCGCGTATTTTTTAAAAGCGCACAGGGCCTATTTTAAATTTCTAAAAAACGTGATATACTGATCATGGGTTAGAGCATAGGGGACGCGGGAAAACACCCATAAAATACGGGATTTCCGGGTAATACGGACACCTGGCAACCCTAATAGGGAATTTGCATAAGTTCCAGATATCGGTAAACATATCTGCAATATATAGATATTCTTCTAAAAATAGTGTAAACGTTAATTTATGGTTTTAAAAGTTAATCGTTCAATATCTATTGAGGGTCAAAGTTTGACCTTTTAAATTTCCCGCACATTATTTTGAAACGGCTGCCTACATCACCGGCCTTCATGATGAACACGGCCGTCTAGATAAACAACGAAATTCCCTCCTTTTACCAAAGTCTTTGGTTCTTACAACAATGGCCAACAATAAACAACAGTTGATGTTCTTTTCCAAGTTTTATAATCAACATTGTGTTTTTACTTGTTATCAATTAAAATGCGGTTAAAACTTACGTTGTGATATTACTTAATGTGTAAATAAAATATTAAGCATATTAGAACAAACTAGATGTCAAAATGACCTTGTACAGCCAAGATAATCTCCAAAAGCGAGTAACTTGATATATCGTTACGTGATTGGCTGATTGATATCATGAAGGCTGGTGACGTATGACCCGTTTTTTCCTGCCAAAATATGTAGGAAACTTTCACCCTTATTTTATAAATGAAAATATTCTCAAAATCAAGAAAATAAGATATTTTTGTGTAAAGGAAGGTGGCCTTAACCCAGTAAAACCATAAAATAATGTTATGCAAATTACCTATTGGCAAATTTGCCAAAAAATTGCCTCCGGCGATGGGGGCCTTCCCACCTCAGCTTTGATCGAGAATTATTATCACAACGTAACAGCATATCACTACACAATATCACTAACAACTATCACCATAACCATTTAAATGTAATTTTAGATTTTTCAATGTGTTTTAGGCTTAACAAAGCTACAAATTTGCAAAAAAATAGCCTTTAGCAATAAGGGGCTCGCGGCCTCTGCAACCTTCAGCTTTATCCGCGAATGGAAAGACTATTTGCAAGACTAACCTAAGGTGACCAGACGTACCGATTTGACCGGTACAGTACCGTTTTCAGAACACTTGTACCGGTGTCCCGAGAGACTCATTAAAATGACGTATTTGTACCGGTTTGCAATTTTGGAGGGGAAGTGTCCCGGTATTCTGTCAACTATACTGTGTGGAAGCATAATGTTTTACTTGAAAAAATACACTCCTCTGATAAATACCAACAGTAATAACATTGAATTAGTTCTTCCACTTCCAAGAATATAATTCATTTTCTCTAGGGGTGTGAGAGTATTATTCAATGAATTTGGTGGAGGTGCCGGGTAGCCTATAGCAAATTCACCAGAATTCGTAAATATGGTGGTGGTGCCGGGTCGCGCGCAAGTGTGAAAACGTAAAAATCGTTGCTTGGCATTAACCTCAGTATTTTGATACAAATTTGTTCTTTTTGGAAGTACTGAACATTTTTTGGCACAAATGATATAAATATGTCACTATTATGTGTGTATCAACATTTTCAAGTAATACCACTTGCTACTGAATTATATGCCATCCTAGCCCTAATAACATTTGTGCTTGATAATTAAAATGATCTAGGTATTGTTATGATTTTTTCACAGAACCTTAATTTCATGAATTAATATACTCGTGTTAAATTTGAGCGCAATCGATTAATTATTTCTTATGAAAATTGCAATTTTACGCTTTTTTTTTTTATTACGATTACGATTAGGAAATTAAGTTAATTTTTTTTTTTATTTAATTTAAAAAAATCTTCAACTTAGTAATGATTTTTTCACAGAACAACAGAAAATCCGCGTAACACATGGCAGCTTAATGCATCAATTACGCTCATCCAACAACGCGGCGGGACTTAAGCGTTTTCCTAGTAATAACTACATATACCTTCTTCAGCTTTAATGCGACTGGTGCGATTGTTTGCCCAACTACTAGCTCTTTCCAATCGGGATCGATTGTTGTCAATGCTACTCGCATTTCAGGTGGACTGTGGAGACGATTTCTTTCTTTTGTTTTCAATCGAGTACGGGTTGAAAATCCCAGTTCACACAAGTATGTTGTTGTGAACGGTAGTAACAGACGAAACACTAACTTGATCAGAGCTGGATACTCTTTTGCGTATTTTAGCCTTTGCTACACGAAATAAAACCCAAATATGACACAATCAATGCGTTATCATTTAAAGTTGTCGATCGTTTAGTAAACGGACGCCCAACTTTAACTCCTGCTGCTTTCTTTAAAAAAATTCAATTTTTTCGCAGGGGAAAGTTCGGTTGTAAATTAAGGATGACCCCAAAGTGACTCACCCAGTCCTATAGAAAGGGTTTTCAACTCAAGGCAAACGGGCAATGAAATATAAAAGCAAAGTATTCATTTAGATTTTACAATAATCATAGGTCATAACAACTTTAAAATTATCTTGAACAAAATATTGAAATAAAAATAGAAACTTATTATAAAGATAAGATATTTGCCAACATGTTCGCGACCCAGTGACGGAGCGCGACCCGTACTTTGAAAAACACTGCTCTAGAGATTATGAACTCCCCTTTCAAATTTTTGTTGATGTCAAAATAAACACCCCTCAAAATCGTCATAACAAGAAAAATATTGCCCATTGCCCCCATAGCCCCCCGCGCGCCCATACCGCCCACCGAATACAAACATATATTTCCTTCAATAATAGAAAGGGCTCAAACTTGGCCTAGATACGAGCAAAACATATCTTTTGGATGCAGCGAAGTGTGTAGAGTACATCGAGTGCGATCTCTTGAGGGTTTTTGGATAACCATTTTCATATAACGAACCGATAATGTAGCGCGCTGTTCCAGCCCGTCGATCCGAGGGCCCAGGTAATTTGGCGGCATTGTTAACAGCCCGTCGATTCGACCGGCGGGTAAGCCGTGGGTTTAAAAAGGGAAACGCCCAAAAATACTAAAAAGCAAAATGGTACTTTAAAGAAGCTTTTTACTCCTGAAAAGCCGTTGCTTAATTGACTGCAATGACGATGTTTTAACAGTCTGGACTCGCTGGAAACAGTTTTTGGAATGGTGTTGAAACTGCTGTGCTCAAGTAAAAGATAGTTCACAAAGGAAGCCATCATGGATTAATAGGGAATTAATTTTTTAAAATCACAAACAAGACTTATTGTCAAAGAAATGGAAAACCCAATGTGCAACAATAGATGGGAGAAGTACAGAAAGTTGAGAAATTAAATTAAAGTAGAAAATAGGCGGGCTCAAGATACGTACATGTGGAAGGTACGTACATAAGATTGGTCCTTCTTTTTTACAAGTTTTTTGTTAAGTGTGGGATATTAAGTTCTTTGACTGACATTGTATTGCCTCATCGTACGGGCACATCGTCTGCCCTGAAAAATTTAAGGTATACGAGTGTGTATATTTATCTCTTTTGGGGATACACCGTTTAGGAATTCCGGACAAAACCTCATAAGAGTGGGGGGAGGGGGGGGGGGGGGCCAACCCACATTTTTTTACTACAACCATCCATCCCCAACTCAAGGATTTTGGATTTAAAAAAATGGAAGTATGGAAACCCCAGGATCAACTTACAGAAATTAGAGTGTTGTGAATTATTAACATTTTTGGTGTTGAATTTTTAATACTTTTAGTAAAAGATGTCAAGGATATTTAGATAATAATAATCATCATAACTCAGTTCCAACTATGTCGGGTTGAGTTGGTGGTTTTCCACCATTATCAAGGGCATGAAACTTTTAGATACTAAGCTTGCCAGACTCAGTGTTTCTTTCCACATCATCTAACTCCTTCCTCTCCCACCAATCCACTCCACCCTCTTCTGTCCTCCCACAGCTTTACTCTTGCCACATGCTCCCACACTTCATTCCGTTTTCCAACGTCTTCTTTAATCAATCTTTCCCATTTTTCTCTTGGCCTTCCTACTCTTTCTTTTCCCCTCCTCTACCGCTTCAAATTTAAAAATAATTAATAATAATACAAAAATTAAAAACGCAAACAGAAAAGTAAACAATGAATATCGCAAGCAAAAAGTACACAGTTCACCGCTCAAATCGTACGTGCCGACTGGCGACTGTCCAGACAAAACAAAACGTGTTTGCGCCTGAAATATATGGCGCCGGCCGCCTGTCAGCTGAATGGAAAGTCGGGGACTCCCTGCGCGGTGACTGCATACGCCGTACAGGCAGCGTGTTTGAGGACAAAGAGAGCAGCTAATGGCAAGAGAATGGCAGAGATCGAGAAAAAAATTAACAAGTTGAAACATATTGAGAGTAATTCTAGCCTACATCGAAAATTGAGTGGATGAATAGCTTAGGTAATAATTCTTTTAGATGATCATACACCAATTCTATTAATATGTAGTGAACATTAGTATTTTTTTACAAATTCCGGACCAAGTGCATCCGGAATAGGTCAATACAGTGTGGCTCGGTCTTGTGGGTAGCATATCTGCTGCCAATGCAGAAGGGCCAGGGTTCGATTCCCGCTAAAGTCAGAAGTTTTTATCTTCTGATTTGGACTCCAATTCCATCAATAACTTGTATTAGAATTCATAAACGGTGACTTTGGAGCCCTCCTAGTAACGAGGTACATAATAAATTTTTAATTGTTCTGAATCGGCCTTGTTGATTCTGGCATTGATCCGGGATGTTCGCACTGTCCTACCACTGATTGCAATATTTCCCATTAAAAAAAAAAAATGACTTTGGTTGGTTATCGCCACTCGTCGATTGCGTCGGGGCCTACAGGGGTTGGCTTCTTGGTCGCTTTGGTTTAGTGTCCCCACTGAAAATGAGTTATGTGACCGAGTGGGTAGACTCTAAATGTTGGATTTATTATTTATTTTTATTTATTTAATTCCTCCATCCCGACAAATGTGTTTTACTTGCATCACAAGTTACTTAAAAGGTGGAATTTTGGGCAGGTGTTTTAAAGCTGTGCGGACGCACGTAAATACCCTCTTAAAAATGAATAAAACAGTGGTTTTGGACTATGAACAAAAATCGTTATCCTTTGAGAGACGATCAACTTTTTGGCCGACGCATCCTCACATAGTTTCGACTTAGCCTACAGAAAAATTTTCGCCCAAAAAATATATGATTTGAATGGCTTAGTATGGATGCAATACATGCCAAAAAGGACACTTACTAGACAGCTTTAAGACACCCTGAAATGACTTTATTATCGCTGCCTCTATTCAGTAACTTTACGGGTTCAACTCGGCAACGGTAATCGGCTCGGAGCAACAGTAATCGTTCCGGGGAAACGGTAATCGATACGGTTGTGTTTGTCGAGGTCGAAGGGTATGATTTACAAGGCAGTGTATGGCCAAATGTGAACAAATGATTCGCAGTCATTGTCAAATATCCGAATGACATAGATGTGTGTATTGTTTTTCCCAAACGAGGGGGGAAATTGGGTTTTTAAAAGGTATAAATTTCATGAAAAAACTGAACGAACGAAACTTTTAGGGGGAGGCCCTTACTAAAGGTAGGTTTTTTTGAACATAGGCTAATATTGTTATTCGTTTGAGAAAGTTAATAATATGGTTGTGTTTACGTGTAGGCCAAGGCTTATCATCCACCATTTTTACTAGCCAAACATAAACAAATTTTGGCTTACGAAAAATATCGCAATCCTTTCGACCTCGACCAACAACAACCGAAACGATTACCGTTGAAACGTACGGATCCAATTTATTTATTTATTTATTATTTATTTAACGTCTATCCTATTCAGTTTTTAAAAACTGATTTACAAAGGAGGGCAACTAAATAAATCTAATTACATAGATGCAGAAACAACAAAAAACTACATTTAAGTAAATATTTGAAATAGTAGCATTAAAAACAACAATGCATTAAACACACAATTTTGGTAACAAATAAAATGATATTAAATGCATTTAATGATGAATTTGGTCGGAGTTATAGAATCGGGGTCCTGGTCAGCCAGGCAGAATAATTAATCTCATAACTATAATCTCGGATAGAATTTTGTGACGTATGCATTGGATGACTTGATTACCACATTTTCCTTTGGGTCAGGCTTTTTAGTGTGTGTTTGGTATGTAGTTACCATACTAGAAAAAATAAGTGGGCTGAATGCAATACCAAATACATGTATTTTTTGTAGGCTACAGTAAAAACTAGAACACATGAAGAAAAAAAAGACTTGGAATAGTGACGAGATAGACCATGTTCAACCATTGAATATGCATACCATTACGTTCGCAATCACGTCCAACAATAAGGGAAATTGTTGGACAACACAAACAAAGAAAAAACATGCACAACTTAGAATCACTACAGAATCGAGCAACTAAAGCAATCTTGGGGTACAAACTGACCTCCGTAGCGTTCTAGAAGAAAAAATCTTAATATACCTAGTTTGGAGGCTGTATTCAAGAGATGTGAATTATTTTCCTCAAGAGGTGTATGAGTGGAACCATTGATCTTGACCCTCTTGTGCGCCTTACCCCAGTAAATCGGACTGAGATTTTAGGACGCGGAAGTAATAAGGGGGTTTACCTTAAGGACGCCAATTGCTCGAACAAGTGGGATTCCAGAAATCCATTACTACAGGGGGGCAGCGCTCTGGAATGCACTACTTCTGAAGTAAAGGAACTTCCCCCTCGGTAGGTTCAGGGAGCAGTCAAGAGAATGGTTTTTTTTAAAAGTTTGATATGTATGTCGTTTCATCTTTTTTGATAGTATTTTATTATTGTTGTATATAATTCTTAGGATGGGTGTATAATGTCTCAAATGGATCTTCCGGGTTTCTATTGCATCCATCCGTATGTTTATTATATAATTAATATAAGAATGTACGGAATAAACAAATAATAATAATAACAATAATAAAAATAATTACTCTTCGGGAAATGATTACGGTAAAAAGTAGGCCTAAGGGTAAGGTGACCAAATGTAACCGGAACAGTACCATTTTCAGAACCTTACCGGTGTCCCGAGACTCATAAAAATGGCGTATTTGTTTCCGGTTTGCAGTGGCGTAACGCCCTATGGTGCAAGGTAAGCGGTACTTACGGGGCCCCGGGACCTAGGGGCGACCACCACCCGTATTAGGCCTAACAAAAAAGGGCTATTTCGACTTTACATTTTACTGTCATTTGGGATACAAAGTCGTCTTTAAATGCGTTTTAGTCATCAAATATAATAATGTAGCCTAAATTTTGTTTCGCCTACGGCGAAAATGGCTCCGCCCGGGTGGGGCTTCACCACGGACCCCAGCTATTACCACGCAACCATACTTTGTCCCGGAAAAAGGGGTCCCGAAAAACAAAGTTTTGGGTACGGGCCCCGCCATTTTGAGTTAGCCCCTGGGTTGCAAACTTGAGGGGCAAAGTGTCCCGGTTTTTCTGTCAACTAGGCATTAGCAAACGCGAGTATCTTACTACACGTGTACACACTGGGCTGTCTGTTCATATACACGTATTTTATGCATCGCGATAATTATCAGGAATCTGGATTTTTCCATTCGCGCACTCGCAGCTAGCGCTCTCTTTCGCTTCACTGCTCCTTCGCGACACACACTATCGTGGGAGGGGCATCGAGGGGTCCGTAGGTGGCGGCCAATCCGTCGACCAGCGTTCAGATGGAGTACAATTCAAATTGGGAGAAAACACAAACACACAACAGTTCAAAAAGCGAGGTTTATGCCCATATACATGACCGTATCGGGGATCGCAATCAACTTAACAGTTTTTTCTGGAAGGCGGCGGCGGCTGAAAGAGTGCACATTTCAAAATAAAATTATTGAAATCTTGACGCCTGAACAATGTCAATTGTAGAACCAGAAAGTCAACGTGTAATTTTTTTAAAATTGTGTAGGCCTACACGTCACACCCCTACTATCCACTGTACCGTGAATGGAAGGATATTGTTTTACTTGAAACCATCCAGTTCTATGATAAAAGATAAGAGTAGTAATAACATTTAAACTAGGCCGCTTCGCAAATGCTTTTTTTAGTTGTGTTGATGGATGACCTTTTTTAAGTTTTTATTATGTGTGGGATCTCTTTACTTCTTCAAGTTCCATTGCAAAATCATTTTTTGTTAAATTAGGATAATTTTTATAAAGTAGTACTAATTGTTATGGTAATACCAACACACACATAACAAAAACTTGTAGAAATACAGCCAAACCTTACACACTCAAAAGGAATGAGATCTAAAAAAAGGGCCAAGCTCATCTACCCTTCCACATAAACGTACAGTGTCCCATAACAGCATCCTCGAAAAGCTTGGCAAAATAGAATTTGCGATTTTTAATTTAACGTAATAGTTTATCCAAGTTCTTTTTTTCTAATTAATTTAAACGTAATAACATGCAAATTCTATTTAGCCAAGCTTTTCGAGGATGCTGTTATGGGACACTGTACGTTTATGTGGAAGGGTAGATGAGCTTGGCCCTTTTTTTAGATCTCATTCCTTTTGAGTGTGTAAGGTTTGGCTGTATTTCTACAAGTTTTTGTTATGTGTGTGATCTCATTACTTTTTCAAGTTCCATTACAAAATTATTTGCTAAAATATAATATTTAAGCGAGCGTTTTCCATTTGACTCTGCCGGAAAAAATAGTCACTGGTTTTGTTTTTTTTTTTGTTTGTTTGTTTGTTTGTTTTTTTTTTGTTTGTATGTCTCGCGATAACGTTCGAACGGAGGCTCGGATCGAGTTGAAATTTTCACCATCCGCAAGCTTTGTTCTCGATTGAATGCCATTAGTTTTGTGGCAAAATCGTTCAAAAAGTTAAAAAGTTACATTAAAGTTTATCGAAAGTTTTTTTTTCAAACTTCACGGCGACAAAATCTGAGATGGCCAAATCATTTAGAATGTCCGTCCGGTCACGAATATGTTAATTTTATTTTGATCCGATAAGTAGTGTAGATGGAAATTACATTATAACAAAGTACGGTTACCATGGCAACGGAAAGTCGTGCAGCTTTTTTGGCTCATGATAGCGGTCGAACGGAGGCTCGGATCGAGTTGAAATTTTCACCATCCGCAAGCTTTGTTCTCGATTGAATGCCATTAGTTTTGTGGCAAAATCGTTCAAAAAGTTGAAAAGTTACATTAAAGTTAATCGAAAGTTTTTTTTTCAAAACTCAACGGCGACAAAATCTGAGATAGCCAAATCATTTAGAATGTCCGTCCGGTCACGAATATGTTAATTTTATTTTGATCCGATAAGTAGTGTAGATGAAAATTACATTATAACAAAAGTAACGTTGCCATGGCAACGAAAAGACGCGCGAAGTTTCTAATGCACTGCCACCTAGAAGTAATCAAAATACTTTCGAGGAAGCAGTCTATTAATTGTCAACAAAGAGTTTAAAAAGTTTTCCCAAGGAGTCAAGGTCCTCTAGATGGCGGTGGATTTTAAAGTAAAGATTTAAACACGGGTTTACCAATACCTTGGCAATAATAAATAATACTGGAAACGCGAACGTCGTAAATTTTAAAATTTAAAAAATGTGCAATGTGGGTCTAGCTAAAGCACGTGCTCGCTTATCAACGCGTCCAACTGAGCGTTTCCTAGTTTTATCAAAGTTGATTTAAATTCTATGGTATTAGCAGTAACAATATAGGATGTAAAATATCTAGACCCGGATTCATGTACATCCTGGGTATAGGTGGTATAACCAAGGTATAACGACGGTATAAGGACTGGACCCCAATCCTTGAGTTCGTGGGAGATGAGTTGAAAACGCAATTTGAAAACGAAGTCGTTTTCGTTTTCGAAGGAATTGGTATTCTTGAACGGTATCGTGGAAAACGTCATGGGTTGTGAGTTGAAAGCATTGATATTAAAGGCTAGATTAGCAGTCTCCTATACCTCCGCACAGGCGCGAGCGTAGCAAATTGAAGACTCAACCGGCCCATTTCAAGATGGCGATTTGGTGTTTTAATTTATGCTTTTTTAATGCAATAAAGTATTTTACTGGATTGTTTGATATGGTTTTAGCTTGTGCAGCATGGTATTAAACAAAAGAAACAATACGAAGTGATTGCATAAGGGAATTTAGTAATCATTTGGTGTTAAAGGCTAGTATGCTTACCTGTCAACCTGGCGGCAATCTTGAGAACTATTTGGCCACAAATCGCTCCCATTTGATTAACATGTAAACTGTCATTTTAAGATGGCTTCTAATTGTACCGGAAGTGGACCACCGACTGCTGGTCTAGCCAATATATAGGATGTATATGGTTGAAAGAGTATCACGAAATCCAAACACTTTAAAAAGATTTGCGCTATAGCAAAGAGCTCGAAAAAGTTCTATATTTATTCTAGATGGCAGTGCCTTCATAAACGCGGCCAATCGAAAGACAAGTTGTTTTGAAATGATTTGATTGTTGCAATTATGTAAACAAACAGTTGAGCAAGTTCATATCAGAACAATGTTGTGCTGGCATAGGGTGGCTAGGCTTGTCAAACATGTAATGTAAAGTATGAATTTTACTAGTCCTATAGCCAAAAGGAACTTTAGACCTACACTTTTGCATTATAAATAATTTTCCACATCTGGGCCTAGGCCAGGGACGGTTTCTGATTTGTTTTATGAGAGTATAATGACACCTTTTCTCGTTCCACACAAAGAAGAAAAATTTTAAATGTCCGCTATTTGTTTAGTATCGCACTTTCCCGCCTAACTCTGCTTATACCGTCAACAAGTGTCAAGTAACTATGGTTACTTGTTGATTGTATGCCAAGTGTTTAAGGCTTATTTTAAAACCTTTATTTGGAAGCCTTCCACAAACTTTTTCAACTTTTTTTTTTCAAAAGAGACTATATTTCTATAACCTTAATGTCCATGTAAAATATGAACATTGTAGTCCCACCCGTCTGGTCAGAATCGCGGGCCGACGTATTAGATGTTAGCAGTAGCAGTAGTAGCAGTAGCAGTAGTTGAGCATGTTTCAAGCCATTTTTTCACCAAGAAGGAATAATCGTACCCCAATAAAATTTGGCATGTGTTGTCAGGTACCTAAATCCCCTCGATTGTGATAGTTTTCAAGTTCACATCACGTTACATGACGGCTGGGTAACACCTCGAAATCACCCCAACTCTGCTTGGTGTATAAGGTGCTTGAGTGTGTAGCGCACCGCGGCTTGGCTGCGGCGCCCTAACGGGCACCTAGATTAATAGAATGTAAAATATCTAGAGGCCCGAAGACTTGCTTTTTGTACGCATTGTAGGCCTAGGTGATTGTTGTCAAGTTTCTATAGTTACTTGTTAATTATTATTAGAGATGTGCAAAAATGGTTTTTTAAAGTTTGAAAATTCGCGCCTTAAAAATAAAAATTCGCGATTTGTCGCGATTTACCAAAAAAACACAATTTTCTCATGCACAACTTAAAAAAAAAAAAAAAAAATGATTGATTGATTTTAATGATTTAAAAGAAAAACAAGCTCATGAGAGTGAAGTTCAGAATCAGTTTTAATTTTAAGCTCAATTTCAGCCTTCAGTTTTCAAAGTTTCCGACAGTTTTTACCAGAATTAATTTCGTCTACCCGGCACCTCCACCAAATTTACGAAATTATGCATTTTTTATGTGTCTTTTGATATGGATTTGAAGTATTTTGAGCTTACTCTCGTTCAAACGATTATTTAGATCTCACAATCGCGTTGTATGACCCGGCGCCTCCACCATATCTACCAGCAAGTATTAATTTAATTTCGACTTCGACCCGGCACCTCCACCAAAACTTTGAAATTTTTTTATTTTTTAAAAATTTCGCGACCTAATTTGCATTTAAGGACATAATTGCTAATTTCGCCACTAGTTCGCGGTATCAACTAAAATTTCGCGAATTGGAAATTGGTACCATTCAATCACAATTCATGAGATTCATGTGCAAACTGAATTTGAAGGGATTATTGCAACTTTAAAAAAAATCGCGAATTTCGTTGTCACCATTTTTGCACATCTCTAATTATTATACCTAAAAAAACTTAGATTAAAACCTTTATTTCTATGGATTCTAGCTAACTTTTACAACTTTTTCTTTGAAAAGGTACTAGGCCCACATCACCATTACCGGTACCTTAATGTCCATGTAAAATATGAACGTTGTAGCCCCACCCGTTTGGTCAGAATCCCCAAATGTCACGAAAATATTGCATTAAAAATAAATCGTAAAAGTACGATATTCATGAGAAATATTTCTTCGATTGTACCCAAAAACGTGTCAGGGGCAGGTCTAAGTTCAGAGATTTCGAAGGTCCCCTCCAATTTTCATCAAGATCACATATGCCATTTGCCCAGTAGAGGGCGAACAGACATAAAAACAAACAAAAAACAAACAAAAACTAAACAAAAAAATGCCAGAGCTAATTTTTGGGGGATTTAGTGAAATTGAAGTCTTCGCTTCGCTCATCCAATAAAACTATTAAAAAAACCGAATTGTACACATTAAACCCATAGGCTACCATATTATCATTAATATTTTCATGTCTGAATTCTGTACTTTTTTCTGGGCATTTTGACTCAAATAGATCTTGAATTTTTTCTGCTCCAGACCCCATGCTGGAGTAGTAGAGTATACATATTATAATGCTTACATTTCCTCTCTGCACAGGAAAAAAAATCTAAAATTGTCTTTTAAGACCAAAAAGGTAACTGGCCCTGGCATAGGGGCTAGACCCTCAAAAAAAAAAAAAATATGGCTCAAATAGAATAAACTTGTAACAAGCCTTCGTTTATTAATCTTTTACAACTAGGCCTACGGTAGGGCTTAGATGCAGAATTTCAAAACAAAAAATTATCATGTAGGCTCTAGACATTGTTTGACTAATTTAATTAGGCTTACACTCAAATATAAATACAGGTCTAGCCTACATGGGAAAAGAGCATACTCACCTCTAAATGCTACACCAAGGAACTCGTAATTCTTTTCAAATGATAATGTGTTGTCATCACAGTCTAATATCACCCTTATTCTTTCTCCAACCTGAAATAGTAATTTTATAATGTTAGTAGGCCTACTTAAGAGTAGTGTGACCTGACGACCTGCTGGGGTCATTGAGTGGCCTGGGCCCTCAGATGTTTTTTTGTTTTTAAATATAAATTTGCATAATGTGGCCTAAATATGGTGATTTGCATACAAGGATCGAATCAGTGTTTCACCAGTGTTAACTTCAGAGTTATATTTCATAAGCAGATGAAATATAACAATCAGGCAACTGATTTGTAGCCATGGGCTAGTGCTATTTGGCTGTGCCAAGCCAACCATTGGGAGTCAACGTTTTCAGCTCGGGGAAACACGACGGCCGAGTTGTGAAGTAGGTCCTGGGTTAAACTCGTACCCGTGCTGTTAGGGGTGCAGAGTGACGAAGAGGCTTCAAGAATAAATTAGCAGATCTCAAGACTCGTCGGATGTGACGTCGAAGCTGCGTTTTTCGGGCGACCTATCCAGGGCATACCCAGTAGCCCGAGGCGAGCTAGGCAGGAACCGGCGAATCACCACCCTCACAAAACGGAAGAGGTAGGGCTGGCGAGAAACAGAAGCCAAGCCGAAGCTGGCGTTTGCTTTTTGCAAACGAGGAATCTGAAGGAAAACTCGGGCACTTGTGTCGAACCCACCAACTGAGCAAGTCGAGTCTGCTCGTGCTACGTAAAAGAGGGGTTTCGACGACGCCGTCGACGACTACAGAGCCATGAATTTTTTGCAGTGCCCCCACATCTAAAGGGGATGGCAACTTGGCGAGGGCAAGTGGCTGTTTAGTGTTGTATTTTGCTCATTATCCATCAATTCGATTTGTGTTTTCGGCAGACCCATTATTTTATGGAAACCCCACAATAACAGTCGGACAATATGACGACTGCGCGAAACAAAGGCTATTCTAAATATCACTAATTTAAACCCGAGAGCGGCAGCTAAATGCTTAAAGTATACAGTTCGTCATTGCGACTGCTTGCGGGGGCCGAACACTAGGGTGCACAGTAAAGTGCCGATAATCTGCGAAAGCCACGAGTTATGAGAATACCACTGCTGATCTGTAACCAGCTAAGTATCCCTCCTACGAGGACGTCCAGTACCTTTTACATCTGTAACCAGCCATCTGGCTTTCCGTCCCAAAACCCGGTACGAAGAGGGGGCTGTAAGGATGACGACCCTGAAGTACGTCGAGCCGTCCGGTACGTCCCCGGGCTAGGCGCCGACGACGCCCAGCAAGAGGGAAATCGTCCTGACGCGACCAACGCATCGTACCCCCAGAAACCTCAAGAAGGAAGACAATGGAAGCGGGGAAACACGGAGATCTAGGGATAAGTAGACAGCAATGCTGGGGTTTTTTATTATTGTACTTTGTAACTACCCTGTCAGCTTCACTGCATAAGCATTTTTTTTTTTGGGATCCAAACATAAAAGCATTCTTTTTAATTTAACTTTTCTTGTATTACATAAATGTTGCGTCAAACCATTAAATATCCATAACGTCCAAACACTATTACTTTGTTTAGTACATGGTAGCACCCCACCTCCCCTTTCAAATCATTTATCAAGAAACCCAAGACCCTCAGTCACCCGTTTGGCCAGTCTAGTGGCCAGCCGGCTATTTATAAGTACAGCTACATAGCCCCGACGGTGCCTGCTGGAGCCTGTACCTTTGACAGCGGGCACAACGCTAGCGCACCCGGTAAGGCTGGTGACCCACCCCACTTGGGTTGGTCCCAGGCGGTGCTGAGCGCCCCTACCTGTCTTGTATCCATGTGCTTTTTGTTCTGCTGGGAGAAGATTTCCAAAACCTAGAAAGGGTCTCGTGCTAAGAGCTAGTAGCTGAGGGCGGCGTCAGAAAAGTTAGCGAGCTTTAGGTTTGGGAAGGTCATAAGGTCAATTTCAGGGCTTAACCCAAAGGGCATAAGAAGGGTAAGGCTTAAATTGGCGCGCCAACGGTTGGGCACGAATCTTACCGCGACCCGAGATTTTTAGATGCAGTATAGGTTTGTCCACACGTCCGAGAAAAATTGTACAGAGCTTCAATTATCTCCCTGCGTGGGGCACGTTTGTAACTACCGGAACCCGAGATTCGAGTAATTAGGACCAAGAGTGTGGAAATCTACGTAGGGAACGTAAAATGTCAGCGGACAAGATGGCGGACAGCCGCGACCTTAGGCGCAGCGTCATGGTCCAACCATGATCGCGGAAAGCGGGGTAGAGTATGTCCGAGAAAACGACGCCGAGAGAGTGCGCTTTTACGCAAAGTGGCACGCCGAGCAAGACAAATTAGAAAGGGAGAGCGCAGAGCAGATGAGGCAGTTTCACGCAGAGCGTGCCGTCGAACAGGAAAAGCGGGAGGCCGAGGCGGACGCCGAACTAGCAAGGCAGAAGGCGGAGGTGAACGCCGCGAGGGCCGATCGAAAGGCAGAGGCGGACGCCGAACAAGCAAGGCGGAACGCGGAGGCGGACGCGGAAAGGAACCGCGGAAACGCAGAGCGGATAAGGGAAACGCGAAGGCGAACGCGAGGCTAGGAAAGGCAAACGCAGAGGCGACGCCGAGCGAGCAAAGCGGCACGCAGAGTGGATGAGGCAGATCGCGGAGGCGGACGCCGAGAGAATAAAGCGGCAAGCGATGGCGACGCCGAAAGCCCGGCTAGATGGGCAAGGATTGGCTGCATTTTTCGCGAGAGCTGTGCCAGAGCCAGAAGAGAAACAGGCTCAGACCGACGAAAAGATCGAAGTTGTAGCAGAGAGAGAAGACCGCTAGAAACAGTGCGGAACGCCGAACGCACGACCTGGGGGGTGGCGAGAGTGCCAGCGCGCGAGGACCCCCGTGACGCCTGAGAAACCCGGGTTCGAGCCCACTAGTCAGTGTCGCTAGTGAGCGAGAGCCCGCCGAGCTATGGGAGGAGACCATACCGAGGGTGTTGGTGGAAGTGGCAGGGAGCGTACAAGACGCCGCCACAGAGAAACACGACGCCGTAGAGAGCCTGTGTGGCGACGACGAGAGCGCGACGACGCTGTCGCAGGAGCTGACAGGAGTGCCCAGACAGAGAGAGCGCTACGGAGCGACGTCATGGGCGGACGAGCCGGACAAGCGCGCCGCGACGTTGCGTAAGGAACTGGTAGAAGTGCCCAGCGAGAGAGCGACGCCAGAGGCGGATGAGTTCGAGGAGAGCGCCGCGACGCTGGGAGTTGAGTTGACAGGAGTGCCCAGACAGAGAGAGCGCTACGGAGCGACGCCAGGGGCGGACGAGGTAGCTGAAAACGCCGCGACGCTGTTGATTGAGCTGGCGGGGGGCCCCAGTCTGAGGACGACGGTACCGACGGACTGGTGGACCGATCGAGCGTCGACCGCGAGCGAAGGGATAACAACGGTCCAGAGGGGGCGGATAATAGAAAGGCGCAGCGGAGTTTCGGATACGGAATGCGTCGTATCAAGGAAACAACGTGGAGGGATTGGTGCCCGGCCGCCCGAGAGGCAGCGAGTGTACCACCCGTGGTAGCTGCAACGTTGTTTTACGGTTTGGACTGCAAGCAAGAGTCGGGTCGACACGGCCCAAAACCTAGGGGCCGAACCCGAGCACAACCGAAGGTGGCTAATCACGGAAAGGCGTGAATGGAAACACGAAAACTGTATGGGTGTCTGGCCACTTGAAAACACTTGAGAGTGATGGGGGCAGCCAAACCCGGGTGGAAATGCGACACGAAACATTTTTCCCACACTGCTGACGAGGGTGAGAATGAAATGTGTATTTCCGACCCACGACGCCGCCTCAAAGAGACGCATGAAGGGATCTCCGCGCAAAAGTCGCCAGATCAGAGAGACAGCTGTCACCTACTAGCCTAGCGAGCTAGGGGGGGCCCGGTTTCATGAGTCAAGAAAGCCACGAGCTCACTGATGACCGAGGCGGAGTGAAGAGTCGCTTCAGATAATTAATGTTAAGAAGTCTGAAGTATGAATGTAAATGTTCGATGTATGTGTTTATAATGTGGACGCGTCACCACGGAGTCGAACCAAGGACCGGGAGCTGGACGAGTGAAGTATCAGGCGAGACGTACGTTGGACTGCCTCGATCACAGCTGGGCGGGTGGCCCGATCGAGAGGGCACGCTAGTTACGCGCGGGTCATGGACCCTAGTTGTCAGCAGGACAACAACCCTGACCGCACTCTAGTTGCAACGGGGTGTTGACTGGCGTATGACTCCACAGCAACTCGAGGAAATTAGATTTGGGACTTTGCCACTGCGAGGCTTTTGAATTGCTGTCCGTTGTCAGAAGGACCAGACAGTAATTGTTGTCAAGACCTACGTTACATCGGACACTTCCGCCAAGAACACGCCTGTCTTCTGAGATCTCGTGTGATCTATAGTGCAGTGCATTACTCCGCGGTAAGACGTAGATACGCAGGGAGATTGTACCTAAGACATTTATCTTGTGGGTTTTGTTTACGCGATGGAATCTAGGACCGCCTAGTCAGCGAGTTGTGTTGTTTTCGATGTTTTTGTATCTTCGTGAGCATAGATACTACTATACCTCCTTCGTGAGGACGGTGTACGTGGGGTTTTGTTTTTGTTGAGTGTCACACCAGCCTGCAGCGCAAGTCTTAATTATCGTCGCAGTTGTGCGTGTGAGAGAAGTTTTTGGATGTTCCTCCGAGTTGTGAGTTTTGATTGTGAGTCCAGTTACACCCAGTGAGTCCCCCCAAAGTGTTGAGGAAGTTTGTGTTGCTTACGGTCGCGCGGTAGCTAAGTTTGGTGTCGAGAGTGGGTCGCCCCAGGTTGACTATGTGTGGTAGTCAACGTAGCGCCTCTGTGATGCTCGTGACGTACCGAGTCGGGGACGTTGTTTCGACGTGGAGCATCGATAACCTCAAGTTGTTGAGTCAGCAAGGTGCCGGGGCTGACGGACACGGAGAAGTTATGTGTTTGATGGTGTGCGTTATCTTAGAATAGATATGTCAATGAGGTGGTACCTTACAACCAAGGCAAGGGGGGAATTGCTACTGGAATAGAGTGGTCATATGCTGCGGTGCCATCGCAGGGCAGACGATTATAAGCTGCTTATAGATGAGTGGGGAACAGCAAAGGCGTCTAAAATCAAAGTACTTTGGGTAGTACCAACGGCAACCCGTGGCGTTGTAAAAAAAGGTGTATAGCTACAGAAAGTGCGGTGTAGATAGAGCGCGCGAGTGTTACTGGGTTCGAACCCGGCCCCACGACGCACGAGCCAGGCATGAGATGTTCGCTAGAGAGAAGCTAGGCGGGCCCCGAGCCAGGGCCACGCCGACCGGGTGCGAACTAGAAATGCCTCGGGCGAATCACACACGCACACTACTGTCGACTGAAAGGAGCAGGCTGACATCGGGGAACAGAACGACCAAGGGGCAGGTCAGTGACCGGAGTGTCACTTGGCAACACAGCACACCCCTAGGAGCAACAGCGGTTGCCGGACGAAGCAACTCACCCTAAAATTCGCGGAACTAGACTTGAGACTCGGCCCTGCCAGGCTTGAGGGCGGTCACCGGTCGGAAGGACGGGACCGGACGAGGGTATCTGCGGTACATTGAGCATGAGCCAGAACCATGTGAGTTTTGTGTGATCTCGTGTGATTTATAGTGCAGTGCATACCTCCGCGGTAAGACGTAGATCGCAGGGAGATTGTCCTAAGACACTTATCTTCGTGGGTTTTTAATTACGCGATGGAGTCAAAGAACCACCTCTGAGTTGCGGGACCATGTTTTGGGATGTTTTTGGTGTCGGTGTAGACCGATCACGTACGTAAGTTTGGGGGACTTACCCCCCCCCCACCGGAATACTGGTTGCCAGTCCTCAAGTAAAGAAGTAGAAATTTTGCCGTGCGAATAAGATGGGGAAGTAAGGAGTTGAAGTGATGTACCGAGTCTGAGAACTCCCTTTTGTGTGCTGTATGTTGCTGGTGAAGTATGCGTTGGCTTTTTTGTTAACAGTTTGGTCAACCGTCGAGTTGAGGTAGGTCGTAGCGGGACATGTGGTTTGGCCTGAAGGCCTTTTTTGGAGGGAACCGTGTCACTAATCTTGGAGTGTATTTTTGTGGTTGTTTTTGCGTCGTGTACTTAGTGTACCGTTGTATTTTCTATCGTATATGTCATGTTAATTTTGTACTTCGTGTACTATCGTATATGTCTTTTATTTTGTGTACTTCGTGTACCGTCGTATATGTCATTTTTAATTGTGTACGTCGTGTATTTGGTTTGTTTTGCGTCAAAAGACCGCGATGCCCTTGTATTTCTGCTTTGTATTTCATGACTTTGTAATTTGAAACGTCGTGTTTTTAACTTTGTATTTGTGTAATTTGTAATTTGTTTTCCTTCGTGGAAAGGGAGTTGTTTTGGCGTGTACGTCACTTTTTGCGAAGTTTGGAGTAACTTGTAAACACAGGAGCTGTCTACTAGGACAGTAGGTTGGGAGTCTAGGGGAAACTACCACGTCCAAGAGTCGAACGGGCCCAGTTAGGATGGGACGCAGCTGCGGCGCGTCCCAAGCCGCTGCACGGGGGCTGAGCCGACCGGGGCAAAGTAGGCGTTTGCCGGCAGCAGAAAGTGAGAGTGCAAGCATGGGTCCTGACAGGTGGTGTGGCACAAGGGCCGGCTAGGGTTGTCACGTGATTACTCGTGCAGGCAACAGCTGTGCGTCAGTAGGTCATGGCGTTGGCCTTGCCCTACGAGGCGTAGACAAGGACGGATAGGGGGAACTTGGTGGTAGTTCTCCTTCCGAGAGGTGTGTCATCACCAGAGGGTTGTTACACCAAGCATCCGGGGGGGTGGGCAACTCGGGTTTAACGACCAATTTTGTGTTTTGGGGATTTGATTTTGACTTTGAGGAATTGGGTTTATTTTTTTAATTTGTAAAACCTTGATTGTTCTTTGAGGTGGTTCCAGGGGAGCCCGTTCCCATGAGGAACTGTAACTGTTAGTATTAGTCTTTAAAAAAATAACTTGTCGAGGATGTCCTACACCCTTGTGGTATACGCTTACGCGTAGGTAATTACTTTGGATTTTGGGATGTATTGTTTTTTTGTATTGGGCAAAGGCTTGAGGCTGCCGATGAAGGTAACTTCATGACGACTTGAGTTCAAGTGTGAGGTCAAGTAGTCATGAAGCTAGGGGGGTCATTGTGACCTGACGACCTGCTGGGTCATTGATGGCCTGGGCCCTCAGATGTTTTTTGTTTTTAAATATAAATTTGCATAATGTGGCCTAAATATGGTGATTTGCATACAAGGATCGAATCAGTGTTTCCCAGTGTTAACTTCAGAGTTATATTTCATAAGCAGATGAAATATACAATCAGGCAACTGATTTGTAGCCATGGGCTAGTGCTATTTGGCTGTGCCAAGCCAAACCATTGGGAGTCAACGTTTTTCAGCTCGGGGAAACCGACGGCCGAGTTGTGAAGTAGGCCCTTTGGGTTAAACTCGAAACCCGTGCTGTTAGGGGTGCAGAGTGACGAAGAGGCTTCAAGAATAATTAGCAGATCTCAAGACTCGTCGGATGTGACGTCGAAGCTGCGTTTTTCGGGCGACCTTCCAGGGCAAAACCCAGTAGCCCGAGGCGAGCTAGGCAGGAACCGGCGAATCCACCCCCCTCACAAAACGGAAGAGGTAGGGCGGGGCGAGAACAGAAGCCAACCCGAAGCTGGCGTTTGCTTTTTGCAAACGGGAATCTGAAGGAAACCTCGGGAAACTCGTGTCGAACCCCCCAACTGAGCAAGTCGAGTCCTGCTCGTGCTACGTAAAAGAGGGGGTTTCGACGACGCCGTCGACGACTACGAGGGGCCATGAAGTTGGCAGTGCCCCCACATCAAAAGGGATGGCAACTTGGCGAGGGCAAGTGGCTGTTTAGTGTTGTATTTTGCTCATTATCCATAAATTCGATTTGTGTTTTGGGGCAGACCCATTATTTTATGGTAACCCCAAATAACAGTCGGACAATATGACGACTGCGCGAAAAAAGGCTATTCTAAATATCACAAAGTTAACCCGAGAGCGGCAGCTAAATGCTTAAGTATACATTTTCAGTCTTGCGACTGCTTTGGCGGTGCCGAACACTAGGGTGCACAGTAAAGTGCCGATAATCTGCGAAAGCCACGAGGTATGAGAAATACCACTGCTGATCTGTAACCAGCTAAGTATCCCTCCTACGAGGACGTCCAGTACCTTTTACATCTGTAACCAGCCATCTGGCTTTCCGTGCCAAAACCCGGTACAAAGAGGAGGCTGTAAGGATGACGACGCCTAAAGGTACGTCGAGCCGTCCGGTACGTCCCCGGGCTAGGCCCCGACGACGCCCAGCAAGACCGGACGTCCTGAGCGCGACCAACGCATCGTACCTCCAGAAACCTCAAGAAGGGAAGACAATGGAAGCAAGGACGACGGAGATCTAGGGATAAGTGGGACAGCAATGCTGAGGTTTTATTATTGTACTTTGTAACTACCCTGTCAGCTTCACTGCATAAGCATTTTTTTTTGGATCCAAACATAAAAGCATTTTTTTTATTTAACTTTTCTTGTTTTTACATAAATGTTGCGTCAAACCATTAAATATCCATAACGTCCAAACACTATTACTTTGTTTATTTACATGGTAGCACCCCACCTCCCTTTAAAATCATTTATCAAGAAACCAAGACCCTCAGTCACCCGTGGCCAGTCTAGTGGCCAGCCAGGCTATTTAAAAGTACGAGCTACATAACCGAGGGTCCCTGCTGGAGCCTGTACCTGTGATCAGCGGGGCACAACGCTAGCGCACCCGGTAAGGCTGGTGACCACCCCACTTGGGTTGGTCCCAGGCGGGGGCTGAGCGCCCCTACCTGTCTTGTATCCATGTGCATTTGTTCTGCTAGGAGAAGATTTCCACACACTAGTAAGGTCTCGTGCTAAGCTAGTAGCTGGGGGCGGCGTCAGAGAGAGTTAGCGACTTTGGGTTGGGGAAGGGTCATAAGGTAAATTTCAGGGTTTAAACCCCAAGGGCCTAAGAAAGAGAAAGGCTCAGTGGGGGACTTATAAATGAAAAAATTTTTAAAAATGTGTGAGACCTACACAGAGTTTTTGCTAAAAGAAAACAGCCATGTTTAGGAAATGGGCCCCTATAGGGAACCTAAGTTTTGAAAGGGGGGAAAGGGAAAATTGGTTCTCTCTGGTCTCAGCGCTCATAAGAATTAGCATGGCACGAAATGTAACTCGCCGTATCTTTTGACTCGCGCAAAAGAAATCTAGACCAATAACATCACAAGATGCACAATTTTGTGAAAAGATGATGGCATTCTACTTTGCTCGTGACGCTTCCTAGATTCAAACTATTTTGAGTTAAATGGACTCATGTTTGCGCGCTGTCGTAAATGACTCGATGAGCGGGAAACCTAAGCGAGACGCAGCCACGTTGTGTGCAGCTGTGGCTCCTCGCATACCACGCGCCTATCCATGGTTGCTAAAAGTACTTCGCATTCAAGATTTTGTTGGCACATTAAAGGATATTTTATTGTAATGTAAATCTAGTACAAACCCAGTGTTCACAGTAGCCACAAAGCAAGTCGGATACCAAATGTTATGCTGATGCCACAAACAAAATGTTTTACGTGCTTTTTCATGAGCAGTTTGGAAAGGGTTTTGGGAACAGTGTAAATGTAGAGTTTCACTTCAACCAAAACAAATGTCATTAATATTTGTGATAGAGCAGAGTTATGTACATCCACGTAAAGAGGAAAGATTATAGTTTCTTACAGTATGAATATAATTCCGGTCCGTGGTCGGGTTCACGCGCTATCGCTTTCGAACATTTAGCACGGTTAATCGCCTATACCACGCTGACCGGAGAGAACCGGACAACGCCCACTTAGGTTCCCTATAGGATTTGGGACGAGGTTTGGCTACTGGTGGGCTTGGTCGGCTCTCTTTTTTGGGTCGAGGTACTGTTAGAATTTAAATATTAATCATTACATTCAGTGTTATATTTTTTTTTTTTCATATTCCGGGAAATACTTAGACTAATGTCCGGAAGTGCCTGCCATTTTGTATGTGTAAGTTGGTATCACTGGAATGTATAATAAGGCTGCCTCTGGCGGAATAAAAGTACAGTTGTCCGTCCTGTCAAGTGAAGTATGGTTTGTTTATTTCTTCTCATTAAATTGTTGATGAACCATCGATAAAAAGGTATGTTAACCGATAGATTATGAGACTTAAGCGCTAAAAAAATCAACTTATCAGATCGTAGAAATAAAACGTCAGTGAAGAAGTGAAAAATACTGTGTGTGTGGGAAAACAAAGTGCCGCCAAGCCTAGGCCCAGGGCATAGCCCGCGCTAGCCGCCGTTCGTCCGCTTCACAGCCTATTGAAAGTTCGTGTGAAATGGCGGGAAATGAAGAAGTACATTCCAAGATTAAACACGGATAATTATGAAGTCTGGGCTGTACGGATCGAAACTCTTCTCATGAAGAAAGGGTGTTGGGAGGCCGTAGAAGGTTTTGAACCATACATACACGTAAATAGCATTTTAGTTGGGAAAATGTTTGAAGAAGACGAGTCAACCTATCCACAACATGAAATCAGACGCCGATTGAAGTTAAACCAGCAAGCTCGGGCCATTATTATTGAATATGTAGATGACGCCTTCTTGGATGACATAATCCACTTAAGTGCAAACAAAGGATATGTGGAATGCCTTAGAAGAAGTATGCTCCACTTATGATGTGTTCCAGGTAATCATTTTCTTTAAAAAAATTTGGTAAACGTTGAGAAGAAGAAGATATATGTCTATGATGGAGTACATGAGCAAATTCAAAATTACAATAAGAAAATTACAAAAAAGTTGGGGCTCCCGTCTTCCCACAAACCCTAGCAGCATTTTACCTCATGGGCCTACCTCGCAACCAGTACTATGCAGAATTCATCAGAAGCGTTTACAGGTCAGATGCTACTGAAATAACCTCAAAAATTTGTAAAATCACAACTGTTGTTGGAAGAGAAGAGAATGAAGAATGAAACAAAAACAGAAGAATACCAAGCCCTTTTAAAGTTACCATGAAGAAAACTTTCACAAAGCCTACCGCAGGGGAAGTTGTGAAACAAAAACCAAGTAAGAAAAATGAACAGAATACCGGTACAAGAAATACTTTGTTTTACATGTGGAAAAGAAGGGCACCTAGAAAAAATTGCCCAGCCATAGCAGAAGATGCATCAAAAAAATCAAAAAGTGAAGAAAGCTTACAGCCTCAGTCGTGTCAAGTGGGTTTCAAAGCGCTGTACATGGCAGAGAAGTCCCAACCATACAAATAAGAAATTTGGATACTGATTTCCCCTGCTACGGATCACATGAGCGCAAGGAAGGATCTATTCGAGGACTGAAACCATTTTTTGGAGAAGTCACTGGGTTTGGAAAAGGCAAGGCTCTGAAAAAAGAAGGTAAGGGATCTGTACTTTATTTATTATTTGTAGTCAGTTGATGGTATACATAATATAAGCTACTAGGAAAAACGCTAAAGTCCCGCCGCGTTGATGGATGAGCTTTGTTTAAGTTTTTAGTTTGCGTGGGAGATCTTTACTCTTGCAAGTGCTTTGTTTTTCTGCCGACGCAATGTAGGTGATTGTTGTCAAATTTCTTTTTTTTCTTGTTAATTTTTTATTATTTAACGTTAAAATCTTACATTAAAAGCTATATTTCTATGGATTCTGGGTAATTTTCAACTTTTTCTTTCAAAGGGACTACATCACCATAACCTTAATGTCCATGTAAAAATGAACGTTGTAACCCCACCCGTTTGGTCAGAATTTGCCCAAATGGCACGAAAATATTGCACAAAAGTCAAAAAACTTATATTAAAAGCTTTTTTTCTATAGATTCTAGCTAACTTTTTTCAAATTTTTCTTTCAGAAAGCAATCATCACCATTACCTTAATGTCCATGTGAAATATGAACGTTTTTAGCTGTACCCGTTTGGTCAGAATCGGGCCCCAAAAGTCACGAAAATATCGCACTAAAAATCGAAAAAATCGTAAAAGTACGATATTCATGAGAAATAATTCTTCGATTGTACCCAAAAACGTGGCAAGTCTAAGTTCAGAGAAAACGAAGTTCGTGTCAAATTTTCATCAAGATCGCATATGCCGTTTGCCTGGTAGAGAGCGAACAAACAGACAGAAAACAAAAAAAACAAAAACAAAAAACCAAAAAAAAAAAAAAACAAAAAAAAAACACCCTAGCTAAATTTTTTGGGGGGTCGGTGAAATTGAAGTCTTTGCTTCGCTCATCCATTTACATGTCCACATCAGTAAGCTCTCAAATTAACATAAAATAACTAATATTTAACTACATTATTGTATTCTTATAACTAGGCCTACCTATGCTAAATGAGCTAATTTACTCAACAATCTAAACCTAAACCTAGGATAGTCTGTAGCTGTTACATCGTAATTTTTCTCCCATTGTAGGAAAATCTTTGACTGAATAGAAGGAGTATTTAAAAATACATTCTTCAGTTCATACTTAAATCTAGAAATATTGTCGATCTTTTTTTTTTGGGTTGGTAGTTTGATCCATTTTGCGTGGCAGCATAAAACAGGCCTCTACTAAATAATGTGAGGTTTGGTCTATTACGTGTATGTTTATTTTTGTCTGGTGGAGTGTTGTGTATTTCTGAGTTTTGAATGAATGATTTTGGGTATTTTTTAACAAAGCAAGCTGTTTCATAGATGAATATGGATGGCACAGTTGAGATGTTCAATCTAGTGAATAGAGCAGGGTTGCCACCAAGTCAAATTTTTTTATCCTTGAAAGACACTTAAAAATCCTGAGAAATCCTTGAAAACAGTTATTCAGCATTAGTGTATTATAACCGCGAAGGAATGTTACAAATTTTCAGGTTTAATACCAAATATGTTATGCCAGCCCGATTTTCGAGAATCTAGTCAAAATTACGTGCAGACAAACGCATAAGAATAAGAATTTTCTTCCCAAAATATTTTAACGTTTTACTTTTAGGCCTACTCACCATAACTACCACTTGCGGTAAATGTTAGGCGTATGCAGTCACTTATGTTTATTTTTACTAGTAGGGCCTCCTGATGTTTTTTTACTGTCTACATTGCTTTTTTTGGCTGAATTTAAAAAATGTATTAATTTTTAAAGTATTTTTTAAGACAGTAGAAATCCTAAGATTTTGCCCAAAATCCTGTTATCCTTGAGACACTCTAAAAATCCTTAGAAAGGATAAAATCCTTGAAAGTGGCAACTCTGGAATAGAGGTTTCCATGAGTGTCGTTGTTTGACGTTGCACCATGTGCGGATTGCTCTTTTTTTGTATGAAAATATTCTATTTAGGTGGGTAGAGGTCCCAGAACATAATCCCATACACTAGGTGGGAGAACACAAAAGCATAATAAGTTGCGCATAAGGATTTGCGAGACTGCTTTCTTTAATGCTCTTAAAATAAAGACCCCTTTGTTTATTTGTTGGCCACACTGTTTTATATGGGCTGACCAGTCCAATGTGTCACTGATATGTAGACCAAGTACTTTATGTTGTCACTTTGCACTACACTTTTGCCATTTAACGGATGAGTGGCATCTGGGGCAGATGTTTCTGGTAGGTGTGGACTGTAGGAAAGAGGTCTTTGATTGGTTCAGGAAATGAGCTGAAATTTTTGTCAAACCAGTGGTCCAATTTGGTAGCTGCTGCATTAGCTGCTGTTGGAAGATCTGAAGACTTCTGGGTTGAGATGATTCTTGAAGCATCATCCCAAATAAAACCATGGTATCTGAAATGCTTGGGTGACTTTTGGGGGAGTTTGGCAGGTAAGTCCCTTGATGAATATTATTACAAAGAAAAATTTGGGCTAAGTACTGAGCCTTTGGACGCCTACAAACGGTATTTTGCATTGAGGAGCGGTATTCACCCCACTTCCAGTGTGGCTCGAGTTATTCAGTTCGACATAGTGTTCTCGTTGTGATATGAAAAACTCGATCCAGTTTAGGGCTGCTCCTCGGATGCCTAGGGCGCCAAGTTTCTCCATTTAAAATCTTGTGATCCACACAGTCGAAGGCTTTGGGAGGTCGTAGAATAGCTCTAGACACTGATTGTGCGAATCAAGAGCATTATATATTTCCGGGTAAAAATTTAAAGCAAGCTGTTGTAGATTTCCCGTGTTGGAATCCGTGTTGGTTAGGGGATATGGAGCATGATTTAAGTAGAAAGTTTTTATTCTTTCATTCATCACCGATTCAAAAATCTTTGAGAAGGATGATATTAGAGATATTGGCCTGTAGTTGGCTGGGTCTAGACGTGATCCTTCTTGAAGATTGGTATTATTTTTGATGGGCTTTAGTTGGGGGTGGAAAGCAGCCCTGCAGCATTGATTGTGTTGATTATATAACTGAGAGGCTCATAGATGAATGGTAAGCATTTTGCCAAAAAGTTGCCTGGTATGTCATCTGGCCCGATGAGTTTTTTTCCTTTTTGGCAAAAATAGCACGTAGTTCCCTGTAGACGGGAAGGCTAAGAAGATACTGTTCTTGTTTATTTTTGGCGTGTCCCTGTTACACAGTTTACATGTTACAAGCGAAAGTTTAATGATGCTACATAGAAGAATTCCTTCTCAGTTGGCAACTGTCGACTGGTCAAACATTTACGATTGCCACTTAGGCCTATAGACAAATGATGGAAACATTCCCAAACAACATTTCCACCACCAATTTAAGAGGCCTTCCCAATCAAGACATATAAAATTTAAAGGGCACAATCAAACAAAACCTTGCTGGATCACTCCAAGCTTAAAACGAGAGGCCGCTACCTTCGCGCCTCCATGAAAAAATTAAATTCTCAGCAACACCAAAACCCCGACGACAAAGCAAGCTTTCTTGCGCACTAAAAAAACTTACAGACAAGTATTGAGGAGGCGAAGCGGGCTTGCAATGACAAATACATCCTGACGCCCCAAACCGAGTGAAAGCTTCATGGAAGGTCATTAAATCCCTGACTGCCATGGACCAAACCAAAACAAAGAGTCAAGGGCATCAAGCTTCAAATAAATGACAAAATTGTTTCGAACCCTACAATAATAGCAGAACACTTCAACCATTTCTATAGTAATGCAGTGGCAGACCTTCAAGCAAGCCTAGGCCAAACCCACAGCACACTCTAAAACCCCCGGGACACTCCACAATAAACAAGAACAGTATCTTCTTAGGCCCCACCGTCTACAGGAACTACGTGCTATTTTTGCCAAAATAGGGAAAAAACTCATCCGGGGGCCCGATGACATACCAGGCAAAATTTTGGCAAAATGCTTACCATTCAACTATGAGCCTCTCAGTTATATAATCAACACATCAATGCTGCAGGGGTGCTTTCCATCCCAACTAAAGCCCCCAAAAATAATACCATCTTTAAGAAAAGGGTCACGTCTAGACCCAGCCAACTACGGCCAATATCTCTAATATCATCCTTCTCAAAAATTTTGAATCGGGATGAATGAAAAAATAAAAACTTTCTACTTAAATCATGCTCCATATCCCCTAAACCCAAAACGGATTCCAACACGGGAATCTACAACAACAGCTTGCTTTAAATTTTTATCGGCAATATATAAAGCTCTTGATTCGCACAATCAGTGTCCCAGGGCTATTCTACGACCTCACCAAAACCTTCGACTGTGTGGATCACAAGATCTTACTGGAGAAACTTGGCACCCTAGGCATCCGAGGAGCAGCCCTAAAAATGGATCGAGTCTTTCATATCACAACGAGAAACACTATGTCGAACTGAATAACTCGAGCCCACTGGAAGTGGGGTGAAAAACCGCTCCTCAATGCAAACTACCGATGTAGGCGTCCCCCAAGGCTCAGTACTTAGCCCCAAATTTTTTTTGTAATTTCATCAATGACTTACCTGCAACTCACCCCAAGTCTACCCAAGCACTTCAGATACCATGGTTCTATTTGCGGGTGAAAGCTTCAAGAATCATCTCAAACCCCGAAGTCTTCAGATCTTCCAACAGCAGCTAAAGCAGCAGCTACCCAAATGAACCACCGGTGTGACAAAAATCAGCTATTCCTTGAACCATCAAAGACCTCTTTCCTACAGTTCCACACCCACCAGAAAAATCTGTCCAGTTTTCCCACTCATCCGTTTAAATGGCAAAAGTGTAGTGCAAAGTGACAACATAAAAGTACTTGGTCTACCTATCAGTGACACATTGGACTGGTCAGCCCATATAAAAAAGTGTGGCCAACAAAATAAACAAAGGGGTCTTTATGTTAAGAGCATTAAGGAAAGGGAGTCTCGCAAAACCTTATGCGTCAAACTTATTATGCTTTTGTGTTCTCCCACCTAGTGTTGGATTTTTGTTCTGGGGCACCTCTACCACCAAATAAAAATATTTATCATACAAAAAAGAGCAATCCGCACATGGTGCAACGTTTAAACAACGACACTCATGTAACCTCTATTCCTAGATTGAACATCTTAACTGTGCCATCCATATTCATCTATGAAACAGCTTGCTTTGTTAAAAAATACCCCAAAATCATTTTATTCAAAAATCAGAAATACCCCAAACACTCCACCAACAAAAAGAAAAACATTTTCACGTAATAGACCACAACCTCACATTATTTAGTAGAGGCCCTGTTTATGCTGCCCCGCAAAAATGGAACAAACTACCAAACCCCCTAAAAAGATCGACAATATTTTTTAGATTAAGTATGAACTGAAGAATGTATTATTAAAATATCCTTTTATTCGTCAAAGAGTTCCTACAATGGGAGGAAAATTACAATGTAACAGCTACAGACTATCCTAGGTTTAGGTTTAGATTTTTTGATAAATTAGCTCATTTAGCATAGGTAGGCCTAGTTTATAGGGAAAACAATAATGTAGTTAAATATTAGTTATTTTTTGTTAATTTTTTAGAGCTTACTATAGGGTCCCAGTGGACATATATTAGCTAATAGCTTATATTATGTATACCCTCAACTGACTACGAATAAATAAATAAATTTTTGTTAAATGTGCAAAGAAAATTTCCTTCATCTTCCCCCCTTGTCAGTCGTGGCAACAGTGCACGAGTAGCGGCCGGCAGAGTGTCCGTTCGAGGCGAGCTGCTCATCTTATTGGGCTATCACTTAGCACGCGACACAAGTTTTGAAAGGGGGGTGGGGATAAAACATTGATACTCGATTAAATTAGGTCGAACAAAACACAATGTGCATCTCTCAACCCGGTTGAGATGGATTTGGTAATTTCTGGATTGATTTAGGCCTACATAACATGTACCGTACATCTGTTATTCACCAAAGCAAAATACAAATACGCCTATACAATCTTGTAATCTCGTGTATGGAGCACCGCAGTCATGTCCTGTTTACAATAGAATAAGCAGGAGAAGGTGAAAAATGTACCAATAGGGTGCACCGTGCACTTTCAGTCTTTTCTTGAGTCTTGACGTGGACTAGTTTTGTGTAGGCCTACGGTACTTGGAAAGATCTTATTTCCTTTAAAACTTTTCATCTCATTATTTATTGTCTTTTCTTTTCTCTCGCTAGGTACAGCCATTCCATTAGCACAAGTATCGAATGATATTACGAAATTATGAATTCTGGTGTTTCGACCCAAACGACTTGTTAGATATACGCAGTGTGTCCCCCCTCCCCCAGGCAACCATTCGAAAGATAAATATTTAATGCTAATGCCATATGATATCATACTAAACTAGTCGATTGGCCTTTTCCTAATTGTAATAGGTAATGCTAATGCCAGTATTCTTTGTCTGTCGTCCAATATGCTATTGACGGTGATTTTTCATCGATGTTTTTTGTTTGGAAATTTGGTTCTAAAATATTATGTGCCAGCCTGCATCTACTCGAAAAACGATAGTAAACAAACACTGCCCGAAAACCTTATGCATACATTTTCACATTGTAGGCTATTGTATTATATCATACATATTAGGCCTACTCAATACTAGTAATAATGACGTGAGGTAGGTATGAATACAGTCAGTGTAACGATATAATATTGTTTATCTTGTGTTGTGATGCATTATTAAGCGAGCGAAGCGAGCGTTTTCCATTTGACTCTGCCGAAAAATACGTCACTGTTTTTTTTTTTTTTTTTTTTTTTGTTTTTTTTTTGTTTGTATGTCTCGCCATAACGTTCGAACGGAGGCTCGGATCGAGTTGAAATTTTGACCATCCGCAAGCTTCGTTCTCGATTGAATGCCATTAGTTTTGTGGCAAAATCGTTCTACCTACCGATGACTGTACGACTAATTTTGCACTAGGCCTAGGCCCTAGTAATACGGCTGACCGTTAAGACTATCCACTCCATAACCAATAAGTAGGGCTAGGCCTAGGCCTAGGGGCCTAGGTCTTTGCCATGATAGCCTAGCCTAGGCTAGGGTATTGTATTGGGATTGTAAAGGGGAGGGGCCTAGACCTAGGGCCTAGACCCATTAGGGCTAGGGGCTAATAAGGGCCTTTGCCATGAAAGCTAGCCTTTGCCTAGGCCCAGGCTCAACTTTTTTAAGTACCAGTAACTGCTTGTTAGTTTTGGTAACTTTCAATAGGCCTAAACGTTAGGGCTAAATTGAAAGTTGTAAAGACATGTAAACCACTTGTTCTTACTTTCAACCATTGATTAAAGGGCACTCTTGTCGCTAAGCGGGTCCAACTTTCAACCAACTTTCAACCACACTTTTTTCCCAATAAAATCAATGGAAAACAACTACAAATTAGAAATAAGTTAATATGAAGTACATATAGTGAGTAATTAATAGTACGCAGTGGATATTCGTACGGACAGCCGTACGACTAGTGAAAAATTATTTGTACGGTCAGCCGTACGATACCACCTAACTAGGCCAATAGCTTCAAATATCACAGTGCATTGTGGCAGAGTGGTAGCGCGTCCGAATTCTAAGCGAAAGGTCGGCGGTTTAAATTTTCGTTTGGTCGTTTTTTTTTTTACCATTCTATTTGGGTCCATGTTTTTTCTGCAAATGATTTCACTACATTCGGCCCCGTCGCAAACACGATTCTAGATGATAAAAGCGTTTAAAAAGTGCTACGCCTAGGCCTATTTTAAGGAAAAGCCTTATCTCTACACCTCGACGTGTAGGTAGGCAGCCTAAAAAGGACTTTTGTTTAAAATAGAAACGTTAAAGGTCTTGGAAGGTTTTTTGTTGTTAATAAAACAGCAAAAAAGGACGACGACAACCGAAAAAGGACTTTCGTTTAAAATAGCAACGTTAAAGGTCTTGAAGGATGTTTTGTTACTAAAACAGCAAAAAGGACGATGACAACAAGGCCTAGGCCTACCAAAAAGGACTCTCGTTGAAAATAGCGATGTTAACCCCCTTAAATCCATAAGCGTACTGGTACGCTCTGCGCCGCCTGGGCTAGATCACCATAAGCGTATATATACGCGCTAGCGCTGAGCTGATTTGAATTACGCTTAAAATCTACGCCGTTTGCTCTAGAAGTTCAAATTTTCGCGCACTTTGCGATTGAAGTTCCACTAAATCACGCTAGATGGAAGCACCATACGGGACCTTCTTTTATCGGCAATTCTTTACCGATCTTTCCGTAGCAACGCCGTGTTTTATTTGTTGAAGTTGTAATGGCGAACTGTCAGTTTCGTACGTAAATAAAGCCAACCCAAATGATCCTTACGGCCTTGTAGGCTTGTATATTATCGAAGGAGGGTGTAGGGCCTAATTTACGAGTTTTGTATCATTAAGAATCTGTTTATATAACATTACAACGATTATAATGCAATTATCATCCCAAGTTTCATTTCGTCTAGGCTAGCAGTGACAGCTGAGATTATGCCTAGGGCTTGGATGATCGGCGATTTTTATTACATTCTAGGATATATACTAGGCCTCCGTAGGGCCTACTACTTGGTTTTAGTTGACAATCAGTAAGTAGCCTAGGGTACCTGCAAATGATTGATCATGAAGTTACGATGCTGTACATAAATAGTTTGGTAAAGCCTTAGGCCCAAGCCTTATTGTCACTGAATCTCTGAATCTGTAGCAATTGCCTATAGGCCCTAAGCCCTATAGGCATTTCATAGAAGACCCTTGTTTTATAAATAAAATGATATTAGGCCTAGTGGATTTCCGACAAAAACAACAATGTAAGTAGGCCTTGACCCATGAATTGGAGATAATAAAATTAAACTGAACCCCTACCAATAGGCCTAGTCCTACATTTTCGAATTTCCTCTAGGCCTACTTTATTCTAAAGAACTATCTCAAAGTTTAAAACCAATATTTTTATAGAGATGGGTTTGTTGTGATTAATTTCATACCAACAACTTCCTTGTAGGTTGCCTACAACCGGAGCTTCATCGATTTAAATAATGAAACTCGTAATTCAATTTTATGTCCAGTACCTGCAGGATTACTAGGGTTTTTAAGGGCTGAGCTGCCGGATGCAAGGGGGTTAAAGGTCTTGATGTTTTTTGTTGTCACTAAAACAGCAAAAAAGGACGACGGAAGGACGACACTTTTATTACGGCTCGCCTTTATCCAATCAGATCATTGAACGTAGGAATAATTTTGCACTGGTCGTACGGCTGATCGTACGAATATCCACAGCCTTAATAGTAAACACTCTCGAATCACACGAATAATGTCAAATAATTTACATTATTGTACATGAACGTCGTCTCACTCTGATCAACGCGCCATTTTGGATTTTGGCTATGTCATTGTCATTTACTTAGTAGGTGTAGGCCTACCAACCTTTTTGCGATATTGTGGTTATTGTAATAAGTAATTTATAAAATATGTTATTGTTATGTTAAGTAAACAATTAAATAGTCGAATAGCACAGGGGTTTGAGGGCGGAGCCCCGGCGGGGCGGGGGGCTGGCCCCCCAGAACAGAATGAGGTACAAACAAACAAACACGACAGGGACCGCAGGACAAACAAAAACGGACAGAATTAAACGTAAGTTTGGTGTGTTTTGGTTGGTACGTCGGAGAATGGAGAGACTGCTAAAATGGCCGCCGTGATCAACTAATAATCAGTGAAATTAGTCTGTGAGTAATATTGTGTTCACCTATGTAATTGTTAATTTTGCAAAGTGGTAATTGATAATAAATTGTTGATATTGAATTTTTACACATTTATTTCTAATTTGTAGTTGTTTTCCATTGATTTTATTGGGAAAAAAGTGTGGTTGAAAGTTGGACCCGCTTAGCGACAAGAGTTCCGATTAAAGAAAGGCTGGTTCAACACATGTGTAAACCTTTAAAGTTCTCATTTAATTAAAATAACTGGAACTCTTGCAGTTGGGAGGTTCCATCTTGTTAACACTGCTAACTTATATTGCCTTGTTACTACTTTAAAGACCTATGTTAAAAGTGTACTTTCGTTAGGTTTCTAAAGAAGAAAAATCAAGTTAAAGTTAATCAAAAGTTTTTTTTCAAACTAAGCGGACACAAAATCTGAGGTGGCCAAATCATTTAGAATGTCCCTCCGGTCACGAATATGTTAATTTTATTTTGATCCGATATGTGGTGTTGATGGAAATTACTTTATAACAAAGTAGGCCTACCGTTACCATGGCAACGAAAAGTAGCACGAGTTTGCTGGTCACTATGCACTGCCACCTAGAAGTAATCAAAATACTATCGAGGAAGCAGTGTATTATTTGTTTTAAAATAGTTTTCCCAAAGAAATAATGTCAAGGTCCTCTAGATGGTGGTGGATAAAATCCACAAAGTAAAGGTTTACCCACGGGTTTACCCAAATACCTTGCCAATAATATATAATATTGGAAACATGGCCCCGTGGACTGCGAACGTCGCAAATTTTAAAAGTTAAGTAGGCCTAAATGTGCAATGTGGGTCTAGCTATAGCACGTGCTCGCTTATCAACACGTCCAACTGAGCGTTTCCTAGTCAAAAACATAGGCTAAAGAATATTAAAACATTATCATCAAACCAATTCCTGAACAAAATTCGAACATATATTCCTCCACGTTTCAACTGAAATTAACTTGTTTTGTGCAAGTGTGAGTGTGTGTGAGTGTGAGTGTGAATGTGAATGTGAGTGTGTGTGTGTGTGCGTGCGTGTCAATTGCATTATTTTGTAAATATTTCATTGTATGTATTGTTGGTTATTTTTATTTATGTTGGTATGTTGTAGTAAGGCAGTCGGACACCACAAGTGTTTTGGGCTTCAAGCCCTCTTCTGGCTGCCTGTCTTTGTTTTGTACATATTCAAAGGCAAATAAATAATAATAATAATAATAATAATAATAATAATAATAATAATAATAATAATAATAATAATAATAATAATAATAATAATAATAATAATAGAACAATTTAAAAAACTCAACGGGAACTTGAACCAACAAACCCTCGCACAGAAGGGTAACTCCAGGTCAAATCAACACACGTGTTTACCTTACCCCCTCCGATTTTGAAAAAAATAAAATCGGCACATCTAGGCCTAGGTACTCAAAACCGCAAATAAAAAATATATTTTAAAATTTTTCGTTTCATCTCTTAGGTTTTTGGCACTCTTTCAGTTAGTGTTGGCCAACTTTTTAACACAGTTTTTTTTTTTTCAATTAAAAACAACGAAAATCCACTGTAAATATGAAATAAATATAGAAATAGTATTAATGAACGATTTATTGATATTGACAGATCTGAAAATGTACAATATAGTCCAGCTATGTTAGTTGAATTAGTAATTTACACAGGTTAGGCCTATGCATTATTGATATTTTCTGTCTTATAATGGGGTAGAAACGAAACGAAATAATTGTCTTGAACTGAAAACTGAACCGAAATAATAATAATTTTGTTTTGATAATAATTACAACCAGGTAAAATCTAAAAACATTGTACAAAATCGAAAATAACATTATATAACATACATCTTAATTAGCCTTACATTTGTTTTTAAAATGATGGACAATGAAGGACAATTGATGAAAAGAAAATATGGTTTACATTAGGGATGCACATCGATAGGCCTACTTTTTTTTTTCATTATCGATTATCAAAATGGTAATTTGTCATCAAATCGATATCACTAACAAAGCCTGTTCCGACCTATAAGTGGAACCTTAAGTGTGGCAAGTGTAAGTCAAAACAAAACAATCACGTTCTGTGCTCACAAATGCTCACAAATCATGATGGCCTAATTGGGAAGCCGAGCGAAAGACCGCTGCTCAATTCTTGTAACATTACTGTTTTCATTTTTTTAATTATTTTCTTACTGAATTTAATTATAATATCATTTTCTTCATAATGAGGTTCCTTGCTTCCTTACATGGCGGCAAGGGCAAGGTATAATAAAGGGAGGTGGAAGTTAGCTTAATCACATTATTGTGACATTGACAGAAACCGCGACACTGCTCATGAGCATAGATCTCTACCCCGTCCCGTTAGAGGCAAATGTGACATTCATGAGAAGTAAACAAATAAAGGACGCAACAAAATTTGGTATCTTTGGTATTGCTCTGAACATAAACCAATCAATGTAGATTTGATCAAACCGTCGAATTATTTCAAGGCATACTGTTATAGTAATGAGTTTTTCTCGAATCATTTTCAAATTTTCCCTAATAGCTTCTCGGCGGCGCCTTTCTTACTACGCAGCCGACGGCAACCGTGGACGTCGTGGAAACGTTAATCCGTCACTAAATGTATTATTATTTTGGTCACGTGGTTTCACTTATTAAAACGAGACTGAAAGATATAAAAACTTCCATGTAAATACTGTTTGTTTTGGAACGAATATGTCACCCACTTACAATACAACCATTGTTTAATTCTGTCCAGTTTTTGTACTTTTTATCTAACCGATTATTGTATACTTTCACGGAAGAAGATATATTATCAGAAATTGCTAATTAGTTTTCACACTTTTAGTTTTCACCGAAATGAGTTTTCAGTTCACCCAAATATGGTATATGAGCATGTTGCGTGCTAGTGCGGACTGCGAGTACATGTACGCGCACTTACTTTTGCTTTTAGTTTAGGTGAAACACTCAGAATATGTGAGCACACAAAAAAGTAATTGTGACTATTCGAATTTCTTTACTCATTTCAATACAATCATTGTAAATTATTTTTGAACATGTTATTCAAAAGACTGTATTTAAATTGTATCATCATAATAATTGTAATTATTTTTCTTACTTTACTCAATACTCACGTCAATATTATCAATGAAATTTATTTTCATTTCTTCACCTATCACGAGACATGTTATTTCAATAAAAGTAATTCATTTATTTATTTAGAATGAATGTCATAAATTATGTAGCCCAAAGAGGACTTCAATTCGGTCTTTTGAGATGGCAGATTCTAAATCCAGAACTCTTCTCAATTTGTTCAGACCAGAAAAAGCTGTTTGGACATGGTAGTTGAAAACTAAATTATACAGTCATTGTAGTCTCATGCCATTCATAACAAAACAAGAGTCTTTGCTTTTACCTGAACTGCAACCCATAGAAGGGTCAACACTTGGCTCTCCTTTCATCAGCTGCTCTTTTGTCTGTATGGAAGGAACGTTCACAGAGTTCCTAATATTGCCACAAAACTCGGAGCGCGAGCTCACAGGCGTACATTATTAAAACGTGCGAAAACTGTTGATATTGATTTAGGAGTCTTCCGTATTAATGAGAATATTGATACTTCGTGGTGGAACTGGAAATAGTATTTAAAATATTATGTGAAAAAAACCCACATATTTATCTCATGAGCCGTTCATTTCTTTTGTTTTTCTTGTAGGCCTAGGCCTAGATTAATGAGTCCCATTTAAAATCAAAACAATGTATGCTAATAATTGTAAAGATAGTATGACAAATTTTGATCCTTCGTCTGTTCCATTACATAATTTGGAAGATTTTAGACGACAGGAAAGTTTAAAAAAAAAAAATTTAGTAGACCTCTGCACATACAGAGCGCTGTGGGGACATCCAGCCTTAACATGCAAACAGGTATTTCAAAATGGCTTCAAATTGTTACGGAAGTGGATTGATGACTGCAGATCTAGCCTACTTTAGGTGTTAGGATATCTATGGTAAAAACTGACACATAACACACATTTGGTGGATGACCCTGTGATATATCATGATAATTATTGGGATGATAATCCCAATGCCATCTCATTCCAATTTTTTTGTTGTTTTTTTTTTTTAACCTTTTCTAGGCCTATGTAGGCCTAGGTTTAAGGTGGGTTTATGTAAAATCAGTCATTCGGCAGTCAGCAGTCTGTAAGAGTATCGGTATTGGCAAGACGTTAGTTTACGTACTACTGATGATATCCCCCAACCGACCAATAGGAAACGTCGGTTGAACGTAACACAACCTCAAAAGCAAGCACGCACAAAACGCGCCAAAACACTCATGTCACGTAACCGCTCCTGATTGGTTCAATCGCTACCGAGTCTGGTAAGGAATTAATATTGACCATCTCTTGCTGACGCTTACATCATCTCATAAACAATAGGCAGGAAGTCGTATGTTTTAATGCTTGACGATTACCGAAACCGACTGCCGAAACCGATCTACGTAAACCCACCTTTAAAAACAAATTTTAATTTTATTTTATTAAGCATCACAAGTCACATGATTGCATTCAGTTTGGTGCACAGTGGCACCTGTGTCTTGTCATGTTGAGGATTAGGTAGGCCTACTAAAAAACAAAACACATAGGCCCTAGGCCTATGCCTAGGCCATTATAATATGCCACAACTAGTGATGGGAATTTTCATGAAAAAAAATAATCTTGAAAATTTCATGAAAATTTTCAAGGTTTGTTAATCTGTTATTTGAACTGTATTTTACCATATTATAAATAAAAATAATTTATTTCTATCGAGCATGTAGGCCTACAGTGGGACTCAGGCTGAGGTGGAATAAGTCTAATATGCAATATCTTGTTGATTAATTTTATTCTTGCAATTTGCAAATAGCAAAATAGGCCTACATTATAAAAATAATCGTTGAGACAAAAATGTTGAATATTGAATTGGGATAGTATCCAACATGAATGATGGAAACAAAAAAAGCAATATAAAACATATAAGTAGGCCTATATCAAAATGTAAAAAAATACACCCAACGTTTCGGGTGGTTAAGAGAAAGCCTAGATTATTGGATGAGCGTAGCGAAGATTTCATTTTTGTCTGTTTGTTAACACGATTCCGGCTAAACCAATACTCCAATTTCGATTAAATTTTCTGGAGGCCTTCAAAATCTCTGAACTTAGAACCGCCACTTTTATGAGCGCAATCGAAAAATAATTTCTCGTGAAAATAGCAATTTTACGCTTTTTTTTGTTTAAAAAAAATTACGCTCATCCAACAACGCGCCTGAAAAAGGATTTGCGAAGCTTCCTAGTAGTCACGACAAACAATACGGTACCTACAGACTAATTGGAGGCGAAGACCTCACACCAAAGTAATGTTTGTCCCGGTCTTTCCATTCCACTAAGGTAGGCCCTACCCTAGGCATTTAAGTTCTGCATAACCCTCTAGCATTTGTGCTAATTAAAGATGGATTTTATCTGGTTAGGGCCCAACCAGACTATTGCCTACAACCTACAAAAATAATACTAAGTTAGCTAGACCTTCATTTGCAGGCTTTGTATTTGCAATGTGATCTAGCTCCCAAATTGACAAACTTTCTAGGCCTATGTCAATGCCTCTGTTCTAAGCTAGGCCCCAGCATGCATTAGGCCTGTTGCTGTGCAAGAGGCTAGCCAAATACTAATACCAAATACCAACTGCATAATTAAACAACATAATAAAAATAAAAACTTGAAAATTTTCATTGCACGGCCCTTGAAAATTTTCAATGAATTGAAATTTTCAAGTCCCAACACTAGCCACAACACAACAGAAACAGATAAATACCTTTTAACAGCTTGTCAAGGTGAAAATGTCACAAAAATAGCACATACAAATATACCACACATTAACATACGGTACCTACTATATTCTAATTAAAAGCCCTTGGAGAAATCATCAATAGGCTAAGTTACCGGTAGGCCTACTTAAGATTTTAAAATCTTTTATACAGCTCTTGGTATAAGGAGTCATGAAGTCGGTTTATCACTAATCAGTGCAATGCAATGTGCTACACCACAAGTTATTTAAAATCATTGAACAGTTCATCAAAGGAGTAAAAAGTGTTTCGTAATAGAAATTCTTCCAGGCTTCTTTTGAAGGTGCACAAGTACAACAGAGACAAATACCAGTATATATAACTTTTAAACAGTTTGTCAAGGTGAAAATGTCACAAAAATAGCAATAGGCTATAATACTCGTTAAAATACTACTAGGCCTATCTATCTATTCTAATTATAATTAAAGTAGGCCTAATTGTCTCTGAAACTTTCCTCATGTCCTTCCTCATCATCATCCATTTCCTGCTTCTGGCAGGGTCAGCTTGGGTTTAGCAACAAAATTTTTCCATTTCTTTCTATCCTCTCACAATCAATCGGGCGTGGTCATGGCCCATGGGTAGAGTGGGTGACCGCTCTACCCTGAAACTCACGTATACCGCTGGTTAGAGCAGATGGAGGGTTCGAAAGCTAGTGTAACGGCTTCGTTCTCCTTGTCGTCTGCTCGGCAGTCCGGGTTAGTGGAGGAATCTATATGACTGTCAAAGTTACACCGTCCTGTCGGATGGGACGTTAAGCCGTTGGTCCCCTTGGTACTTTTCGAAAGGAGTAGACTACGTGCCGGTACCGGGTTTCCCCTCCTCCCTTCTGTTCATACTTCATTCTCATCTATCACCACTCATCGTCTCGATTAGCCAAAGTGCATAAATATGAGACGTTAAGCAATATTCAATCAATCAATCAAACAATCGTATCTAAAAAAAAATAAAAATAAAAATACTCAATAATTTATGTAGCAGTGTTGGCCTAACCCGCCTGTAGCCCCGCCTCGGACCATGGTTACCGTAGCTCGAGGCTAGAAGACTCGGGTGTGTGTTAAAACGTGGCATTTTTATAGGGGCTAGGTACCGTAGTCACTAGTACAAGAGAGTAATGACTTACCTGGCTGTAACCCTGTTCTTATAAGGATATTAGGTAGGCCTACTAGCATCCTGGGATAGGCCTAGCATGGGCCTGTCCTATGCTGCATGCATAACCTACAATCCTTCAACAATCTTCCATTTGGCCATCTAGTTAAGTAGGTAGGTACTGTCTCAGTCCTTCCTTTTTCAAAATAGGTCTAAATGGCCCTTTACATGAGCAATTAATTGCTACCGTAGCAATGATTGCCTGCAACAGCGATGTTTGCCGGGCAATGCATTGCCATCGTGTAAATGGACAAGCAACTAATTGCTACTGCAGTGGCGTCACCTCTGAAAATATTGTTGAACTAATTAATAACTCGTAGTGCTTTCTATTGGTGTATTGTTGGAATTATTTACAAATCGATATTTATTGTGACTTTTCATTTACGTGCGCGTTTTGTTTAGGTTTCAACTGAATTTGACATAACGGTACCTAACCTTTAAAATGGCGAAGAATAACAAGAATAACATAACCTGAAATATCGGCTCGCAAAAAGTTACGTCGATCTTATAGGACAGTCAACAGTCTATTTTATTCAAACTCTACGACATGGCATTATTATGTTCGTAGAAACTCGATAGTCAAAGAAATGTTCGCGTGACATAGGGCTACCGTTCACCCATTGGTTAACTACTAGCAATGTTGCTGGAAAGTAGAGCAGAGCCCTACTTCAGGCAATTATTGCTAGCAAATTGGCAATTTTTCAGAAGGCGTGTAAATGCGTTATATAGGAAATGTGTGTATCCAACATGGAGTCAAATTAATTGCGGCAATGCATTGCTACTTGCTAGTAATTAATTGCTCGTGTGAAGGGTCTTTTACCCAACTTTATCATTTATGAACAAGTTTCTAATTTTCTTGCAGGTAAACCTCAAGTTATTAAAGTTCTTCAATCAACGCCTGCTAAGCTTGGGTCAAGTAACATGGTGACACAAGTCGGTAATCAGGCGGTGAAAACTATCTTCAAGACCCCGAACCAGGACGGAACACAGGTAAGATTCAAATACGTAATAATAATAATTGGATGAGCGAAGCGAGTGAAGCAAAGACTTCAATTTCACTGACCCCCAAAAAAATTTAGCTCCAGGGTGTTTTTTTTTTTTTTTTTTTTTTTGTCTGTTTGTTCGCTCTCTACCGGGCAAACGGCATATATGTGATCTTGATGAAAATTTGACAGGACCTTCGAAATCTCTGAACTTAAGACTTGCCACGCTTTTTGGGTACAATCGAAGAAATATTTCTCGTGAATATCGTACTTTTACGATTATTTTGCGATATTTTCGTGCCATCTGGGCCAATTCTGACCAAACGGGTGGGGTTACAACGTTCATATTATACATGGACATTGAGGTTATGGTGATGTAGTAGCCTACATTTTGAAAGAAAAGTTGAAAAAGTTAAAAGCCAGAATCTATAGAAATAAAGCTTTTAATATAAGTTTTTTGATTTTTTGTTAAGGTGACCATATTTTGAAAGTTACAAACCGAGACAACAGCTAAAGTGTTAGAATATGTACTTTGTACTCCCGGACCATTTCGGGGTCTGGGCAGAGCCCCAGCCACTGGGGGCAATTTTTATTTTGAGATATATTTGGTCAAATGCCCAGAAAACAGCTTTCTGACATGAAAATATGAATTAAAAATGGTTTCAATGTGTACATTTATGTAGTCATAAAATCTTTATCTAGTGGTTTAAAAATGATAGTACAAAATAAAATACAAGCACTCGGCAGAAAATAATGCGTGTAATTTATTGATGGGGCATCATACTAATGAAGTTCTAATCAATAATAATAATAAAGATAATTGAAAATGCATTTAATTTATGCATGTACCAACTTTTAATACATTTTGTCTTCACAACGAAATAATTAGTGTAGGTATGTAATTAATCAAAAACGTAGTTCAGTTGCATGATTATTACATTTTCATTTTTCATTTTCTATAAACAAAATCAATGCAAATAATGACTGAGAAAATTAGGGGTGTGCAGGTCCTGATTTTTTAATTCGAGTCGAGTCAGAGTCTAAAAATAACTCTAGTATCGAGTCCGAGTACTTAGTCCTTTTTTAAATTTCATTTTTACTCTCTGACCATTTTTTTTACAATGTTCAATATTAATTTTATTTATTGATATGTCTATAATTTGGCTCCAAAAGTGAAAGAGTAACATCTAATTGATTTAAAATGTAATCTCTCTCTAGATCATTTTAATGATCAAGCAAAAATATTATCGGGGCTAGACCAAGACATAATTCAGTAGTACGTATAGGTGGTGTTACGGTACATGAAAATGTTGATACAAACATTATATAGTGACATATTTTTATTATATATGTGCCAAAAAAAGTTCAGAACTTCCAAAAAAAAACACAAATTTGTATCAGAGACTGAGGTTAGTATTATATATTCAGGGTTGGTAAGGTAACGCCAAGAATAGATAACGATATTTACGTTTTCACACTCGAGCGCGACCCGGCACCTCCACCAAAATCATTGAATAATACTAGCACACCCCTAGAGAAAATAATTATCTCCTTGGAAGTGGAGAACTATTTCAAAATTCAATGTTACTGTTAGTATTTATCAGAGAAGTGTATTTTTTTAAGTGAAACATTATCCTTCCACATTCCTACAGCTGTTGACTGAATACCGGGACATTTCCCCTCCAAAATTGCAAACCGGTACAAATACAACATTTTAACCAGTCTCTTGGGACACCGGTACAAGTGTTCTGAAAACGGTACTGTACCGGTCAAAACGGTACTGTACCGGTCAAAACGGTACTGTACCGGTCAAACCGGTACGTCTGGTCACCTTATTTTTTGTGCGATATTTTCGTGCCATTTGGGCCAATTCTGACCAAACGGGTGGGGCTACAACGTTCATATTATACATGGACATTCAGGTTATGGTGATGTACTGTAGTACCTTTTAAAAAAAAAAGTTGAAAAAGTTAGCCAGAATCCATAGAAATAAAGCTTTTAATATAAGTTTTTTACGGTAAATAAAACCAATTGACAAGAAACAATAGAAACTTGACAACATTTACCTACAATGCGTAGGCAACAAAACAAAGCACTTGCAAAAGTAAAGATATCCCACACAAACTAAAAACTTTAAAAAGCTCATCCATCAACGCGGCGGGACTTTAGCGTTTTCCTAGTAATAACTAGGAAGCTTTGCAAACGCGTTTTTAGTCGCGTTGATGGATGAGCTTTTTTTAAAGTTTTTAGTTTGCGTGGGATATCTTTACTTTTGCAAGTGCTTTGCTTTGCTGCCTACGCATTGTAGGTGATTGTTGTCAAGTTTCTATTGTTACTTGTCAATTGGTATTATTTACCGTAAAAAACTTATATTAAGAGGATGGGATAGTCGCGAAATTACAGTTTTTTCGTGATATCTCGAGAACGATGCAAAATATCTAAAAACTGATTGCAGACAGCCCTGTGGTTTTGGGAAACTATAGCCTGTAGTTCAAAAAATATTGTAATGTGATGGTAATTAAGTTTTTTATTCGATATATTTAATTAACTACTAAATGCATAAATCTTACACGAACCGCACCGATTATTATATTTGAATATTTTTTCTTGCATTATATTTATATTGCTCTAACAAAACCACAGGGCTGTCTGCAATCAGTTTTTAGATATTTTGCATCGTTCTTGAGATATCACGAAAAAACTGTAATTTCGCGTGATTTTAATTTCGCTACTATCCCTCAATTTTAAAAGCTTTATTTCTATGGATTCTGGCTAACTTTTTCAACTTCTTCTTTCAAAAGGTACTACATAACCATAACCTTAATGTCCTTGTATAATATGAACATTGTAGCCCCACCCGATTGGTCAGAATCGGCCCAAATGGCACTAAAAATCGAAAAAAAAAATAGCAAAAGTACGATATTCATGAGAAATATTTCTTCAATTGTACCCAAAAACAATACACCTCTTAAGTTTAGAGATTTCGAAGGTCCCCTCCAATTTTCATAAGGTCGGATATGCCGTTTGCCTGGTAGAGTGCTAACAAACAGACAGAAAAACAAATAAACAAAAAAACAAAAAACACCCGAGCTAAATTTTTTGGGGGTCAGTGAAATTGAAGTCTTTGCTTTGCTCATCCAATAATAATAATAATAATAATAATAATAATAATAATAATAAATAATATTTAATAATAATATCAGACCCCTATTCCAACATGTGTCGGGTCAGGGGGTGACGAATTTTTATTTGTAGGCCTATTATTATCCGCGAGATGGCCTTGGAAGCGATCTGAGTTATAAAAAGAGTCCATTGGTTTTGTTTATTAATGTACGAACACTTCATGACCAGAAATATGTGTAGGCCTAAATTAACGCATTATTTATTAATTTTATGAAATTAAGTCACTTGATATGTTATGATATGAGATGAGTATCCAGACGTGGAGAACACAGAAAACACGACTTCTAGGCTAAACCTGGCCTAGGGCTCCTCAAGGATGATCAAGAGGACAAGAGGGGCCTAGGCCTAACTATCTCAACAATTCGGCCCCAAGTTCTGCAAACAACTTGGCCTAGGCGTGCGATACCATCTACATATTCACTACACAAAATTACATTGAGCTTGACTGAGTGGTACTGCGTTTGACTTCTATGCCAGAGGTCGACGGTTCGAATCCTCGTTAGGTAATTTTTTTTTACCATTCAATTTTATGCCTTTGTTTTTCTGCAAATGATTTAATTTCATTAGATTTGGCCTCGTCGCGGACGCAATATTTTACGTCAGAGATAATAAAAATGTGGAAATGTGGAACCCTGTGGTTCACCCTGTGCCAACGAATACGTCGAGTGCATAAAGGTGCATAATTTTATTGTAATAATAATAATTTGTAACGTAACATAATGATCGAAAGTAACAAACAAACAGAAAAGTAGTATGTGTATGTGTAATGTTGGCCCCCGCCTAGCTAGCCGTATATGCCTATGTTCAGCCATTTAGCACTACTAGGTATGTTGTCAATACTTGAACATAAACACAAATTGCTTCTTAATATTATGTTGCCAAATAATTTGTCAAGGCACTTTTTGAGAGTTTACTAGAAGCAACTGACCGTACCCATTCACAGCTGACCAACGCCCGTCACATCACAGAACCTAGGCCTACCACTTTCATGAGTGATAGTGATGGCAGTCATAGAGCCAATCAAATATTTAGTTGTAGGAATAATTTTGCACTATTATTACCGCTGACACGACTATCCACAGCCAAAGATAATAGCATGGGCTAATATAAAATATGATAAATGTCCTATCTTTGATAATCACTGTGTAAGCACGTAGACTGAGACCTTTTTGTCTCACCACTTTTCTATACATTATTATTAAAAGAGTATTTACAACTAGGCTCTATTTCTTTAACATAATAAAATTATTACTTTTTAATAATGCTAGGACTTTTTCAAACTAGTTTTTACACTCGAAACCGGCAACAACACTCCTAATCCGTAATTAATAACTCGATCCCCATTCAATTCCATTACGATGGCGCGGGCGAAGCCCAACATTTGTTCCGCCAGCTCTCACCACGCTATGCTGCCTGTCAGCTCAATGGCGCGCTCAGTGGCTAAACTCGGTGCCCATACCATAACGATCAGGATGTTTTCTCCTTGCCCGGAGAAAAATGTGCAAGGGTCGGCAGCAGATTGCTTCAATCCAAATTTCGTTAGTTGTTCGCTCAATGCTGCATGCCAGCGATGTCCGGCCTGACGCAGACCGTAAAGCGCCTTATTTCAGAGACATACCTTGTTACCATCCCTTAGTTCGTGGAGCATTTCCGTAGCTTTCTTTCCAGTTTCGCTGTTCTTCGATTCCATATGAGATATTTCCTCTAGTGTTTCTTCAGTGAGCTTGGGCACCTTCTTGTATATCTTCTCTTCGAGCACGCCATTCATGTACGCGGTCGTGACATCGAACTGATTTACCTTCATCCCATGCTGTGCAGCTAGAGCCATCATCATACGTACGGAACTGATACGCGCCACCGGCGCAAAAGTCTCGTCGAAATCCACACCTGGACGGTGTGCGAAGCCCCTAGCGACTATCCTAGCTTTTCTTCGGTCGATGTTCCCATCCTGATCGTATTTGTTTCTCAGGACTACTCGACTGCCAATTACCTTGGGATCCGATGGACGTTCCACCAGCTTCCACGTATCTTTCTTGATAATCGATTTCAGCTCGGATGCTATGGCTTGACGCCACTCGTCCCTGTTCGGACCATCTATCGCCTCTTTGAATGGAACTTCGGCTACACCAGCAAATTCCAAATCTTCTTTCGCGTAACAGGCCGGTTGGTAGATCTTCTTGGGTCTTCCCCTGAGACCGGTCATGAGTCTTCCAGGTCGGCCACGGCCTCTTCTGGGTTCATTCTCAGCCGCGTCTTCTTCCGGCACGTTTTCTTCATTCGACTCATTCTCTTCGATGGGAAACTCAACGACCTTCTGAACTGGGAAGTTGGTTTCCTCCGGCATAAAATCCTCGTACACTTTGTCAGATGGGAATGTTACTGACTTAGTAAATTCCACGTCTCGCCTTATGTCGATTTTTCTATCTTCCGGTACCCATACTCTGTATGCTTTCGACTCCTTCGAATAACCGACAAATACACCTTTCTTCGAGCGTGGCTCAAACTTCCGAGCTGGTTCCCGGATGAAAGTGAAGACTTCGCAGCCGAATTCACGTAAGTTACTCACGTCCGGTGCTTCTCCAGTCCACTTCTCGAAAGGAGTTTTGCCACTTATGCTTCTAGAAGGACACCTGTTTCTGATGTAATTTGCCGTGTTAATTGCTTCGCCCCAAAACGACGGTGGCAGTCCGGATTGTATCAGTAGGCACCTCGCCATTTCCACGAGCGTACGGTTTTTCCTTTCCGCGACTCCGTTCTGTTCCGGTGTATGCGTAACCGTTAACCTACGTCCGATGCCGTTCGTCTTTAAGTAGTCTTCAAAAGCGATACTTCGGTATTCTGTGCCATTGTCCGATTGAAGATACATTATTTTCTTACTAGTTTGTGTCTCGACGAAAGCTTTGAATTCCTTGAATGCATCCAGAGCCTCACTTTTCTGCTTGAGCATTTTCACTTCACACCAGCGAGAGCAATCGTCGATGAACGTGATAAAATATCTTGCCTTTCCGTTCGATTCAATGCGCATCGGACCACAAATATCGGAGTAGATTATTTCCAGCAATTCCGTGTTTCTCTCCGAATTTTTGGGAAAAGGCGCTCTGGTCATTTTTCCACGGATGCACGTTTCACAATCGAACGTCTCTCTCGGTTCGATTACATCGATACCCAGCACGGTTCCGTTGCGTTTGCCTTCCAGGAGATCTTTGATGTTTAGATGTCCCATTCTGCAATGCCAACTCTCCACAGTAGCGCGTTTTGATTCGGTAGTTATGTTACATTGCTGCTCACTCTCTTGCACACAGTAGAGCCCGTTCACTCGATCAGCTGACAATACTGTCCTACCCGTTCCATCGACGATCTTGGCCGATTCCTTTCCAAATGTTACCTTGAATCCACAGTCAGTGATTTTACCGACTGACAGCAAGTTCATTCGTAAGTCAGGAACGTGCAGCGTGTCTTTCAGACTTACATTCTTCTGTTGTCCGTCGACTTCAGCTGTGATCGCCATGATTCCCTTGGCCGTATTCTCTGTCGATGTGTTGCTGGCGAGATTTAATTTTCCGGGTCTATTTTCAGCAATTTTAACGAACCTGTCCCTGTCATTGCATAGGTGCGACGTGCAGCCACTATCTAAGCACCATTTCTCACCACGATTCGCGGTCGTTGATCTCAATGCTTCCTCGCATAAATTTTCTGAAGAAACGTACAAGCTTAAATTCTCAGCTTTCTTTGCGATTTCGGCATGTTTCTTCTCATTTACACATTCCTTGGCTTTGTGACCTACCTGATGACAGCGGTGACATTTATATTTAAATGGTTCGTTGGATTTCTGTTCGTTTTTATCACCTTTATTTTTGTTGGAGCTGCCGTACCGTTTCACATTTCGTTAAGGAACGAACATCGCGTTATTGTCCGAGATACGTGTGTCATTTTTCCGCGCATCATTTTCTTCCACGATTTTTACGCGCAATACTTCCGGTGTTGGTAACTCGTCCCGAGATTCTATCGCACACCGAAAATTCTCGAAACTAGGCGGCAAGCTATACAGGAGCATTATGGTCAATAAATCCGGATTAATGTTTATTTCCATCTCATTCAGTTTGTTGATCGTATCGAAGAACTTCCGAAGATGTTCGCGCACGTCTTCACTATCATCCATACGATGCAAGGTTAATTGTTTCAACAGTGTGGCCTTGCGAGCAGGCCCTCTTGATTGGTATATCGACTGCAGTTTAACCCAAACTTCGTTCGATATGTTACACATCCTTTTATTTGTTTTAGCTCTGAAGGGCTAATTGACAAGATAAGGTCCGACTTAGCCTTCCTATCTTTATTTTCCCCACTCCTTCAACGGTATATAACCGATGCCGCGGCGGCGTTTCCAGTTCCGATTGTAGGTTTTTTGTCTTCCCCACTCACGTACGCCCAAGCATCGTTCTTAACCAGTAAGGCTTCCATCTGTATTTTCCACGTATCGTAATTATCTTTGTCTAATAGTTCAATTCTGGCCGAGCTAGATGACGCCATCATATTCCGTCGGTCCAGAACCTTCGCGACGCGTAGGCTAGGCCTAGGCCTAAATCTGAATACGAGATTCCTCAAGCACTTACCTTTTGTTTATCAATTAACCCAGCGTTTATTCCGTTAATCGGGGCCCCATAACCTGTGGAGCAGGTTGAGTGGATACGCAGGGTTATTTCACACATAAAGGAATTCAAGACTTGTTCAAGAATACTCGTTAGATTTAATTATTAGTAAGACAAGTTGTGATACAATACAATTACGTTACGTTTTACAAATGTTGACAGAGAGGAATGGAAATGCTTGTAGGCGAGCAAAAATAAAGCGCTGCCTGCCCTCTAGAAGGTAATGCGTGAAGCGCCTATCCTAAGGTTCGTTCGTCTGTGTACATTTAGTGTTACACTTTACACTAGTGTAAGCGAATATCTACACTGGTCCGTTTTTCTGTGTCCGTGTAAGCAGTGTAAAATTTACGTCGGCGTTTTTCTGTACAGTTAGTGTATACACTAGTGTAGACAGTGTAGGATATATTTACACGGCCTATTTTGGTCGTGTAAAGAATTTACACCGACATTGCGCGCCATAAAACGATAAACATGGAGGCCGAGACTGCAAGTAATTGTTGTGAGGGATGAGAATGGGTCCCTTTAAAGAAAGAGGACTCTAACCTTTTTACAATGGGAGGTAATTACATTTTACATTTAAGTAAATTTCGTAACAGAAATGTGGACGTTTTTTTGTGTACGTCCGTGTACGTTACACTAACCTACTACTTCCGTAAAAAGTAACTATTTCCGCTTTACACTTGTCAGTGTAGAATTCGACTAGTGTAAGTCAGTGTTACACCAAATAAACACAGACGAACGAACCTCTAGTGTACTGGCCGGCAGAATGCGTGACCGTCTCTTATCGTATCTGTGAGAGCGCCAACTTCAACAATACCAATACCGTTTATTCGGTACATACCGGTTAACCAGATGTCCGCTATTTATCGGTATACCGGTTTAAAACAGAATAACCGGTATCACGGTATTAACTGGTTTATACCGACCGAATAACTAGTTTATGTCAAATAACCGATATACCGGTTTATACTGAACAACCAATAATTCGATTCAATGCAACCTAATTGCATACTTTGACGTTGCTCCTATACAGTGGCGTAGCGGTGACCCAAGCCGCCCCCGCAAGGCTTGGGGGCCCCCCCGTGAGGGGGGCCCACCGGGAAAGCTGAGTTCATGGACCAAAATTAAAGTTTATTGATACTCGTGTAGATTAGATTCGTGTGATTTTAAAAGACTTCTACGACTGACATATTTGGGTTTTCAGTTTCAATGAAATAAGGTATGTAGTATTTTCTTGAGTCTCATGACAAGGCTACCGCAAGTGCACTTGCACAAACTTGTACCAAAATAAGCGACAGGGGCGAACGAGGAATTGTTCTGATGAGCTCTTAGAAGACCAACCACTGTCAGACCCCGAGAGGAACTTCACGATTTCGGTCTTTTACGCAAACATCCATGTGATCACAAGCCAACTGAAAAATTGCTTTCGAGGAGTGGACAGTGTTGCTCAGGGGTTTAATTCCCTAAATGTGAAAGAGTTGACGAGTGCTACTGATGACAAATTAATCTTATCAGCCGAATCATTCCTATCATTGTACAATGACGATGTGACTGACGATTTTCTGTCTTAGATGTTAGTTTTCAAAGCGATATTAGAAAACAATAAATAACGTTAAGTGATCCTAATTCGATTATATCACTATCGGAACTTTTGATCAATGCCATAACACAGTTGCGTATTCAGGGGGGAAGCTCAGGAGGATTGCTCCCTTCCCCCCCGAAATCCCAGCTTTAATAATATACTGCAAATCATCTAGCCTAGGTTTCCCAGAAAATTAAATACATCTATTAATTTTTCTTTTCTTTTTCCGTTCAGCAAAGCACCTAAACTTCTTCTAAAACACATAAAAACCACTTCAAAATATAAGTATTTATTAAATTGCCTGCGGCGTATTTGTGGGGGTCATCCCTCACCTTCATTTTCAAGTTAAAACTAATAAAGAATTATCTTAGGAGCACCACGTCACAAGAACGTTTGTAGAAACTTTCTATTTGTGCGAAAAAGCTCAAAAACTTGCAACTGATGCAATAATCTACGAATTCGCCAGGAAAAATAACAGTAGAGATAATCGCTTCTTATAATGTAGGTAGAAAGAAACGAAAATAATACAATTTAAAAACCAGTGCTATTTTTTTTTTTACTTTTTGCAATTTGACACGACGATTTTTGGAAGGAGGAGGCCCACACATTAATCTTGCGGGGGGGCCCTGGGACTTTGCGCTACGCCACTGCTCCTATAGTAAGCCCTCCCTTCTATCTATGAAATGAACTATATTCCTGATTATCAGGTTACTATTATATTATTGTTTTTCTTTTTACATATTTGGAAAATACCTCCGTCCGCCGTTGCATATGCCAAGCAAATCAGGCTCAACCTTTGATTATTTTTTTACGACGTCACAGTGCACCGATGCAGACGGTGTTGACAATGGCCGTAACATAACATGACGCATAATATAACGCACACACACACATGCACAGTGCATTGCATTTTGTCATAATTCTATGATCGTTGGTAGCTGTTGGTATGCTGACACACATTACTAGTGATGCCGTTTCATCGATTTCCAAACCAACCGGTAACACAGGCTATCGGTTTACCGGTTTAAACCGACAATCGTTATTCCAAACCTGTTAACACCGAAACCCGGAGTGCTAGAATAACCGGTCACGCCAAAACTCGGTTAATATCGAAAATCGGTATACCGGTTTTTGCTGACATTCGGTTAATACCGAAAATCGGTGCACCGGTTTATACCAAAAATGTTAACCGGTTAACATTAAAAGTCTGTATACCAGTTAATACCGAAAACCGGTATAGGCCTACCGGTTATTTTGCAATATACCGGTTTGTCGGTACACAAGCCTATCCAGGAGCTCGTGACTCGTATAAGGGAACGACGCCACTGCTACGCCGACTCTCAGAAAAGTCGATTGTATCCTACTGTCAAAAGTAAGTGCTGCGCGCCAATTGGCATAGCATAAGCACAGAATATAAACAAGTGCGCCTTGCTTCTTGAACACAGGCGTGAAAGTGCAGCACAAAGCACAAGAGCTTCACGGCGTTGTTGTTCTCGGAGAGATGCGTCCGCGTGGGGCAAGATCATAGATATCTTAACACCTATAGTAGGCTACTATTATAGTAAAAAACAAACCTATAATAGGTGTTTAATATCTCTGGGCAAAATACGCTGACACAGGGCGCGCTGCTGCTGGCAGCTGGCACGGAAGCCTGCTTTGCTTGACAAGGACAAGGGGCTCCGCCTACCCCATAGAATTCGCCCAGGTTGCCACAATCACAGGTGATAATTTATTCACCCAACTTCTTGCCATATCACCAACGTAACCTATATATCGAATTCGAAACATAGATCTACTATAAAATTATTTCACTATTTTGTAATTATACATGTACCGGGTAATCAGTTTGTAACCTCAAAATCCAGATTATGCCTGCTTGGGTCCCTTACTTCTTCCCGTGACTTCCCACTTCAGAATGTTACACATCGGCTGCCGGCTCGACAACTGAAAAACCAGTCGTAAGTTAATTGTGGCTAGTTTGAAGAGTTCTTACGCGAACAAACGTGGCACAGTAATATTTATGATCATGAAAATATAAACAATGGGCAGAGCAAAGTTTTCATCACATTTATCACTTCGATTTTAATATCTGATTATATCATCGTACATAAAATATTTCGGTTCCTGCATACCAGTACCACTCGTTATCTACAAAGCAAAGTAGACGAAAAAAGAAGGCTGGAATTTTATACACTTGTAGTGATCAGTCCAAAGTTTGCTTACGGTTTTGCCAAATGCGTCTCATAGTATGTTAATTCAATATTTTTCTGTAATTCTGTAATGCAATGATGAAGTGGTTCGATGGATGAGAAGGCCTAACAGGCCTTAATCCCGCCAATGCCATCAATAAAGACGGCAAGCAATCAATCACAATATCGTCTAGTCGATGTGAAAAGCAGAATCGTATTTGAGTCAAGAAGTGTAACACAAGAAACTTGGTTTAGAACAGTTTAGAGGTCGTCGTCGTCGTCGTCGTCGTCGTCGTCGTCCCCACCACAGACACACACAAAAACAAAATCACCCTCCTCCCACATACACACAAGAATCCATGATCCTGTTTCTTTGTAAACAGTTTTGGATATACAGGGCCAGGAACGAATAGAAATAAAACTTTTGTAACATGTTAGTTCGTTTCTCGATTTGGGAACACTCCCGTATGTGGAATTGGGTTATATTTAGTACAATCCAGTAGATGCGATTGTAAATTTTGGCCAAACCCGACTTTCGAGCTGATTTCGAGATATTTATTTTCGGGCTTCGGACTTTCGGGTCAGTTCGTCTTCAGCGTTCCCGGACGGCATCTTTCCCATCGATGTTAATTCACAAACATAAAACATTCATAATTTGTAAACATGTCAATCGGCACTTGGCTTTACACCGCCCAATATTTGCTATGTACAACGGTAGGCCTCCTAACCATTGAGTATAGAACCTCGACCACGAGAACCAAGAAATAGGTAGGCTATCATAATAGGCCCTAAATACAATCTGTTGTCTAAAACGACGCGGCAAGGTCTTATCCACTTGATTTTTGTAGTCTTAGTTCGGGAGAGTAGGGTTTGGGCTGACTTTCGGGCCGGGCCAGGATATCATTATTTCGAGCCGTGCCTCAGTATTTCTGACAGTTTCGGGTCAAGCCGCCGGGCCCACGCCCACGCCGTTTTTCTACAATCCAGATGACAAAATCCAATTCACAGGTTTGGGACGTCCGCCCCGGCAAGCGGAAGACCCGGGTTCGTTTCCCGGTCGATCTGGATTTTTTAAATTTCTGGTCTGTATTAGTTTGGCTCAACTAATAATGAAGCGACGCCATGATAAGCCTTCGTAATTTTCACTTTTCCCTGCGATAACGATAACTATGTAATTCAGTTCTCTATTTTGTTTTCATTCCCAAAATACCCTTTTGCCGCAAAGTATGCTTTGGAGTGCCGAGTGCGCCTAGCCTACTGTAAGTAAGGTACGCCGGAATAGCTCAAATAATCTAGAAACACTATTTTGGCTCTTGTGTAGCTGTTTTTCGTAATGTTGTGAAAATGCGGTGAATGTCTTGCTTGTACAAACACGCGACGGGCCCGAAGACGTCCACAGACCGTGTCAGTAGATACCAGATGGTGTGAGAGTGCCTCACACCAAGCGGCGCGGCTGCCTAGCCGTTACATTGCGACTTCCACACGCGACTGATGACTTATGACTGACTGTACATGATATCGCCTTCTGTTTGTTGTTGACAATCGTCGATTTCAAGCTCTTTCTATCTTGGTGTGAACCGTACATAGTGTGTAGATTTGCGCACTACACGTCGTATGCAATGCAACGGACGGTGATGACAGATGGCTTCCGCGAGCACGGTGGGCGGTAAGAAGTCCTTTGGGTTGGGTGTCACTCAGCGTCGTCCCACCCCCCCCCCCCCTCACCCACAATATCACCCAATGAGGTGGTTGCCGGTATTTAAACTTGCTGTCGTACATCCGATCTACGCTGTGACGTGCAACAAGTCGGTTAGTGTAGATGACCTTTGCTTATGTTACCAGGTTCGTCTTTCGTACAGGCTTTTAAAATACTGTAGGCTACATTTCGATTGACATTGCAAATTGTTGGGCAAATCAAGACAGATGCATACTGAGCTCAGGAAACATATTTGGCCACAATATTGTCACCATTATAGCATGCCCACTTATTTCCAGGGCAACACTGGCACAGTCCTTACATCTGGAACTCAAGTGCTCCGGACACTTAGCTTGCAGCAGACACCCAAGACCACTCTTCAGAGTAAGTATACACATACCTTTTCATATGGTTCTGGTTACTGATAGCTAGCTGTTTTAACTTTTAAAGCATGTTTATGTTACAGGACAACCCCATGTGGTTGCTATGATACAGTCCTCAAATGCCATGAAAGCATCTGGAAAAGGGTCAGAACCTACAATCTTACCCAAGACAATACATCTGGCCTCTAACCCTATGGTATTGAGTAGTCAACAGCGACAAGCAGCCCAACATGTTTTACCCTCAAATACCCCTAAAAGTTTTATATCTCCCATCTTGGACCACAGTGGATCACGCAAACGTCAAGAGTCAGAAAATGATTTCACTCCTGAATAGTGAGTAGCTTGCTTTTATCTGCAACTTGTATTTTACTTATTGGGGACTAGGGGTATTGGTACAGGCCTACCTACTGTGTAGGCCTATGTATAATGAATTAAGGCCATTGTATCCACCTCAGGCTGATAATTTTAAAGTCAAAGAAATATGGCTGAAAAGTTTTCTGAATGAAAGAGGGCCTTACATATAACGGGGGAAAAATTGAAATTTTTTTGGAAGCTGGACATAACCTTACTTTTCCTTTTTTTTGTACAATAGTGTAGCCAGCTACATATAGTGCAAAATTAAATTTTGAGAATTGGTTTTCTGGTTATAGTTTCTTAACACTTATAGCTTTAGTTATAAGAACAAATAGGTTTGATTTCTGAAATTACAGTTGGTGTACGAATTTTTTGTCAAAACGGGACAAATAAGAGTTTTTTCGAGTTTTGTATCGGCTGACAAAAAACACCAACTTATTCCAGAAATCTATTTGTCCTTATAGGCCTAGTTGAACCTGAAGCTAAAGGTGTTAAGGCTATTCGACCGCATTTTTCTTTTTTCCAGAATAGGCCTATGGTACCAAGTCAAAATATTGTTAATGGCTTTGAAACCTGGCTTTTATAGAAAATCAAAAATATTTTTTTCAAATTTTTCTGATCCGATACACGGCTAATATAGCCACCTGAAAATAATTTCAAACTTCAATTCGCCAAGGCACACCATTCAACGTAGGGTGTTGTGTTTTTGTGACATTAATTTTTAACTGGTTTTCTATAGGCTGACTGAGAGATTTTTTTTAACAATTGTCTTTCCTGCAAATTTTTTCGTTTGGCGGTAGGCCTACAAATCAAAATACCGCCAAACAAAAAAAAATCGCATGAAAGACAATTGTTTAAAAAAATCTTTTTTTCTCTCAAGTCAGCCTATAGAAAACCAGTTGAAAATTAATGTCACATAAACACAGTTCACCCTACGTTGAATGATGTGCCTTGGCGAATTGAAGTTTGAAATTAATTTCAGGTGGCTATTTTGGCCGTGTACCGGATCAGAAAAATTTGAAAAAAATATTTTTGATTTTCTAAAATAGACAGGTTTCAAAGCCATCAACTATATTTTGACTTGGTAGCATATTTTGGAAAATAGAAAAACGCGGTCAAATGGCCTTAAAAAACTATATCCAGAAAACCAATTCTCAAAATCTTATTTTGCACTAGATGTGCCTACACTATTATCAAAAAAAACTACATATAATGGCCGTAGTGAGGTTGTGCCCCACAGACACACACAAAAAAAGGATGCTGTTTTATTAAAGGTAGCTACTCTTACATTTAAATTGAGCCAACTTTCATGGACTTTTAACTTTTAAGGTTTTGACCCTAAGGTGATTACAAGGGATGCACATCAATACTTTTTTCATTATCGATTATTAAAAATGGTAATAGTATCATTATCGATAATTTCGATATTACTAATAAAAAACTTGGGTAAGACCGTTCCGACATAGATGGAATCTCAAATATGGTAGGTAAATGAAATTCAAAACAATATCTCGTCCTGTCTGTGTTGTCTTTATTTTTTAATCCCGCTGTCGGCTAAGTTTGCTTCCAAGTATAAATCTGGCGTAAGTCACCTTTGTGACCTATCTCTGTCTGTCCAAGCGGGAAATATGGATTACGTGTTTTTGGGCCATTCTCAACAAATTATTAAAGGAATTGTCTTGGTTTGCATAACAAGCTCCTCAGAAGGTGCCTTGATTCAATTCAAGAACAATACAACTAAGTCCAGGTCGCTGAGACTTATGGAAATCAAATAATCACGCTTTTACTAAAGCCCTGCACAGCGCGTAGTCCGCCTATGGTGACGTCACTGCAGGGCTACCTGCTAGGCTGGCTCCAGCCGAGGAAGGCCTCGCTCAAGCTCGCTGCCGTGCCGTAAGCGGCCGCTTATGGCGAATTTCCTAGGGGTGGCATTGCCGCCCTGACACTTCTAATAACTGATTTTACATGTTGAATGAACAAGATAAATATCACTGTTTCTGAATACTAACTAAATTAAAGTTTTTATAGTATAACAAAAATGTAACATTCAACACTTTACCAAACATTGACGTTTCACATGAATCTGTACTCCCGTATTGTCAACTCTCGAACGCAAAAAAAAAAAAAGGTGGCCAAAAGACTCATTTAGATTATGGAAGTTCGGATTTCACATTTTCGATGGTTTATTGTTTGACTTTCTCAATTTCATTAATCGGTAAACACTTCCGTAGGTGTAATTGATTTACCCCGCAGAGATGGATTTTATAATTTCTGGATTGATTTCCATAATATTGTTTGACTTAAGTTAATCATTACGAGAGTAATGCTATTCTTTCCGAACCTAGTGCCAAGTGGGGAGTATAGCTACCACTCTCCGCCCTCGTGTCGTTTCATCTGTCCAGCAGTGGCGTATGAACCGGGGGTAGGGGTGGGGGGTAACATATTTAACTTTACGTGCATTTTAAAAGTTTTTAGATCCGAGTGCAGGAAGTTTAGTTTTAGTTTTTTAGGTATAAATTTAAGTTATTTCAAAAATGTCTTTATTATTGTGCAAAACTTACACATGATGGTTTAGTTAGGTAATCAATAATTGTCATTTTTTTACGTCCAAAATCAACTTGTGTATATCCTTCATAAACAAAACTGAAATCCCTTGACTTGCCATTTTTCAGTTAAAACATGACGAAATAACTGTAGTATGGTGTAATTTATTTTTTCAAATATCGTTTACCTTTAAATAATTTTTAGATGACACCACTGGGCACTGGGGGTGGCCAAATGTAATCTCGCTTACGTTGGCCCTGAGCACAGATATGTAACTATTCACACGCGAGTCACAGTTTAATAAATAATAATAATAAAAAATTGTATTTAGAGTCTACCCACTCAGTTACCTATAACTGATTTTCAGTGGGGGACGATAAATAAAACACGAAATAGTAGTTTTGAATGTAAATATGTAATTATTACAAGTTAGAACTTGCAACTACTCAGGCTGACACAAAGTTAAACATTGCCACTAAAAACTCGCTCAAAATGTCGAATTAAAACACTAGTGCTAATAACTAAAATCACGTAACAGAACCGATGATCAGCGCTATTATAAATATAAATATAAAACACGTATGATATGAAACTACAATTCTCATTTACAAAACTAAACGGCAAACTAAAGAGTTCGGACGTCCGACATACACACTGAATAGCTCGCTCCGTAGCAGGTAGCAAGAGCGAGGACCGTGCCCAGCACTGACGTCAAAACTATTTCGCGTGGGTTGAAAAGAAAGCCCCATACGACCCACACCACCCTCAATAGGCATTTTTTGTAAATACAATCTTTTCTTATATAATGTTAAGAGTTATTTAAAAGACACTTGTTGGAAACTCGGACAATGCCTTAAACATAATATGTCATGATCATTAAGCTATCATTTTTATTCATTATCGATTATTGAAATATTATTTCAATAATCGATAATGACTAATTATAATGATTTATTATTGATTATCGATTATCAAAAGTTTATCCAATATTGATTATTGAAAGAGATGAACTCTATAAAAAAAATTGGACCCCCTGATTTTGTCCCTTCATCCCCTTTGTACCTTCCACAAACCTAGGAAATTCCCATATTTTCACTATTAAAACTTAGCAACCCTAGTCGACGTTGCCAGACATGTTGCCAGGTTGGCCAAACTCTCTAGAATAAAATATTCAAATATTATTTATCTTAGATTTAGTGTTACAAATTACTGTACATGAAATCCAACCACATTGTATTTTCTTTGTTTATCAAACTCAATTTTTTTCCTCCGTGGGCCTATTAGCCTAAATAATTAATTCAATTGTTATTTTGATGAAAGTTTCGTTTTCCGAGGTTGGCATACTACGCTAGTCAATTAGCAGCTGTACTAATACAAGATGTACATAAAGATGTTTCCCTATAAATAATATAGGCCTAACAATTACAAATAAATAAGTACTTTCAGTAGTAACTACATTCCCTATTTCTTAAGATGTACCGGATAGCTTGCAAATAAAATTGTACTCTAGCCCACTGGTACACTCACTGGATCGACTTTAAGATACTATCTTGTATAAGGTGACCATATTTTGAAAGTTACAAACCGGGACAACTAAAGTGAAAGAATATGTACTTTGTAGGCCTACTCTATGGACCATTTCGGGGTCTGGGGCAGAGCCCCAGCCGTTGGAAACAATTTTTTTGGGAGCTTTATTTCGTCAAATGCCCAGAAAACAGATTTCTGACATGAAAATATGGATTACAAATGGTTTTGATATGTAAATGTTTGTAGTCGTAAAATATTTATCTCATGGTTTAAAAATGATAGTACAAAATAAAATACAACCACTCGGCAAAAAATAATGCGTGTTATGTATTGATGAGGGCATCATACTAATGAAGTTCTTCTAATCAATAGTAAAAAGATAATTGAAAATGAATTGAATTCGTATAATATGCATGATTTAACTTTTTCAATGAAATAATTTGTGTAGGCCTAGGTATGTAATTAATCAAAAACGTAGTTCAGTTGCATGATTAATACATTTCGATTTTTCATTATCTATAAGAAAAATCAATGCAAATAAAGACTGAGAAATTTAGGGGTATGCAAGTCCAGATTTTTTCATTCGAGTCGAGTCCGAGTACTTTGTCGTCTTTTTTTAAATTTCACTATTACTCCAGCTATATTTATTTTTTACAATTACGTTCAATATTAATTTTATTTATTGATATGTCTATATGTTGGCTCCAAAAGTGTAAGAGTAACATATAATTGATTTTAAAATGTAATCTCTCTCTAGATCATTTTAATGATCAACCATAAATGTTATTAGCGCTAGGCTATGACATAATTCAGTAGTAAGTGGTATTACACACAAACATCATAGTGACATGTTTTATTATTTGTGCCAAAAAAGTTCAGAACTTCCCAAAAGAACACAAATTTGTATCAAAATACTGAGGTTAGTATCATGGATATTCAGACTTGATATGGTAACGCCAAGAATAGATAACGATATATACGTTTTCACACTCGAGCGCGACCCGGCACCTCCACCAAAATCATTGAAAAATGCTCGCACACCCCTAGAGAAAATAAATTATCTTCTTGGAAGTGGAACACCTATTTCAATGTTATTACTGTTAGTATTTATCAGAAGAGTGTATTATTTCAAATAAAACATAATCCTTCCACACGGTACAGTTGACAGAATACCGGGACATTTCCCTTCCAAAATTGCAAACCGGTACAAATACGTCATTTTAATGAGTCTCTCGGGACACCGGAACAAGTGTTCTGAAAACGGTACTGTACCGGTCAAACCGGTACGTCTGGTCACCTTAATCTTGTAGGCCTATTTTTTTATTTCAAATGCCTACCCAAGAACCTACAAAGTAGGTATCTGTATCTAGTATTTCAAATACTTCTTATGTGAGTATTTTGCTCGTCTGCCTATAATATGGCATGTCTAATGATTTAACAAATGTAGAACCTGAAAGCAAATGATTTGAATGGGAAAATGACTCATCACCTTTTCTCTGCAGTAAATAGACCTACTCAATTTTATAAATAGGTGTCCAAGTACTGTCTTTGTTGTTCATGTATCATGGTGATTTTTTGCCACGTGTCTCATGTACTTAATTTGTTGATTGATTGAGATAACAAATGCTGCTAAATAGGCTATTCCCATGAACTGATTAATCACCATGTATGCAATGTTTTGTAAGTCCATATGATATGAATTTGATGAAATAGATCAATGCATAGGCCTACTAAGTGATTTAATATTTTCCCTTGTATATATAGCAAACGGCGAAAAACAGACAAAGTTGGAAAAGGACTTCGGCACTTTTCTATGAAAGTGTGTGAAAAAGTTCGCAAAAAGGGAACTACGTCGTATAATGAAGTAGCTGATGAACTGGTAGCCGAATTCACAAATCCGTCACTCATGAACTGTCCCAAGGATCAGGCAAGTCTGCAAAATGTGTTTTGTCAGGTGGAATAAATAAGCAAGTTGTTTTAACTTGTAGGCCTAGTGAATTCAACAAGATTGAGCCCCCCTAGATTTTATCATCATGTGTCGTTAAATCAAGAAGACAGCTACCATCTAAATTTATTTTAGTGTGCTTGGTTGGATTCTCCATTTCGTAGCCTTTTTCAGTGCGGACTTATGAATGTGTACCCACAAAGTTTATTCTAACCATTTAGGTAGAGGTAATGAGAAATGGTGATATAAAAATCCAAATTTCGTTTTATAAAACCCAAATTTTGCGATTTCATTTACATGATCAAAATTCAAAAACATATGTACCTATCTTAAAAAAAAAAAATGAATGATTTTTTTTTAAATGGAAATTTAAAAAAAGACCTTTAAGCCTTTTAAGTAGGGATGACAAAAATTCCAATTCGTTAGAATCGATCATTGTGACCCACAAATCTATTCGGAATCGATTCCCAAAGCAAAAATAAATATTTGTATGCACCAGTATTTTGGTGGACTATTTCCGTGGAGCCCGTGACGTCACGAAACGATGTACTGCCCGCTGCGCGCGTAATGTTCGGTCTGGACCGGCACCTCCACCAAAATTCACAAAAATTCTGGACCGGCACCTCCACCATCCCCCACATTTTGAGCACTAAAATGTTTAATTTCGCGAGTTAATTCGCGTTTTGACCAGTTTTATACAATTTTGTTCGTTATTTCGCGATATACACGAGATTTCGCGAAATTCGCGTTTTCAAAATGTGTTTTTTCCATCTCTAAATGATGTAATTCGTCGACAATATTACATTTTAGGCAATAAAATGGATATTTAAAAAAATTCGCGAATTTCGTTATCACCATTTTTCACTACCTCTACATATAGGTAAACCTACTAGTAATTGATTCAATATTATCTTATCATTTAAGTTTTCCAACTGAATATCTGTTAAATGATGAGAGTGATGTGATGATGTCCATGGGATTTGTTCTTGCAGAGTGTAGCTTATAATCTAATTTGTTTGCCTTGGCAGCAGTATGACCAGAAGAATATCCGCCGACGCGTTTATGATGCACTCAATGTTCTCATGGCCATGAACATCATCTCCAAGGAGAAGAAGGAAATCCGCTGGCTAGGCCTGCCCACCAACTCTCTGCAGGAAGTAATCAACCTACAAAAAGAGAAACAGCGCCGTGTCGAACGCATCAACCAAAAGATGATACAGCTGCAGGAACTAATTATGCATCAGATATCTTTTAAAAATCTCGTGGAAAGGAACAGGCAACGAGAGAAAACTCACGGGGTTCCAGCTGTTAACTCTTCCATCCAACTGCCATTCATTATTGTCAACACTAGTAGAAGTACTGTTGTTGACTGCAGCATTAATACTGACAAGTATGCATTGCTATGTCACTTTAAATCACAATATATTTTACATTTTTGTAACTTGCTTACCTACTCCCTAAATTTGTGCCAACTTTGATATTTTTCAGAACTGAGTACCTGTTCAAATTTGATAATAAGTTTGAAATTCATGATGATAGTGAAGTTCTGAAAATGATGGGGATGGTAATGGGCTTGGACAAAGGAGCGTGCACTGATGAGAATCTCCAAAAAGCAAAATCAATGGTGCCCAAGTCGTTGGAAAACTATGTTGTCCGTAAGTTTGTCTTGTCCTCGCTTTTCAAATTTATACCTTACTGTTTGGTAATTAATGGCTACGACTTTTCCGTTCATATAAATGTACAACGTTTTCAAACCGAACCTTGAATTTCTTTTAACGTTGTCTACCTTTGGGACCGAACCTTTCAAACGTTAATTACGTAAGTCCTAGTACTGGCATGTTGCATGCTCCTAAAACTGTTTTGATTTCAGGTATTTTTTTAGCCATTGTTTTGTCATGTTCAGCATGAAATGTCACAAGTTTGAGATTTTAGATGATAAAAAACATGCTACCTACATAGGTCTAGGCCGGGAATTGTTTACGTGAACTCCTGTTACACAAGTGGAAGGTTAAAAAAATGTTGAATCTCATTTTATTTTTAGAACCAAACCTTTCAAAAGAGGTTTGATTTGGGAAAAAATTAACCGGTTCACACAACCCTTGTCATTGGGTCTATGTTACCTGTGCATAGTAATTCACCCGGAAATGTTTTAACCCACTAGAGTACCATTTAATTTATTTCAGAAATTCAGGTTCTTAGGGTAGGCCCTACCAATATGAAATTGTAATTTATTTCTGATAATTTTAATGCTTTTTTTCGGCGCAATATTGAAAAAAATGTATTTGACCCCATTAATTTTAAATAAAACAGTTATTTTCTATGCTTGGCTGGAAATATGTTTTTTTTTCATATGTGTAACATTTTTGTAGTTAAAATTGAGCATGTTAGCCTTTTTAAATTACTAGATTTTCAAGATTTCTCTCTGTTTTGTTCTTTTCCGCCATTTTTTATTTTGGATCATAAATAGAATTCATACTAGCCATGCGATTCTCAAGATTTTAAAATTAAAAATTAAACTTTAAATTATTAAAAATTAAAATAAATAAATTTCATTAAAAATTATTCCAAAATTTTGATTTTTGTAATTATGATTATTTTTTGCATCCATTTACAGTTCCTTTGAAAAATGGACGAGTAGGACTCATTGAAGTACTCGAATGGGTTAATTAATATGCTATTAGCCTATTAGCATGAAAGTTTTAAGTATTTTTTTTTTCAAGTACTACTAGCTCTAATGTGTTCTAAGTTGTTTCTAATTTAAGCAACCCACAGCGCGCAGTACCATTCGGCGTTTTCACTTGGCAATGGGGAAACTTCTTTATTGACTGCTTTTACATGATCAAAGTTTTTGTGTTTTATTGCTGAAATGTAACCTCTATTCTTGATCTGGCTTTTTCGAATACGATATCAAGTAATGTACTTTGTAAGTAGTAAGTACCCATATTCAATCGATTTGATTTGCGATGCAGTACTAGTATGAAATCTTGAATAAAATCGTGGATTTTGATGGCGCCATTGCTCGTGTAGGGCCCTATTATGTCACAAATCACAATGGAATGACCAATGACGACGTGTTTCACATTTTGTTCCAAAATAGGACATTTAAAGCCCCAATATGTTTTAAAACAATTTTTTTACCTAAAAATAATAGTTATATTTGAATTCAGGATCTAACAATCAATAGGTTCAACCAAAGATTAGTCATGTGACTAATCTTTGGCTTAACTTACATCTAAAATTCATACAAATAGCACTTGGTTTTGTTTGGTCACCATAACCTCTGCATCCCACTTGACCACGATTTGTTTGTTCAGAACTAGCAACTGGTCCAAAAGAAGAAGAACTGCTAACAACCGTGGAACCTGGTCCTAGCAACGTACTATCAACTACAGAAGATATAGAAGTGACTATGGATATCATGGATATGGAACTGTCCCGTCAGTCATCTCATACGTCGCTGTCTGACCCGCTGTCACCTCATGAGTTCTCAGATGAGGAATCTGACGTTTCTAGTGATCTCGAAGTCAACTAATCAGCTTGTCATGGTCGGCGGTAGTACCCCAAGTATCTGTACCACGCTGCTTGCGGGTGTTAGTGATTTCAAGTGAAATACGTACTGTAAACTATAACTCAATTAATAATTATCAACAAACGGAACAATCTTACCACACCATTCTATACATTCAATCTGTGTATGTGCTCAAACTGAGTGGACTTTTAACTTTTACATTTTTGTATCGTACAATAATGTGGTTTGCTTGTTGATAATTATTTTGACTGATTAGAGTGAAGGCCGTCCGATTACAACAACTGTGACAATGTTCTAGGTCAAACTTATTCTCTGAGAACAGTAATATAATATGGCATTTACCTATTTGCGACTACAGCTGACTATCCATGTAGTACGTAGTAAGCAAAATAAAGACTTGCTGTGTATCAACTTTTTAACACAAGGAAAATGCAGTCATGAATACAATTCCCAGAAACAATGAATATGTATTTGCCATTTGGTTTCATAATTAGTTTGTATATGGTTTGTACTTTGTACCCATCCCAAAGTGCTTGTACAGAAGATATTCTGATAGTGTGCTATTTTTAATTGCCTTACACTTAGGTAAGTACAACACTGTGGCAATTAATAGAGAGCAGCATGAGTTCACACAAACATGTATGTATATATTTTGTCTCTTAAGATTGTGGTTGCGTAAATGCCATAGTAGGGAAACAATTGACTTATCAGTGTACTCAGACCAGATTATGGACTGCTAGTACAAACGGGCTAACACATACCTAGGTACCTAGTACAAAGTTTTGGTTGTATTGTACAGGAAGACATGGGAAACAGCCAACAATGGCATGTTATCACTTATCAGTTTTGTTTGTGTGTGTAATTAAATTTTTGTGGGTTATGTTGATGGAATGCCAATCCACTGGAGTATATTAGATGTGAGATATGATCCAACAACTTACCTTCGAGAAGTGATGGTGGCTGCCAAATTTGATTAGTTGATAAATACCGGTAGATTAAAATAATATAATATATATACTATGAAACACACACTTCTATGTTTTGTAGATTTTTATTTTTATGTCTATATTTACCAACTAATTCTGCAGACACGATCACTTCTCGAAGGTTAGCTGATGGATCTTATCTCACACCTGATTTCCTTGGCATATGTTTGGAAGGTAGGTTGTGGTTTTCCCATCAATAAGAAGAAAGTGATGCAACCGTCACCATCACACTGTGAACATTTTGGGAGGAATTTCTCCTTTTAGAATCTGGCTAAGAAATTTTTGACCAGAAAGAGTAAATCAGTTCTATGTACCTGGCATGGTACTGTTTGTATAGTATTGAAATCGTAAGATGTGCCTATGTTGTTTGTATATACGGTAATGTTCTTGGATCATGAGTCATGACATATACCGACTACCGAGTGATCAGTAAGTTTAGGTTATGAATAATAATTGCCTAACCATCAATTTGTAGGCCAATACATTGGCTTTCAATTTCTTTGATTCTCCAGTAGTGTACCAATGTTATTTTTTACATGAGTTTGGAATTGAAATAGTATGAAAGTATGAATTAATTATGAAAGAGTACTATCTCTTGGATTAGGTGTGAAAAGTAGAGTGTAGTAGGTAGTGAGTTATTTGTAGGCATGTGCGAATATTCAAAATTATATTCGCTAATAAATTACTATTTTATTGAGATTATTTTAAATGCCATCTATCCAAGAAATTTTTTAAAAATAATGTTTTTTCATGTACCAATGTGAAAATCAAAAAGTTAAGAGCACATCCTATGTGTCCCAACTTCTATACTTATTATTGTTTCCATGGCAATTTTCAACAGTATTTGTTGGTTCAATTCTAAATTCAATCTTGTGGTTTGAAATGGATTGAAATATTTCACTGGAAATAATAAATTCACTACTACGTATTACTACTATTCGCACAAGCCTAGTTATTTGTTATACTGTATAGTACACTGCCAATGTAAGGACGGGGATGATTAATTTCTAAAATTTGTTGCCTTCTCTAAAACTTAAAATGTGAGTTAAATGTAGGTGCAATAAATAAGCCAATATTATTTGAGGCATTACCACTTTCAATCCAAAGCAATGCGTAGATCGTGGCACCACATATTTTGCACCAACTCATAATGTAATTGCTTCGTTCATATACTAGAACAATGATTAGACCTAAGTAATGATGCTGATTATGCTCCTATTAAGTGGGAGACAATAACTGAACAATTAGTTGAAACAGGATATGATGGTTCCTCATCTATGTTTACCAAATTTAAGATTGCATGTATATAGAACACAACCCTTAGGTAGTTCCAAAATCATATCAATTCACATTCAATTCATTGGTTATATTTATATTAATAACAAATTACTAAATTAGTAATAATTACCTTGATAAAAGGGTCATTCCAATAATGGTAGAAATTTGGTTACGAATTTGATTTTGATCACATTTTGTAACAAAATTGGCAAATTCTACATTTTGTAGACCTCAGGATAGCACAAGGAACTAACATAAAGTCTAGTGGTTGTAACATTAATACATGGGCTGATTGAAAATGCAGAGATCCAGTACCTGATTTAAAAACATTGCAAATCTCCTCTCAAGATTTTGTGTTTGTTTTATTAGAAAGCATGGCCCAACAGTAAATGGTGCATAATATGTACTGTTACTAGTAGTAGTTCCTATACATATTTATGCTACTGTACTGATAGCTGACTTGTGCTGCATTCTGCTAAGGAGTATCAACTTGTTTACCATGATTTCTTGATGTGGTCTATTACTGCAATAGCAAGCAGTGTAATCAGAATTCAAATCTAGATCTGTATATATACTATTTAGGAGGAGTTGGTGCAACTAAATGTATGCGCTCGGGTGTTGATGATTGCAACTGAACGGTTAGTCAATGATTACAAAATGTAAATGTTGCATGAATGTTGGGGATGGACGAACCTTGATTTCTAAGTTTTGTACCGAACTCAAACTTGTGTAAAAACATGTTCCACAGTCGAACTGAACTGTAAAATTTCTTTGAAAACGGAAAACATGAACTCTAAAGTCTCCTGACTCTTTGGTACAATTCAGGAGGAATGGAGAATTGTTTCTACCATAAAGATCGAGTTTGGGTTGTAAATAAAATTCCCATTAGTATATTGACTGACATAGACTAATCCATTTTGGTGTTGGAATTGATTTTATTTTTAACGGGCATATAATATGGGCTAAAGCAAGTATTTTAAAAGGGAAGTCATTTAAAGTCAAGTTTGGGGCAAGTTTGAAACATTGGAACTTAACAATCGTTTGAACTTCAAACTTGGAAGTACTAGTTCAAACAAATCTCTGGTTTGTAAAAAGTGCCATGGCATTTTCTTTGCTAGTAATTTTGAATTTGACATTAACTAGGAAAACGCCAAATTTGTTGTAAGACGAGTGAGCGAGCCGTGTGTGAGAGTAACCGGTAGCATTCCTTTTCCTCCCCCAAACTAAGGCTGGATCCAGCATGGGTCTTTCCTCCCTAGCCTATCATAGGCTAGAGTGGCGCATTATGGCCTTACAGTTAACGTGCCCTTAAACCAATTATAAACTCAAAACCCTTTTTGTTTATACCTTATACTATTATAGTAAAAAATAAAAATATTAGTGATGTGGATTTACCGTAAATCTAAAACTCGGGTAATTTACCGGTAAATTTATCGAAAAACAGTAAAATCAGTAAAATTTTTATTTTGTCCATATTAAGCATATTGGCATAGACGTACATAGTTATTTGGATGAAAGTGTATATCAATTAAAACTTTAAAGAGCATATATTCACTCTTATAGTATTTATTTACTGTTCCATACAAAGTACAAACTAAACAATAAATGTATTAATTATCTTTATATGGTTAAATAAAATATAGAAGATTAGTTAAGATTCGAATGAGTAATTTAGCCTACTCAGCTAATGAAATAGACTGGAGTATGTCTAGCTACAGAAAAGCTCTTTTCAGATTTATTGATTGAAATTTTTGGATGACCGAAGCGAAGATTCCATTTCACTACACTGGAGGAAAAAATCCGGAATGTTTTTTTTCCCTTTTTTTTCTCTTTTTGTATTTTTGTCTGTTTGTTAACACGATTCCGGCTAAACCGATACTCCAATTGCGATGAAATTTTCTGGGGACCTTCGAAATCTCTGAACTTAGAACTGCCACGTTTTTGAGCGCGATCCAAAAATTATTTCTCATTAAAATCGTAATTGTTCGATTTTTTTCGATTTTTTTAAATTTCTTCGACTTATATCATCTACATGCTTTATTCAATTGTAATGATTTTTTCACAGAACCTTAATTTTATGAATTAATATATTCGTGTGAATTTGAGCGCAATCGAAAAGTTATTTTTTATGAAAATCGCAAATTTACGATTTTTTTATTTTTAAAACATTCTTCGACTTATAACACCAACATGCTTTATCCGATTGTATTGATTTTTTCACAGAACTTTAATTTTATGAATTAATATATTGGTGTGAAGTTTGACCGCGATCGAAAAATAATTTCTCATGAAAATCACAATTTTACGCTTTTTTTGTTTTAAAAAACAATGCTTCGACTTAACACCTACATGCTTTATCCGATTGTAATGATATGTTATGAATTTATATAATTTGAGTAAAATTTGAGCGCAATCGAAAAATAATTTCCCTTGAAAATCTCAATTTTACGCTTTTTTTTCGTTTTAAAAAAATACGCTCATCCAACAACGCGCCTGAAAAAGCGTTTGCGAAGCTTCCTAGTCATTGAAAATGTTAATTGACTTATTTCCACTGCATTCTTGTTGTGTAGGTTCTTATTAGTCTTTAGAATATAATGATGGAAAATTTTACCGACATGCTTGATAAATTTACGGTAAATTCTCTGACCGGTAAATTTACCGACTCGCACCACTAAAAAATATCAATCAACTTAAATGCAAATGTTCTCGTGTACTCAACAAATGACTCGCTCACTTGTCTTATCGACAACTGTGGTGTTTTCCTAGTTAAGTTGGCTAAGGCGCCTTTATACCTGGGATGTGGGAGTCTTAAAACAAATTATAGAACATATTTTGAAATACATACAATACTATTGAAAACATAGCCAGTACAAAATACCTGTAAAGATTGCAAGGTTTCTTCAAACTCCCAGTGGAATTTTGGGGAACCTTGGTGTGCAAGATTCGATATAACTTGGTTGCTGCATGCATTCACCACCTATTTCTTCAAGAACAAAACCTTTGTTATTACATGTTACACATTTCAGACTAACTTCAATTTATTATTTCTTGTAGATTTAAATTTCAGGGGGGTTTTCTAATTTTGTAAGCAGTTATCAGTAGACTGCTCTCGGATGTCTGTTTCAAATTTCTGCTCAATCTGTTCTGTCGTTTGGGCTCTCACAAACAAACATAGTGTTACAGACATATTAATCACGAGTCCCATTCGACTTGCGTTGTAAGAGGTTAATCCAATTCTTCGTCTAATGATCTGTTTATCAAACACACAATCAAGAATCGTTTTTGTACAAGTTAATGACTAAGATAAATTAGTTTTAGATAGTTGTCTAAAGCGAGAGTTTTGTTGGGCCACACTTCTACTTTCACCTTTCAGATTTATGAGTCATCAGGCTTGGCCCACCATAACTATGTGTTACAATCGATTATACATTATTCACATACTATTCAGTTTGGTTCGACGTGTTTCTTGTTTGTTTCAAACTTTTATGGGTTAATTGACAATGCCAAAAGTTTTGAGTTCGATTTGAAATTTTTAACAGGTTTGCACAACGATTCAAGACAGTATGCATGTACCTACATGCAATTTTTATATCACCTGTTTAATTGACACCAATTTGCTGTTCCTAATTTACCATATAATTTTGGGGTCTATGCAATTTGTCATGTGGATTGTGAACTAATGGAATGCTGCACTTGCACTCTTCAAATTGTTGCAACATTGTGGTTTATGAGCAGCATGTAATCTGCCCATGTATTACTGATTAAGAATGCTAACAAAAATTTAATTTTGATGTAGGATGTACAAACAAGTACGTACTATAGCCTATATTTTATATCCTGTGCAATTCAATTATACGGGTGGCAAATAAATAAAGCATGTTTCAACGCCCTGTACTACTATACTGTACTCATTGGTAAACCTATTCCTACCAGCAGTCTTGTTTTTCAGGCCTTGAGATAATATAGTAAGTTCTAATGGATCTAGGTATGTAAAAATCCATAAAAGTGAGGCTTTCGTGTTACCTGATCCAGTTACTTCAGATCCAAACCCGCCGGCCTTATGCAAGTTGATCTGAGCAACCGGACTGCTTATGAATTGCAGATTAGCTGACTATCTGCAAGAGAGAGGCAGGGTTAGCACCTTATCAATATACAAATTTGGTAGGAATTTGGATTGGATGCTGCGTGAAAGTAGTTGACCAGTCTTGCTGTCCGAAAAGTAACCCGTAATTTGTCATGTGACCGGGGATCAAATTTAATGGTCGGCGGTTGGTCGCCAAAGGCGAGTGTATTGTTATGCATGCGAGTACCTAAATTGAAAGAATCGCTCGGTCGAGTGATTTTTGCGAGCTATAACAAGAAAATACTCCACAGTTCAAACTCCAGCTAAACTTTATAATATATAATATAATATAGTATACTACAGTATAAACCAGCGGTTCTCAACCACTGAGTCGCGACACACTGGTGTGTCGCTCTCAGTTGTGAGGTGTGTCGCAAGTATTTTGTTTATTTATTATTATATTGAAGTCTATTCATAAATGCCACTAACATGAACGCAATATTATACCGCCAAAGTTCTAGGAGTGAAATGAAAGTGAGTGACAGCTAGGGGTGTGCGAGTACCCGAAATTTTGACTTAAATCTACTATTTGGTAAAAATTTATGGGCCCCAATTCGTATACAAATGGTGGAGGTGCCGGGTCGCGCGCGTGTGTGAAAAAGTAAATACCGCTATGAATTTTGAATGCTACCCTACCTTACTAATCTTGCTTTTTGAAAAACAAAATATTGTTGTACATAAGCAATAAAGGAAGGCAATATATCAATTTTCCAGCTGCAATGAATGCCGCAAGTAAGTTGGAAATAAAATCTAATGATCAGTTCAAGAAAGATATAATTCAACACTTGACCTGCCTTCAGGAGGGTTTGAAAAAATACTTTTCTTTTATTTCAACAAAGGGAATAGAATGTGTTATCTCTTCATTTGCAGTTCTGTTGAGCACATAAACGACGCGTCAGACCTAACGTATCCAGAAAAAGAAGAGTTGATTGTAGTTACTTCATATAGGGACAACTCAAAAATCAAGATTTCAAGAGATCTCTCTTGATTCAATGTTGGATCACTTTTAAATGAATACCCTGCAATTGTTAATAAGGCGCTGTGTGTCTTACTACGCTTCTCCACTTCATACCTGTGTGAGACAGCTTTCTCAACTTTAAAAACAATCCCAAAGAACAGTTCGAGACATCTTATGTTGATAGTGAGATGCGCGTCAGTATGTCTACCATTCGCCCTCGTATTGAGAAAATGTGTGAATTACAGCAGTCCCAGGTAACCCACTGATGAGGAAGCATTTGACTTTTGTACATTGGTAACATTGGCACAAATTGGTAAATTACTGTTGATGTATTGTCTTTTGCAAAATTTAACAATGAAGTAAGATTCATTTCAGCCGGTTGAATATTATTTCGTTGAAATGTGGGTACACCCACGTAGGTGTGTCGCGTACGGGAACGTACTCAACATGTGTGTCGCAGCAGAAAAAAGGTTGAGAACCGCTGGTATAAACAAATGCAATCTTTGTCGGAATATTTTGAGAACACTCTTTTCACCAAAGTTGCTTGGTTCAAAATTTACTATTTGAATGAACAATGCTAAAAATAAAGTGCAAAATTTTAGAGAGTTAATGGATAGACCAAGGAAGAGATGGAAGGACATCATAGCAGGAGGAGAGAGCTACTGTGGGAGGATAGAAAGAAGTGAAAAATTTGGTTGCTAAACCCAAGCTGACCCTGCCAGAAGCAGGAAATGGCAATTGATGATGATGTAGCTAAACTATGTAGGTATATAAAATACTAGGGAAACGCCAAAGTCGTTGTTAAATGAGTGAGTGAGCCATTTTACCCGGTTACATTACTTTTCTTCCCCCTATCTTAGGCCTACCTAGCCTATCATAGGCATTATGGCCTTACAGTTGACGCGCCCGTATATCAACTAAACTTTAAAAAAAAAATTATTTATACGAATATAATTATCAAACTTAAATAAATGTTCCCGGGTACTCACCACATGACTCGCTCACTCGTCTAACAACGACTTTGGCGTTTCCCAAGTCAAGTTGGCTAAAGCGCCCTTATAGCCGAAATGTGGGAGACGTGGGTTCAATCCCCTGGTCGGGAAAGATTTTATAATTCCTAGATTGTATTTAAAAAATTATTAAACATGTTTTGAAATGCATATAACGCAGTGTAGTCTTATCATCTGTGACAATACTATGGAAAACATAGCCAGTACGAAATACGTGTAAATATTGCAAGGTTTACTCAATCTACGAGCGGAATTTGGGGGTACCTTGACGTTCAACATTTGATAGACCTTGCATGGGCATGGCATTTCACAGCCAGGTAAATAACAAACAAAAAATATCTTTTCAAAATCTAAACCATTGTCGTTAAAATAATTTCTAAACATTGGAAGCCTATTTTTCAATTTATTATTTCTTGTAGGTTTAAATCGCAATGGATCTTGCTGATTTTGTTAGCAGTTCTCAATAAACTCGTACCGGATGTCTGTTTAAAATTTCAGCGCAATCTGTTCAGCGATTCGGCTGATTTTCAACGTACACACACATACACACGCAGACTAACGATAAGCGCCGTTTGAGTTGAATGGAGATCATTCCGTTCGCTGCGCTCACTCGTTTAATAAATACTTGGGTTTCAGAAACTTTCCTGCGCTGGTTAGTCTAGTACTAGCCCTTCAATCAACGTCTGTAGAATGCGAGCGTGAGTTGTCTCATGTGAAAATAATTAAAGCAGACTGGCATAGTTCCCTCAAGACAACCATTGTTGAGCGAGCGCAGCGAGCGTCTCCACTTGACTCTTATGGCTCGAATGTCTGTTTTTTTTTTTTTTCTGTTACTGCTTCGATACAGGTCGCACCGTTTCTCTGATCGACCTGAAATTTTTCACACATGTACATACCACCTAGGCGGGTTGATGTATAGAACTTTTTTGAACAAAATCCGATCGTTGGTTATAAAAAATAAATAATAAAATAAAAAAATAAAAATGTTCCGATCTTTAAGAAATTTTGCAGGGTCAATAAGTACAACATTCTCTCCTATTTTACAAATTTTCAGCTAAATCGGTCAAGACCTTAAAGACTTATTGGAATGCAACATTATGGGAATGTCGTACTTGGGTCGTTGTTGCACGTACCGGTGCTCGCTCAACAACGCAACGGGACTTAAGCGTTTTCCTAGTTATCACATTATGTACCCCTAGAATAAAGCTTTTCAAAAACAATATTAGCTATTTTGACCCAGAGAAGTCAATTGAACTGTGGTTTTGTGATGTACAACATCAAAAAGAGAAGACAAGAAACTAAACCTTACGGCCACGAGATAACGAATCGCAACGTTGCGATGCCAATGACTCGATGAGGATTACTAGCAGTAGCACCAAGTATTATGTTTTTGTCTGCAGTGTTAATTTTGTGACTTGTTTTGTGTTGGTATGTTGTTGATTGAAAAATTACATATTAAACAATGTAATCTAGCTAGGCCGCTTCGCGAAAGCTTTTTTTAATCGCGTTGATGGATGAGCTTTTTCAAAAAATATTTCTGTCCAATGATGACGTTTTTAAGTGGAATCTCATTACTTTTTCTATAGTTACTTGATTTTACTTGTTAATTATACATCTGTAACAGGCTTATATTATAAAACCTTTATTTCTATGAATTTTGACCAAATTTGCAACTTTTTCTTTCAAAAGGCACTACCACCATAATCTTTATGTCAATGTAAAATATGAATGTTGTAGCCCTACTCGTTTGGTCAGAATCGGCGAAAATATCACGAAAATGTATTAAAAACCGGGGGGGAAATCGTTAAATTACAACTTCTATGAGAAATATTTCTTCAAATGTCTCTAAAACTCATAACATATATAATTTCATTGATTTGAAACGTTCCCATAAAGTTTCATCAAGATCGTAGTAGCCGTTTGCCAAATATCACAAAAATATCTCATTAACAATCGGAAAAAATCGGAAAAGTACGATATTCATGAGAAATATTTCTTCGATTGTACCCAAAAAGCGATCTACGTAAGATTCGAAGTCCCTCAATTTCATCAGATCGCAATAGCCTTTTGCCGGAGAGCGAACAGACAAAAACTAAACGAACACCGAGTATTTTCTGGTATGCAATATAAAAATTTTAAAAAAAAAAAGTGAAATTGAAGTCTTCGCTTTGCTCATCCAATAATACCAAGCCAAAAAAAGGAATAGTGATTTGCAACAGTGGAGGAGTAGAACTAAAGTGTTTTTATTTTCGTGCTGTTAAATTTACAGGGGCACTCGCCTGAGTGTTCATTTTTTTCAATCTAAGCCTTGAACGTGATGGATTCAAACCTCAGCGATCTGTAAAAATATCGCTATGATAGCGAATAGCGATCACGGTTTGATATGAAATAGCAATCGTATTAAATTATGTTAATCGACTGATTCGAAATAGTCGCTACGCGCATTTATCTATCTTATAATAGCATAGCGAATCTTGTTTTCTCGTGATCATAGCGAACGCAAATCATTTTTACAGATCCGTCGCACGTAAATTGTCGCAAGTCGAGGATACATGTTATCTTCCATAACGATTTTAAGATCAACCGCTGTATTGACCCGGCTACCAATCTGGATCAGATTTACGTAAACTACTGTACGTTTTTCAAACGTAAATAAAGATTATTCATTTTATTCATCAATTATTGTGATATCCCTTTCCCTACTGGTGTCTACTTTTTATGGACATCAACTTTCTAAATTAATTGCGGGTAAATAACAGTTTTTCTCAATTTGACCTAGTTTTCTTTTTTGTGATATAAAATAAATATTATATTTCATCCCTATGTCAATGGAACAATAGTAGTACCTATTTTAGAAAACATTGGAAATACATAATAATCTGCAAAAAAAAAAAACAGCTAAAAACAAGAAAATTGGGGTTTGTCCCAGAAATTTAATATTGCCCTATTGCTATATTATTTGACAAATTTTTGTATTTGGGGGGGGGGGGGGGGCAACTACAAAAATTTGTTCAAAAGTCTTCGGCTGTGAATGCTGTGAGATATAGAAGTTAAGCCAAACATTTCATTCTTTCTCCCTAGTTTCGCATTGAAAAGAAGTAAGATCATTTCGCCTGTTGACGAGCGCCAAGCCATTAGCCAACCATTTTCGTTGAAAAAGAAAGTAAAAATTTTAAACTCTAAATCATAAGGAAATTGTTTGGCCATTGAATTTGGTTCATTACGAGACACGAAACATGACTAATCTTTGATTACGAGAACTCTAAAAAGTTAATGGCCAAGCAATTTTTTTATGATTTTGAGTTTAAAATTTTTACTTTCTTTTTCAACGAAAATGGTTGGCTTGGCGCTCGTCAACAGGCGAAATGATTGTTGGCTACTTTTTTTCAATGCGAAACTAGGGAGAAAGAATGAAATGCTTGGCTCAATTTCTATATCTCACAGCATTCACAGCTAAAGACTTTTAAAGGAGAGCTTGGCTTCCGTTTTTTTTTTTACAAATTTTTGTAATTGGAGGGGAGGGGGATATCACATCTTTTTGCTGTTTGTTCATATCAAGGAGTGAAATAATTGTAAACGATATATCAAAGAAAGTGGGAAATTTTGAATGTAATTTTCCATCTAAATTGCTCGGATGTAAGGCTTAGACGGAGTTTGATTCACTTTCTAAATATGTAAGAATTAAATTTGTGGCTGCATAGCTCAGTTGTAAGAGCATATAGCCCGGACGGCTAAGGTCCCGGGTTCGATCCCCCGTGTAGTCACATTCAAAAGACATATAGCATGAAACTTATCTCAATACAAGTGTAAAATCACTGCTTCTTGTCAGTACACATAAAAGTTACCTTTTTAGTGGCTTCAACTGTGACAAATTATGTCAACTCAAAGAAGTCATCGTATGTTTTATATCAACATTAACAATGCAAGGTCATGGCAGAGGGGGGGGGGTGTTATACTAGTATCTGTGGTCATGGCTATCTGGAGTCCATGTGTTTTGGAAATAAATGGTTAAGATCATGTTTAATTTCAAGTTTACAAAGTTTGGTTTTTCTCCGGTCCCTGTTACCCGATTTTGGTTTTGAAAGCAAAAGTATCTGAATCTGAGGTACATCTAAGTGTGGTCCAAGTTTCATAGTTCTAAGATGTACCGTTTTCTCTGTAGGCTCTTATTCCTCTCCATCAGAATTACCCGGCTACTAGCAAGCCAGAAGGTTTTCAACTATGTTGAGGCACTTTTTTAACGCAGAACGGGTTATCGGAACGGGCGGATTTTTTTTTGTAGGTCATGGACCACATATCAGGTCATATACAGAGTTTCAAGATTGTAAATCTTTTGGGGCGGCGTGTGCAAATAGCTGAAAACCCCCCCAACTCGTGTAGCTGTATACATGGCTGGAGTTCGTCGTCGCCTTAGCAGTTGCGTGCGCTTGGCTGCGGGCAAACGACCGTCACCCTAGATACACTACACAAAATCTAAAATCGGCCTATGCAAAAAAAAATTAGGAAAAACTCTTTTTAGTAGTGCTGTTACAATTTGCATTGTAACTTAAAAGTTAAAATACAGCTTTTATTCACAGTCCAAAATTGCTTGAAATTTATGACAATAAATTTTAAAATCTTGGGGGAAAATGTTCAATTTTAATTGTTACATTAAAAATACCTAATTTAGACAGATTTATAGTGAAAGGGATATGCTTGAAGATTATAATAATCTGGACTTACATGTGAATGTGATTGCGTAAGTCTGTATCTTTATGAATTATTTGTACCTAAGAAATTGTTAAATAAATTATTATTATTATTACTAGGAAACGCTCAGTTGGACGCGTTGATAAGCGAGCACGTGCTAAAGCTAGACCCACATTGCACATTTTTTTAAATTTTCAAATTTGCGACGTTCGCTCTCCACAGGGCCATCCCTTACAAAAATTTTAGTCGCGAAAGCATCGCGAAAACATATCTCAGAGATGTGTTTTCGCGATGTTTTAGAAAGTATCCGACACACAACCAAAACATCATTTTGTCTTACAAATACGCCTTACCAAAACATAGTTGAAGATGTTCCCGAGACCTTTTCGCGAAGGTTTCGCGCAGAAGGATTTTTACCTGCTTTGACCCTTTTGTAGTCAAAGCATCACCAAAACATAGTTGAAGATGTTCCCGCGACCTTTTGGCGAAGGTTTCCAAAAGGTAGTTAAAACATCGCGAAAGCATCGCGAAAACATCGTCAACAGTATTAGGGACCTAGGGCCTACAGAAAAATCAAAATTACATAACACACATTGTTCTTTATTTTAGGTTATTTACATTATGTTAATTAATGTTAATTACATTTTTGTCACAGACATTTGAAAATGGAAAATTACAAAAATGGGCATGTGTGGCAATAAATACATCTGGGGTGGCCCTGCACAATGCACATTTACCTATATGCATCACTAACGTCATCATATTCATCCAAATCATCACCTTATTGAGGACACCACCTACTATCTCGTGCTCGTACGTGTCTAATGATACACGTCAGTCAGCTAGCAACTCCCCCCCTGCCCCCCAAATGCAGCAATTTTAGGCTGTAGGCCTGTATTTACTATTTTGTTTCTGTGGCATGTAACTATTGACAGAAATCAATGAGAGAGGCTTGGGTTGGTGGCAAAATACGTAATTCCCCAAAGAAAAATGCCCAGCAGAACAAAGGTAAAACTAGGCCTATTAAAGAAATTTACTTTGATAAAGAATTTGATAGCATGGATAGAGTATGTCACAAACATACTGCCAGAATTAAATGCCAGATTGCTACAAGATACCCTACCAAATAATAATAGTATTAATAATTTTAATAATTAATAATATAATTTACTTGATAAACTTTCATAGGTACCGGTACTGAAGAATCCAAATAGGTCTACACAAAGTTCACAACATTAATTGCAATCACAATCAAACGCAAAATACACCCTGTCAATGTCATATAGGCCTACCGTACCCATAAGTTTGCTCGATTGCTAGCAGAGGCGTAATGATGGAATGGGATACTACCGTACCGTACCGTATATTTATTTATATTATGATATTGCAAGTTGCAACACAAACCAGAATCACTAGATACAAAAGCGGTACAGGTCTTGACGATTGTTTATGTTGCACTGCAGGCCTACGCATGCCAGGGGTGTGCGAACGTTCCATTTTTCGATCTCGAACCGAACTTGTATGTAGGTACGTTTGAACCGAGTTTGAGTTCGCAAATTGCAAGTCTAGGCCCTCCTTTATGAACATACCTTTGACCAAGCCTAGAACGGTAGGCCTACTTATCAACTAACTGTTATTTGTAATTGAGGTACAAGATAAGTGATGTTGGTTTAAATCAGCACTTTGATAAGTTAGTGCCTAACTATTTGGCAATACCATATAGGTAGGCCTAGTACCTAGAGAGACAAAATGTGCATTTAACCGTAACCAACCCGTACCGACCGAAGACAAAGGTTTGTCCACACTAGGCCTAGGTTGCAAACAAAAGAAAGTCGGATGCCGGAGTAGAATTCACATAGGCTAGCCGCTAGGCCATGTCCCACTTACTCAGATCTTGTATTGACAAATGGCTGATCGGAGTGATCGTGCTAGAGTGAATAAGGTATTATTTTGCACAACCAACATCTATGAGTTATTGATGTAATGTAATAATGTACTTTATTTAGCATGTTTGCTACTATTTTCATCATAGTACAGTCTTTCTTTCAATCAAAACAATTTCAACAATCCCGGATCCCGGAAGTCTCATGAATGATAGGCTACCTGGTCGTAGTTTATATACAGTAGAGTTAAGGCCGGTTTACGATTGACGGCAACGTGGGGAGACGTGAATGGAGACGTGAACGCGAAATTTAACACATGGCATTCACAGCTTAGCGTTTATGATTGACGGGAACGGAACGGGAATGGAGAACGGAGCGGCCAAAGTTCGTCAAGTCCCAACTTTCGCGGCTTGGTTGCCGCGCCGTCGACGTGAAAAGGGCTACGCGCATGCGCAAATAAACACACTGCTCATCTGTCTGCAACTGTCATAAAACATAACCAACAAAATGATGGACGACGCCAAGCTTATTGAGACCATCCAGCGCTATCGCATTATTTATGCTAAGGGCCTGAATATATACAGGCGTACAGACTACAAAGAAAATGCGTGGAAGTCTGTGGCAGAAGAAATGAATTCGATAGGTGACTGATGTTAATAATTTACGCCAAGCTAGGCCTAGCCTAGCCTAGGACCGTAGGCCCGGGCAACTTGTAAACAACTCGTAGTGGCCGACACACCGCCGTCTGGATATTTGTACCTTTACATGCATCCAGACGGCGGAGGGCCGACAGATGTTGTACCGATTCCCGTCAATCGTAAACGCCTCGCTTTCCGTTTCCACCACATTCGCGTTTCCATTCACGTCTCCCCACGTTGACGTCAATCATAAACCAGCCTTTAGGATGTTACAACCGGCTCCAGTTTCGTTTAAAAACCACGCGTAAACCAACACAACACAGATAGGCCTATATATATATATCTCACAACTCTATGTCAACACCAGACCACTAACAACATCCAACTCGCACTATTGTTCCTTTCTTGAAAGCATTTAAAATATGAGTGAAAGTTTGGCATGAAGCCTTACAAGTATGCCTAGCCTAGACAAAGTTTAAATTTATCTCTTGAGTTTAAAGGGCCCGTATGCGATTGGGGTTGCCACATTATTATTTAGTCTCTAGCACTGGTTCACGGATCTGTAATGGGGAGCAGTGTGGTCCCAGGCGTAGGTGTTGCATTCCCTCGACGAATGACATGACTGGTCCAAGGCCTGTGAAAATAAGAAAGTAACTTGAGAGCTACCCTAGTCCTAGGTTCAGGGGCACTTATTCGGCTAGGGGGGTCCAACTTTTATACACCTTGTTAACACTGATATATCGCCTTGTTACTACTTATGTTAAAGGTGTAGCCTAGGCCTACTTTCGTTAGGTTAGCCAAACTTTCCGCTGGCTACAGTGCGCCGCGCTAGTTCTAGGATACAATCGATAAGAGCGCACCCGAAATCCTTTACGTTACAGTGTATATAAAAGTTGGACCCCCCTAGCCGAATAAGTACCGGTTCAGGATCATCCCTAACTTAGTAGGCCCTACCTAACCTTAATCAACATTTTATAAGTTTACTTCTAGGCCTAGCCTACCATTTTATAACAGTGGGCTTGTGCCCGGGCTTCACCCAAACATAGCTAGGGCTGGCTATGCCTAGCTGAGAAGTTAGAAGCTAGAACCCTGCCCCTACATGCCTTAGGCCTAGGCATTGTGTATTAAATATCCCTGCCCAGGCACAGGCACTAGGCCCTAGGCCTAGGTAAGCTAGAGATAACCTAGGCATGTAGGCCCTCCATAACCTAAAAACAAAGGCTACCTCCAGTGCACCAACCATGGTCTGAATATGAGCTTAATACAGTGGATGAATATTGAACACATTTACTTTTAAAAGCCCAAATTACTTACCTAATTATTGTACGCGTGCAAAACGATGCAAAACCGAGGCGACTGGTACACTTGTTTCCAGGACGAGCACAATCAGCACATGTGTTGACAGACGCCATCTTGCACAGCTTGGCACAGGCAGAGGCTGGCTCAACTCAAGTCAAATTAACTATTTCAACTATTACCATTATATTATAATTTTGAACAAACTGCGGTAAACATATTTCAATAATTAAATAAAAATAATGGTTAAATCTTAATGAAATGGAAAAATGTCATTTCTTATCCTGCATAAAATTAATAGTTTTACTTTTGACTATAAGAATTAATTTGGCACTATGTTTCTGCGATGCTTTGGAGATGTATTGGTGAAGGATACTTTTGACTACCTTCTTGCGATGTTCCTGCGATGCTTTGGCGAACGGCGGCTTTTGACTACCTTTTCGCGATGTTTCTGCACTTTAAAACCAAAACATAGTCATTATTACCTGAGATTTTTTTCTATGTTTCCATGAAGGATACTTTTGACTACCTTTTCGCGATGTTCCTGTGACTCTTTAAAAGGTTGCAGGAAGGTTTCCAAAACATAGTCAGTGTCTGAATATGTTTCAGATAGGTTTTAAATATGTTTTGGCAAAGTGACGACCTTTTGGATAAGTTTTGGCGAAGCTTTTACGATGTAAAATTTTTGTAAGGGATGTTTCCAATATTATTTATTATTGCCAAGGTATTTGGGTAAACCCATGTGTAAACCTTTACTTTGTAGATAAAATCCACCGCCATCTAGAGGACCTTGACTCCTTGGGAAAACTATTTAAACTCTTTGTTGACAAATAATAGACTGCTTCCTCGAAAGTATTTTGATTACTTCTAGATGGCAGTGCATTAGAAACTTTGCGCGTATTTTCGTTGCCATGGCAACGTTACTTTTGTTATAATGTAATTTCCATCTACACTACTTATCGGATCAAAATAAAATTAACATATTCGTGACCGGACGGACATTCTAAATGATTTGGCTATCTCAGATTTTGTCGCCGTTTAGTTTGAAAAAAAAAACTTTCGATTAACTTTAATGTAACTTTTTAACTTTTTGAACGATTTTGCCACAAAACTAATGGCATTCAATCGAGAACGAAGCTTGCGGATGGTCAAAATTTCAACTCGATCCGAGCCTCCGTTCGAACGTTATGGCGAGACATCCAAACAAAAAAAACAAACAAAAAACAAAAAAAAAAAAAAAAAAAAAAACAGTGACTAATTTTTCCGGCAGAGTCAAATGGAAACGCTCGCTTAATTATTATTATTATTATTATTATTAATATAAGATTTTTAAGCATAAGCCCGCTTTAAGGACATAGTTATTGATTCATAGCAGTTGTCGAAAAAATTGCCCCGACTGGGGTTCGAACCCAGAACCTCCGGCTTAACGTGCCATAGCTCTACCAATTGAGCCACCGGGACCACAGAACAAACCTTTACAAAACTGCTATTTGTTGTAAATGTTGACCTCCATGACATAAATCCAACAGAAGACTGCAATGTAGCTGTCAAATCTGAAAGATCACATGGATAAATCCAAACACATCTCATAGCATAGCAGTTTAGTAAAGGTTTGTTCTGTGGTCCCGGTAGCTCAATTGGTAGAGCTATGGCACGTTAAGCCGGAGGTTCTGGGTTCGAACCCCAGTCGGGGCAAACTTTTTCGACAACTGCTATGAATCAATAATAATAATAATATTATTATTATTATAGTGGTTCTTTATTGTTCAAACAATCTCAGGTACATTTTCGTCCTGGTATACACAAGGCGGGGTGAGGCCCAAGCCCAACAAAAGTTTACATTATAACAGCGTAAAAACATAAGTATAGTACACATAGTATTGTAGACAAATTAATCAAATTAACAAAATAATAATACAGATGAGTGAGATAACAAAATCAATAAAAGTTTCTATCTATAAAACAAGCAATTGTATGGCAAAATCTTTAAGAGCGAGAGAGAGAGAGAGAGAGAAACAGACAGAGAGAGAGAGAGAGAGAGATTGATTACTGCAAAAATCTTCTGACTATGTGGCACGTTTGAAGGATGACTGCTTTCTGCATGCTGATGTAGAGATTTGCAGACAGACCCAGGCATTGTAGGCTGGCAGAGAGGGAATATGGTATGACTCCAGTGGCTGAGATCACGATAGGCACGACAGTAACAGTTTTCATTTTCCAAATTCTTGTTATTTCTTGACTTAAATTTTGATATCTTTCCACCTTAGTGTTCTCGGTGTTCTCAATATTTTTACTCATGGGGATCGCAATGTCAATTAGATATGTAATTCTGTTAGATTTATCGCATAAAATGATGTCCGGTTTGTTGTGGTCTATGGTTTTGTCTGTTATAACCTGTTTATCCCAATACATTATAAATTCTGCATTTTCGATCACAGGTGCAGGAGAATACTTGTAATAAGGAGGTGGATTGACAAGTAGATGTGCGTTCATTCCTAGATGTTGATAAACTATTTTCGTTACCTGATTATGCCTACTGAGATACCACGTGTTGGCAATTGAAGGACACCCAGCTATAACATGGTCTATTGTCTCGGTAAACTTTTTGCATTTTCTACACATATCATTATTATTATTATTATTATTGTTATTATTATGGGTTTTGTCTTGTTGAATGAATGTAACAAACTTTGCAAAAAGTTCAATTTGTCTACGTGGTGAACATAAGCTTGGGTATTTTTTCCGTTCGCTCTACTGCACAACCGGTATCTTTGAAATGGCGATTTTAATCTTTGTAAGCAGTTTAAGAGAGGCTTGGAGATTAAAGGTGGCCTCATGTAGTTAAAAAAGGACAAATTATTTATTTTGTTGTAGACATGATTTCAAAAACATCAAAGAGCTAGACCCCCTCAAAGTTGGGATAGGTAGGTGCGCTTGCGTCACCGCTCCGTAGTCTTGACAGCGAGGGTCGCTGGCTCAAGCCCATGCTTTCTCCATACAGTTACATCATACTAGGAAACGCTCAGTTGGACGCGTTGATAAGCGAGCACGTGCTATAGCTAGACCCACATTGCACATTTTTTTTAAATTTTAAAATTTGCGACGTTCGCGTTTCCAGTATTATTTATTATTGCCAAGGTATTTGGGTAAAACCCGTGTTTAAATCTTTACTTTAAAATCCACCCCCATCTAGAGGATCTTGACTCCGTGGGAAAACTATTTAAACTCTTTGTTGACAAATAATAGACTACCCTTCCTCGAAAATATTTTGATTACTTCTAGGTGGCAGTGCATTAGAAACTTTGCGCGTCTTTTCGTTGCCCTGGCAACGTTACTTTTGTTATAATGTAATTTCCATATACACTACTTACGGATCAAAATAAAATTAACATATTCGTGACGGACGGACATTCTAAATGATTTGGCCATCTCAGATTTTGTCGCCGTTAAGTTTGAAAAAAAAACTTCGATTAACTTTAATGTAACTTTTTTTAAATTTTTGAACGATTTTGCCCCAAAACTAATGGGATTCAAACCAGAACAAAGCTTTCGGATGGTGAAATTTCAACTCGATCCGAGCCTCCGTTCGAACGTTATCGCGAGACCATACCAAAAAAAAAAACAAACAAACAAACAAACGAACAAAAAAAAAAAAAAAAAAAAAAAAAACAGTGACTAATTTTTCCGGCAGAGTCAAATGGAAACGCTCGCTTCGCTCGCTTAATTATTTATTATTGCCAAGGTATTTGGGGAAACCCGTGTGTAAACCTTTACTTTGTGGATAAAATCCACCGCCATCTAGAGGATCCTTGACTCCTTGGGAAAACTATTTAAAACTCTTTGTTGACAAATAAAAGACTGCTTCCTCGAAAGTATTTTTATTACTTTCTAGTGGCAGTGCATTAAAAAAACTTCGCGTGTCTTTTCGTTGCCATGGCAACGTTACTTTTGTTATAATGTAATTTCCATATACACTACTTATCGGATCAAAATAAAATTAACATATTCGTGACCGGACGGACATTCTAAATGATTTGGCCATCTCAGATTTTGTCGCCGTTAAGTTTGAAAAAAAAACTTTCGATTAACTTTAATGTAACTTTTTAACTTTTTGAACGATTTTGCCAAAAAACTAATGGCATTCAATCGAGAAGGAAGCTTGCGGATGGTCAAAATTTCAACTCGATCCGAGCCTCCGTTCGAACGTTATGGCGAGACATACAAACAAACAAACAAACAAACAAAAAAACAACAAAACCAGTGACTAATTTTTCCGGCAGAGTCAAATGGAAAGGCTCGCTTCGCTCGCTTAATTATTTGTGAGTGTATAATACATTTAAAACATATTATTGAAGAGGAAACTAATTCTAACAAATAAAAGAACAAAAATATATATATATATATTGACCCATTTTCCAACAATAAATCGGGTTGGGGGGAGCAGTATCACACTACTCCGTTTAGGCCTGGCTAGCCGACAACGAAGAAAAAACAAATAAGAAACAAAATAATAAACTCGCTATTGAAGTTATTCAAAATATTCTGGCTCGTAGCCGCAGCTCCTGTAAAACCAACATAGATCCAGGTGTTGATTCTGGGTAGGGGTACCTTTCGTGAATACAGTTCACAACACATGATGGGATGACTTTCCTTTTCTTTTTGCCAAATGTTGATCACGAATTCATCCAGTAAACAAATAGTTTATAAGCAACATAGCTAGGGATGCACACGATAATCAATACTATCGATCAATCAATAATCAATAATGGATATTATTTCGATAATCGATAACCAAAATTAATTATCGAGCATCGAAATATAAAATAATTCGTCAATAGTCGCACGAACTAAACTCTAAAGACGGAGATTATCTCACGTTGTGCCATACACTGGCTGGGCTGATGGTGTCACATTCGAGATTTATGTTTGGAATTGACCTATCAGTCGATAATGGAAGCCAAACACATGGCATCAAAGACAGCCAGGGAGTAAACGGAACGTGATTGTTTTATTTTGACTTACACTTGCCACACTTGAGGTTCCACTTATAGGTCGGAAAGGGCTTTATTGGTGATATCGATATTATCGATAATGACATTACCATTTTGATACGTAGTTGACAATGAAAAAAGTATTGATGTGCATCCCTAAACATAGCAATATTTATTATTAGTTGCTTCATTTATTATTAATTTGCTATCGGGTGCATTCAAAGCTAATAAGTATTGTGCTCTGTTCCTGTTCAGTGTTTCTCAAGATTCAACATGACGCTTTCAAAAGATATATGTTCTGTGGTAGTCAAGACCCCGATGTTCGCAATGTCACTGCAACAAACGCTTGTACCCTCTAACAACGTGAATACGCACTCCCCTAAATTATACCAGTCTCCAATCAATATTCCCATTTCTGATTTTCTTATAAGGGATTTTTTTTTGTTGTCTCTTGTCCTGCTTTTTATTCTCCCTTCTATCAGAAAAACGAGGCTCAAAACAATATGGTTGAATACCGGCCATCCCACTTATAAGACACTTACTGACTAGTGCAGCGTTTCCCAAACTCAAAATATGGCGACCCGGTTTAATCATGCTTCTACTATTAACGACCCGGCTTAATAAACGCTTGTTTTAATTGTCTTTTTTCAAAAGAATAGAAGGCTTTAAACTTTCTGACGAAAGAACTTCAAAGCAGATAACACATTGCGGTTTTGAATTTTCATGTGGCTTTGAACAGTCTGTAAAACCAAATTTTAAATAATCTTTTGAATATTGACGAATCCAAGCCTTCTTCTTCTTGGTTGTTGGTTCGACCACTGTAGATTCAATACTTTGTTTCGCACGAGATGGACCTGGTTCACTGGCACTAACACAAACACTGTCACTACTGTTTGACGTAGAAATATTCGCACTGCGTTTTAAAAATCGCTCCATATTGACAACACTGTCTCAGTTTGCAAGCACAATGTCAACTGCAAGGGAACACTGTGGTGGCATGTAACAACGAAGCCCCCCTCCCCCAACCAAAACCCGTTCCTTATTTAGGTTGAAATCTGAAATCAAGAGACAGGCCACAACACGGGGATGTAGCTAATCTCTCTCCCATTCACCACGTCACATACAAATGACCACTGTTTCCGTCGCTTTGTGAAGAAAGACATGTTTGCGGCGTTAAACCCGACGGTTCTCAAGTATTAACAGGCTCATCAAAGGGAAAACGAAATTGGTATTTATTGAGCCTGTCTGTACGTGACTGACACAATAATATTTCTTTCTAGAATTTATATGTGGAACCAATCTTTGGTGGGACTGTTTTGTACTAAAAGATAAACCAAACCCCATGCATGGCAGGATTATACCGCGACCCGGCATCGAACACATGCCGGGTCGTGACCCGTAGTTTGGGAAACGCTGGACTAGTGAACGTTTATAACGCAGTATAGAAGATTCCACAAAATAACTATGGGTGTCTTATTGTGTAAAATGGTCATTGTTCAGGGAAGAGCCATCCCATTCAACGTAACCAATCGTTTTGGACAGTTGAATATATTGCGCCATTCTACCAAAATACACATCATGTTATACAGCGTAGTGAAAGTTGTTGACTCCATTTCAAACTCTTTCCTACGTGGATGGGGAAACGGAAGTAGGGAAGATGTGAATTGGAGTATTCAGCATTCAGTCTTGTGTTACGCTTTGAAATACACGAGTGATACAATGAGACTAACTAAAATGAAGCTCGGCAACAAAATGTAATAAATTGTTCCACAACGAGACAAAGTGGCACACGTGAAAGGGCTGTAGTAAGAGGACTTCATGTTGTGGACCTTACCCTCATTCAAGCTTGCAAGAGTTGTATTTTGACTTACCATAGCAGTTCGCCGACAGATCTAGTATTTATGAAATCGTCTGAATTGACTGTGTGTATGTAATAATAAAATAAGAGGCTAATGGCTGGCTAGGAACTCATTCCTTTAAAATTTAAAAAGATGCCAATCTACACAAAATCTGCCATCTTTATGAATGGGCAAGAGGGCAAGAGCTAAGAATAACAAATTATATTATAAAGAGGGGCATTTCTTTAATCAATGGGAGATGAAGGAGGTTATTTCTACTAGTTCAACTTGGGTTTATATTTTATTTTCTAGTACATATAACTTACATCTGTATACCTATACTACATAATATGTATACACTAGATTAATATGGTGCGTATGTACAATGGTCAATGATAATAGCAAAACACAATGTGTAGTTGTGGAACGTACTAGTCTGCAATTTTAAGACAACTTTATAATGACTTTAAAAAATGAACTTGAAAACCATTCCAATAGGTCTACTAGTAGTACCTATTTTAATTCCAATGCCAAAAAAGAAACTGGGGTCGATATGATGAGTGATGACCATGACAAATTGACAATGACTAATTAATTATTAAACATTTTGTTGTCAAATGAATAGCCCAGAAAAAACAGCTTACTGGGGAATGTAATACCGGTAGCCAACCAGACCAAATGTTGATTAAATATTTGGCACACATGGATTGATCCAGGTGTTTGAACATGTAATAACTAAGCAAATATCTGTAATTCTTATTAACAGCACCGATCATGCATGGATTTAAGATAGTTCACAGACCACACCCACACAATTTTTTACGTGCATTGCAATCCATTTTTTGGTCCTACTGAAGATCTTCATCATCGTACAGGTCATCAAAATCTGAAATAAGATAATCTGTTTTAAGATATTTTGCTGTCATCAATAAGCCTAACTACCAGACTTCACTTTTCAGGATACAAATTTATTTTATATACCGGTAGGCCTAATGACTTTCCAATAACATTCTACTATAGGCCTACACCTTTAGATCTGCATCAACGGGACGTGGGTGTGTATTTTATGTGGCTTTCAGCTTTTCTTGGCCACTGTGGGTCATTTAATATTATGTAACTTATGTAACTTTTATTAAAATTAAAGAGATAGGCCTATGTTGTTCTCATGAATAATGGTACATACTACCTACTACCTACTTATTTCGATTGATTCCGTCAAAAAGTTTTAAAAACATCAAAATATGCAAGACAAACTACAGCACTGGCTACAGTTATCTATGCCAAGTTGTACGCCTATGCATTCTGCTTGACTGCATTAGCACCCGTTCTCCACAGGCCCAGACCGGCAGACCGCTGTGTGAAATTTCCACAAGTCATTTGTTGTTCACTTATTTTTGTCTCACAGGCCTAATAATGCTCATTAGTCATTAGTTACTTGTCTAACTTTGGGTTTATTTTTATTTTTTATGCTAGGGCCTATAGGGTACACACAACTACGTCACGCATCCCGCTTTGAGCCCAACTGGTGGACAAGCAACCATCGGTTCGCAAGTGGACGCCTGCTGAACGTCGCACAACTTATCCCGCTCTAACTTTTATCCTATTCATTATTGGGGAAAAACTTAAGAGGAATAATATTTAGCAAATATATCATTCCTTCTAATAGCGATTACTTTGAATTTTTACACGGCCGTTAACTTGTTATTTCGATGTACATACTAAAATAAAATTTAAGACTTTTACTTGTTTTTCATGAAATTTAATAAAACAACTTCAATTGACAAAAATCTAGTGATCGGATTTTGACAAGACCGCTTTCAAAAAATTCATTGAACTGTTTAGACAAGAAATAAATAAACTTTCTAGATAGAAAGTGCATAGAACGAAAATTTATAGCATAGGGTAAAACGCATGGTATGTGTTTTCATCTAAAATCCGCGCTTTTGACGTGCGGATGAGCCGTGAAAAACTGCACGCTATGCTGTAAAATTTCGTTCTGTGCTTTTTCTATCGAGAAAGTTTATTTATTTCTTGTCTAATTAGTTAGATGCATATTTAGAGAGAATTCTTTTTGAAATCCGATCAGTAGTTTTGTGTCAATTGAAGTTGAAAAGACTTATAAAGATGTTGATAATTTTGTAATTTATAATGCGTACATTGTTATAACAAGCTAACGGTTCTCTAAAAAAAATCGAAATAATCGCTATTAGAAGAAATGATATGTTTGCTAAATATTATTCCTCTTAAGTTTTGTCCAAATAATGAATAGTATAAAAGTTAAGAGCGTGATATTTGTTGAGCCGTTCATCAGGCGTCAACTTGCGAAATGAGAATGCTTGTCCATCAGTAAGATCCGCAGCCACTTGCTGCCGAGCTGTGACGTCACGTGTGTGTTCCGGCTGTTCCCTATAGGCCTACGTAGGTATTTCGGTACTCTTTCGGTTGGGGACCATCAACTATTCAACACATTATTTTTCAAGTAGGGCCTACTAGTACTAACCTCGCCACGGCACTACCCTCCCCCCCCCCTCCCCCAAGAGAACAACACAAGAGAAGTGGTGAAAGATTATAGGTAGGCCATTGCAAACCTTACCATTGAAGAACTCTGCATGAACAGCTTTTTCATTTGCAGCTAAATCCATCAACAAACCACTGGAACCACCTGCCTGAAAATAATTTAAGGACTTTGAGCTTATGCCTAGATTAAAAGTTTTAAAACTACACCCAGTTCATTCCTATCAATACCCATTGGCAGAAGTGAGACCAACACCAAAACAATGCACTGCAGCCAATCTCCCTCATTGTGGTAGCAGTTTGCCTATAGGTCTACACGCTACACCCACGTACAAAATATTGCTGCAAAACCCCCTTTAGTAGTAGTAGTAGTAGTAGTAGTAGTAGTAGTAGTGGTGGTGGTGGTGGTGGTGGTGGTGGTGGTGGTGTGATGGTGGTGGTGGTGGTGGTGGTGGTGGTGGTATAGATCTACCAACACCACAAAAGCCCTGGCCAAAACGGACGAGTCCAAGTTGTCTTGAATGCAGACGATGAGCGCATACGCGCGTGCTGCGAGCGATCGGCGGAGAACGTCCCGCCGTATGCCGTAAGGAGATGTGTTCCTAGACTGCCGGCTACAACTGAGCCGTACGGTCGCCCGTATCTACGGAGCTCCTAAAACCGAGAATGAACTTGGCTGGAGGCGCTGCGCAGTAAGGCGGGCAGTGTTGGTAATCTATAGTGTGGTAGTGTGTGTGGTAGTGGTAGTGGTGGTGGTAGTGTCGTGTAGTGGTCGTGGTAGTGTAGTGGTAGTAGTAGTTAGTAGTAGAAGTAGTGTTTAGAATAGTAGTGTTATGTATAGTATGTAAGTAGTAGTGAGTAGTAGGTAGTGTATGTAGTAGTAGTCGTATAGTATGTAGTAGTATAGTAGTAGTAGTAGTTAGTTAGTAAGTAGAATGTTCAATGAAGTAATGTAGGTAGCATAGATTGTAAAGTTGATAGTGATGTAGTGGCTATTATAAGATGTGTAAGTGGTGTATGGTAGGTGTGGGTAAGTACGAGTGTTGGTAGTGTGGGTGTTAGTGTTGTAGGTATGTGTGGTGGTGTGGTTGTGTGGTGTGTGTGTGGTGGTGTGGTGGTGTGTGTGGTGATGGTGGTGGTAGTGTGGTGGTGGTATAGATCTACCAACACCACAAAAGCCCTGGCCAAAACGGACGAGTCCAAGTTGTCTTGAATGCAGACGATGAGCACGTCCCGCCGTATGCCGTAAGGAGATGTGTTCCTCACGACTGCCGGCTAGAACTGAGCCGTACGGCGCCCGTATCTACGGAGCTCCCTAAAACCGAGAATGAACTTGGCCTGGAGGCGCGCGCACGTAATGGCGCGGGCCACAGTGGTCTTGGTACATCTATAGTGGTGGTAGTGGTGGTGGTAGTGGTAGTGGTAGTGGTCGTGGTAGTGGTCGTGGTAGTGGTCGTAGTGTGTTGGGGTGAGTGGTTTGTTAGATGTGATGGTAGTGTGTTGTATAATTTAACAAAAATCAAAGGACAAAGCTGATATGATAGCCTAGGGGCTCACTTAAAACATCTAGTCCTATTTAAATTAAACTTATAAATATCCGTACGGTATTACACTTTAAGTACTAGGCCTAACCGTAATGCGATTGACAAATTGAACATCTTTTCAAAATTTTACGTAGGCCTAGGCCTACATTATTATAGGCCTAAGAAAAAAACGTACTTAAAAACTAATGACTAGGCACTACTTACTTAAAACGAATTTTCAAGGTGAATCTCACCATCACAGGTGACTACCTATCAACTGATGAGGTGAGAAATTTTTCACCGAAATTGTATTTAAGTAGTAGTGGCCTCGGTCATAAGTTTTTAAAAGTTACGTTTTTATTTTCCGGGCCAATAGCTCTTTTATAGAATTATAGGCCTATTTCTTATGTTTTCATTGAACTTGTTGTAGGCCTATAGTCTTACTACACTATAGTAGGGATGGGACGTTTAAACGTTCAAAACTACAGCGCCGCAGTCGAAAATTTTGAAAATCATTTTTTTAGAGTGGTTTTGGTGCGTTCTAAGAAAAATAAGGGGGTTGAATGCAATACCAAATTAATGTCTTTTTTTGTACAGTAAAAACTATAGGCCTAAAACTATAAAAACAAATAATTGGAGTAGTGACAAGATAGACCATGTTGCAACTATTGAATATGCATATCATTACGTTCGCGATCACGTCCAACAATAATGGGACATTGTTGAAGTTGTTGGTCATTACTCTTCTGAAGTGGGGATGGGAAATTCCCTCATTCCTACGTGCCTGCTGCACCACCCAGTGGCATAGGCGCCCGCAGGAATTTTGGCAGGGAGGGGCAAAAATTACAATTTGCTTTTTCGTTGGGCAAACCCAAGGGGTTTGGGGGGCAGAGCCCCCCAACAAAAGCGCCGCAGGCGAAAAATTTTAAAATCAGGTTTTTAGAAGGTGTTTGGTGGGTTTTAGAAAAAAGTAGTGGTATGAATTCATAACCAAAATTATGTAGGCCTACTAGTTTTTGTGCCGTCGACACTCAAAACGAGAAAAACATTCAAAATATTTTACCTCCCATTTTTTGTCGTTCAGTCCAAAGGCTTCAGATTCCCAACAGTGAGTTGGACGATTTTTAGTTTTTTTGTGCACTGAGATAATATGACTTTACCCCACCTCACATTTTCGCTTTCGCAAGCCTTTTATTGTGACAGTCATGCAAAACTCGCGTTATTCCATGGAGTGGTATTCTTTTCAAAACTCAAGACGAACTATTGCAGGTAAAATACACAATAAGCAATTATTTCGCAGAAAATTGGCAACCATTAAATTAAACAAACGTTCATCAGTAAAGAAATCTACTTTCCATGCACATTTTAAATGCTACAAGATTAATCATAAATCCTCACATCAAATGAGGGCAAATTAGCACTTCTGCTTGCTCGGAGCCAGGGGGGCAGACTGCCCCCCTGGCCCCCTCCTGCGGGCGCCCATGCTCAGTGGTGAAAAACAACTTAGGAGGGGCGAACAATAAACGGGGGGAAATTTTTGCACTTCAAGGTCATGTTCTGCGGCAATCTGCGCGTTTTGGAGCAGCAGAATGAAAGCTAATCAATGTTTTTCTATCATTTAAAACCCTACTTTTACCACCAATTAATAAAAATGCACTTAAAATATACCCACACCATATTTAGAACTTTTTAAGTTCTTCTAATTGTTGTTTCAGTGGTGACTTAAGTTAGGGCACTCCGCTCTATGATTCTCAATGTTGTTCTATTTTTTTATTTTAGGTTTCATAACCCTCCGTGCCTTTGTTTTGTTCGCTGAAGAAAAACAATAAATCACATAAAGAGTATACTCTTTATATAGCCTACTTGCCCAGAGAACTAGATAGAAGATAGACGCAGCACAACTGCGCAACCCCCGATACGCCACCAGCCTACCAGGCCACCTAACAGTTGACCACTCAGTCAGCTGCATTGGCAAACTAGATACAAAACAACGAAAGCAAACATCACTGTCTCATAGTGCTGTGTCTTTGTGTCATTAGAATTAACTCGTAGACGATAAGACCTTACAGGGCTTACAAAACACAATGCTGCTTTTGCACAACACATAATTTTTATACTACCTAACAATATTTTTATGAGGGTGGGTTCACGAGCTACGCTGGCCCACCCACCCACCCTTGGCAGGTACCGGTGCCATGGCACCGGTCAGGGTATAGGTCAAGCCGCCACTGCTGACTAGCACCAGTAGGGGTTGCTAAACTGCCCTAAAACATAGGCCAACACATGTTATAATAGCCTAGGCCTACCGGTTTTGAGAAAAGGGGTTGGCATAAGGGCACTGTAATTATAGACTAGCTAGCCTAGATGCAATAACTGCTGCCAGCAGAGTTTGTCAGGCTGTCACTCGGAAATTTTCAAGTTGGTGAATCTCACTGGACGACCTGCCCCGCAATTCGGTAAGAAACGTTAGCCTATATCGAGATATCAATCGCTATCGGGTTCAGGTGATACGCAAAATTGACGGTGACGGAGGCCTAGGGCCTATAGCCTAGAGGCTTGGTATAAAAAATGGCCGTGGATAGTCGTACGGTCAGCCGTAGGCCTATTACTAGTGCAAAATTAGTCGTACTGTCAATGATTTGATTGGATGGAGTACGGTCAAACCTACAAAACCTATAGGGCCTAACATTTCTATTTTAAATATAGGCCCATAGGACTTTCAACAGATAAGCCTAAATAGAATTATTTGCAGAAAACAACCTAGCAAAGGGCGAGTTTTTTTGCTATTTTCACCCACTTTCTGCTCAAACAAAGAAAAACCACAAAACCTTAACGTTTCTTTCTTATATAAAGGACTTTCCACCGAAAAGAATTTGCTATTTTAGAATAATTTGCAAAATAATAGGCTGGGCCTATGGGCCGAAATAGAATGGCAAAAAAAGCGGGCTAACGAAGAATTGAACCGCCAACCTTTCGCATAGGCCTAGAACTCAAACGTGCTAGGTAGGCATACCATCTGCGACACCACACTGTCATTGAATGACCAGCAGGGGAGAGGGGGGTACATTTGAACGGGGGGCACATTTGAACATTTCAAATTTCCCACCTATCCAAGCCAAAAGTTGTAGTTTGACATTTTACCACCAGAGAGCACCACCAGACACACTTGCATGCATAATTTGACATGGAAGCATGGGATACTTTTCAAGCAATCTGCTAAACATGAAAATCAAGGGAAGTAACCAAATATTTATTTTGATATATATTTGATTTGAATATTTTAATATGATACAATCATGATACAAAGGTGATATTGGTTGATATTACTACCCTACTGGGTAGCTTAAAATGTGGAACTAGTGCGAAACCAATATCAACAGGTTGGTGGGAGATTTCAGCATGAAGGCCTAAAATGGTAGAAGGGGGCAGTTTTGAACAGAAATTGTGGGGCACATTTGAACACTACCAAAATGCCAATGTTCGTGACCTAATCAGAGGCGGCTCTACCATAAGGGCATTGGGGCACGTGCCCCTCCTACTCTTCCCGCCAACACTCACTCACATTTACGAGTTGTAGACGTCGTGGTACACATTTACATAAAACAAATAGTTTGTATTTTCAATGTGAACACGCGCCGCGGTAAGGAAACAGCGAACAAAACTCGACTCGAATGAGCCTTTTATGGGCTAGACGAAGTTGCGCCCAGGTTGCGCCTGCGCAGTCAGCTTTAGTCGGAAATGAGCCGAATCTTTGCTTCGCAATAAGCGTTGGAACTCCGGCAGGATGGGCAAGATTTTAGTCCGCCCAGAGCTGTTGTCAGGAGACGTTACGCCTTACGCGCTGCGTTGTGAGGGTGTGTTGTGTTATCTTTGGCAGCGTTTATGTGTGGCTTATATCTGTGGTTTGAGCTTAGAGGTTGTGAACAGTGAACAGGACCAGAAAATGAATGAGGTGAGGTATTTAAAATATAACATTTAAGTTTCGAAGACCGACCGAGAAATTCGCCGTGTCCAAAGAAAGAAGAGTACAACTTATTTACAGGCATTAAAATACCGGGTAAATTTGCATGTGCTGCTATTATCTTCTTTTACTTTAAGCGAGGTCGAAAAATATAGACAAATTACCATTTTTAAATGAAAACTGATTTTTGCCCAAGCCCGTATTAACCATATTAGGCTAACTAGGCTCTAGCCTAGGGGCGCAAGCTCTCAGAGGGCGCAACAAAAATATTTTTGTGTTATGTGTATAGTTCTCCCTTGCTCAAATCGCTGTAAAGGCTGTCTTGGAGCTAAATATATTCCAAAAAAATTTGACTCCAACGGCTGGGGCTTCGCCCCAGACTCCTTGTAGCCCACGCAAGTCCATTCAAATATATTGTGTCCTGCCTTTTTTAAACACCACGAGCCGCCACTGGACCTAATGCAAGTTTTTGGCTGGGCAGTATTATGAGGACCTACAAAATTCTCTAGGCCTAATAGAAAGTTAATTCTGGGATGTTGTTAATGCCATTCTAGTGCAGAATTATTGTTTTATTTGATTAGTAGGCAGTAGCCTAGGCCACTTTTACACTTATGAGCAGCGATTCTAAACATGAGCCTATAGTTGACTTAGCCACTGAAGAAGAAGTCAACTCTGATGGTCTTGAAGAAATAGAATCGGATTTGATCTTGAGTGAATTGAAAGTCAATGATTTCGTTCTTGTTCGCTACATTGGGAAATGGTCCACTGTTCACTACGTTGGCCGTATTGAAGAGATTGCCCCGGATATGGATGAGTTTCAAGTTCGTTTCTTGAGGAGAAAGGGTGATAGGGCTACATGGCATTTTGGTTTTCCGGAGAGGGAAGATTTCTGTCCAGTTGGTGGAGAGGACTTTATACTAAAATTGCCTCAACCAAGAATCAGTGGTGGCACGGAAAGAGCCATTGCCGTGATGACATTTCCTGTTGACATGTCACAGTTTGTTGTTAAGTTACTGTAAAATGACAATAAACTAGTTGCAAAAGTAAAAATTTTTGTTGATTACAGTTATTGTAGACCATAAATTGAGATTATAAGCTTTGTTCAAATGTGCCCCCAAAGGCAGTTCAAAATGTGCCCCCCCCGGGGGGGGGGGGGGGGCGGGGCGGTTTGACAAATTCGGAGTGTGCAAATTAAGTAATATTTTTATGTTGCTGTAACTACACAAAAACTTTTGATACATATTAATGTTGGCACATGAATGCTGTTAATCAGGTAAAAAAAATTGTAGCCCTAACTTTATAAAACAAAACTGGTAATCTACAAAAATGTAAAAAAGTGTTTCAAAGGTACACCCTCTCCCCCACAATTGATTGTGTATGAAGCTATCAGCCAATGTTATGCCCAGTTCATATAGGCTAACATATAAAGTCGTAATGTTTAGCCTAGTCATAGTCGTAAGGTTTAGGTACCTAGGCCCTAGGCCTGCCTAGTCGTATGGTATAAGATTTTGAGGGCGTGGTTACAAGTTTTAACAAAGAACTTCGCGTAAAGATTTGGTCTGTTGTAAGTGACGTTTCGATCTCTGATTCGCTAGTCGTAAGAATTTGTTGTTTAGTCGTAAGAAAGATGAATATTTTCAACTTTCTTATGACTTTGACTAAACAATAAGACTAAACCTTGTGACAGTGTGTAAACAATAACATGTGTTCCCTATGTTTCATCTGCTTCTTATGACTGGGACTACTACGACTAAGACTTTATGTGAACAGGGCATTATGTGGTAGGGCTAGGGCTAGGGCCTAGGCCTAAGCCTAGGCCTATCATCGATGACCGTACGACTAGCCCTAGTGCATAGGCTAATTATTCGTACGGCTGACCGTACGACTATCCACTCAAATAAAAAATAGGCCTATCCCTAAAGAAATAGACGGCTAGGCCTACGCTAGGCTCTAGTATTTAATACAAAAATAAATTTAGGCATAAGGTTAAGGGCTAGGGCCTAGCCCCTAGGGCTAGCCTCTAGGCCCCTAGGCTTTGTTCATTAAATATCCATTTGGGCCTTTGTATATTTAAAATCTCCCTTTTGGGGGCATAGGTTGGGCATTGGATAGGCCTATTCAGGGTGCGTTCCAATGGCCTAGGCCTAGGCCTAGGGCCTAGGGCATCCGCATAGCCCCCCTACCTAACCTAATTTTACCAGCCTAGGCCCTAGAACCCTACCTCTTCAAGGTCCATGTAAGGCCCCGCTCCTTCAGGAAACATTTCATCGGCTACTAATGTTGGCTTCATATCAATTACAGTGATAAAATGAGTACAAGGTAAACACAAATAATAATGTCAACAAACACGAACGCCTTCTCCGTCAAGTATATATTTATATAGCCAGATAAGGTAGCGGTCGCCGAGGGATCGCAGCACTGTCGTCCACGCACTATGGCCACAGGATCGGCAAAAAGTAAATAAAAATAACGGTCTCTAAAACTGCTTTCGGAGAAAAACACGACTATTTTTAAAGCCAAAACCTTGCCCAATATATTCTAAAAATAAAGTATTTATGAAGTTGTACGAAAAAAATCAAGACATTTGATGCTCCTAAAACATAAGAAATCACATCTGGCCGAGGTGGCATTATAAAACAGCTGGATGCTGGAACATGGACAAGCCATAACCACAAGGCAAAAAACCACTTTCTAATCGTGATTACTTAAAAATCATTATTTCGCTAAAAATACTGACTCTGTGGGACGAACTACTTTATTCACAGCTTATAAAATGTTGATTTATGGATAAAATATCACGATAACATGACCAAATACGGTAGGCCCTACCTAATGCCAGTTGTGTGTAAATTGTCAACGTTGGCGTCCGTGCTCTCGCTTGACCTTGACGGCCGCCACGATTTGCTCCCGACTGCGGCCGATCGTGGTCAGCTGCACCGGTTGTACTCAGGAGGTTGTATCTTAATATACCCTTGGTTGTACTCCATGCGAGCAACGCGCTTCTGCTCGTCCGTCCGTGACATTGCATGAACTGGACATTGGCACTCAGTGCCAGGCACCATGTTTTACGGGGGTGGCACGTCCGCACGAAATTTAAAATATAAAATATAAAAATATAATAAAGTAGGCTAATAAGGCGGGAGGCAGGGTTTTTTGAATAAGAATAAGTTGCTTATCAAAATAAAAAATATATTGAGTTATAGGAGGTTTTGAGATCAAATTATTGGATCAAAACGAGAAGATTTGGTTTGCAAAGTGGGGATATTGTTATACACAGTTATTATTAAAGGTGAGATGAATAATGATTGGTTTTATAAAAGTAATGGAGGGATTTAAGATATAAAACAAATGAGAAGTCAAGGTATCAAGAAGTATGAAGAGTGTAAAGGTCTTCTCATCAATTAAAAATTAGGTGAGTAGAAGTGTGAAATTATTAGTTGAAGGAAAGAAAGGGTAAATACAGTGATAAACTGATTTAAGGAAAAGTGGAATTAACAACAAAGGCCTAGAAATAGGAATAGGCACAGTCACAATTTGTTAACAGGTTAGGAAACTGTTTAAAGTATAATATGAGTTTGAAAAAGGGAACAAGTGAAGAGGATGGGATGGACAAAAATGATGAATATGAAAGGAAAGATGAAGAAAGAGAGACAAAGACTGAAGAAAATATAAGTCAATTGCATATGGTAGGCCTAGATGAAACACAAGAGGGGGGGAAAGAAGAAAGAATAAATCTAGAATTTCATCAAACAGGAAGAAATATAAGAAATGAGAAAATGGAAAAAAAAGAAGTAACAAAAGGATGTGGTTATTGTAAAAAGAAGTTTGATGAGTACAATGATGAAGAATCAGTGCAATGTGAAGGACAGTGTGAATGCTGGTACCATAGGAAATGTGCATTCATAACTGAACAAGAGTTTAAATTACTGACAAAAATGAAAAATGTGTTATGGTATTGTGGAAAGTGCTATAAAGCAACGAAAAAAGTTACACCTATGGGTATAAATATTGATATGAAGGAAAAGATCAATGAAATAAATGAGAAGATTGATCAATTGAAGCAAGTAATAATAGAAATGAAAAAGAGTATTGACAATGATAGGCAAGAAGAGGAAACTGAAAATGAATCACAATGTGAAAGGGTGTATAATAAACAGGAATGGGAAATGAGGATAAACAAAAGAAAAATAGAAAAAATAACACAGGAATGCAACAGAACAAAACAGTTGGTGAAAAATGTGATAATAATAAAACCGAAGGATACAAAAAAACAATGGGAAGAAACAGAGACAAAAATGAAACAATCAGTTGACCCCAAGAAACTAAAAATAGGGATAGCACAAATTAAAAAGATAAGAGAAGGAGGACTTGCAATAGAATGCAACACCAAAGAAGAAAGTGAAAACTTAACAAAGGCAGCTATAGAAGAGATGGGCAAAGAGTATGAAATAAGGATGCCAAACATAAGAAAAAGGAATTCACAAATAGTGATAATTGGGATACTTAACTCTCAAGTGAACAATGATAAAGAAAAGTGGGCAGATGAAATAAGTGAACAGAATGGGATAGAACTAAACAAAATCAAGATTGTGCATAAAAAAGTAAACTACCACCAAACATCGGTTAATATAATAATACAAACAGATGACGAGACAAAAGAAAAATTGTATGAGGAGGGAAAAATAAAAGTGGGGTGGCAAATGTGTAAAATTGCGGAACACAGAAAAATTATAAGATGCTTTAAATGCAATGCTTATGGCCACAAAGCGAACACTGCACAAAAAAAAATTGCTTTGTGGGTATTGTGCGGGACCGCATGAATACAGGGACTGTAGCAGTGACTACAGAAAATGCATTAAATGAAAAAAAGCAAATGAAAGATACAAGACAAATTACTGTGTAAATTGAAAAAACCAGCACAGAAGTGAGTGTTTTAAAAGAATTAAAGTAAAAAGAGAAAATGAAAGTTTTAAATTCTATAAAATAAAGCAAAATAGCAGTAAGAAAATGAGTGAGTGGAAAAGAAACAAGTGGTAAACCCAAAACTGCTTTTGAACCCACAGAGTATGATAAAAAAATATCAAAAATTTAGAGAACTTGTAAATACTAAAAAACCAAAAAGAGCATCCTGAAACGCATATAACAAAGATATAATGAATAAAGAAATACGAATAGATGGCTATGAAAGATAAGAGAAAAATTCTTTAATAACATAGGAGGAGGAATGTTTATGAAAAAACAAGGATATAAATAAAAAGGTGATTGTAAATATAATTTGTGGACTAAACTTTTGGATGATAGGAAAGAAATCAAAATAGATAGTACTGTACAGAAAAAATTTGGGGATACATTCTCCAAATGGAAACCTATTGTTTTTTTTAAATTTTTATGGATGAGATTTTTGAGAGTTCAGCGGAAAAAATAAACTCAAGTGACGGGGGAGATCAAACTTGACGGGAAAAAAAGAAGGACACGTAAAAAGTTTTAAAGAAATATAGAAAGCTAGATCTCTACCAGTTTGTCAATAAACCAAACTAAATAACAAAGGAAACTGAAAAATAATTGACATTGAAAACAAATGAGAAAAAAAAGATTAAGTTAAATAAAAGGGGAAACCAAGCATATCAACAGAAGTATTAGAAATAACGGAAAGGACACAAAAAACAAATTCGAGTAACAATAAGGTGATAAAAATATTGAAAATTGAAGAGGGAAGAATTATAATAAGAAAAAACAAATAGTTGTAAACTGTGAATGGGACAATGAAAAAAGTGATGTAAATATATAACGATATACTAAGAAGAAATTTTTTTAAAAGTAAAAATAAGGGGATGCCAAAAAAAAAAAAGAAATAAGACGAAAAAACAAAAAACCGGGTTCAATGAAGAAATTTATGGCAAAAAATCAAGAAATCAACTTACAAATGTGCTAAATTCACAAAGACTGAAGAAAATGGAATATGTAAGAGAGGGCCCGAAATAAAGCTACATCATAAGAGGGAAACTGAAAAGAATATTTTGAAGAAAAAAAGACAGCGTAAAAAATGATAGTGTGGAAATGTGGGGACACTGAAGGGGAAAAAATGAAAAATGAAATAAAGGAAGAATGTAAAAAAAATTAGAAAAACTGAAGGCCAAAAAAAATAACAGAAAGTGCTGAAATAGCTAATGAGTTCAACAAGTATTTTGTGGGAAAATGTAAATGAATTTGTAAAAACCATTAAAAAAGTAAGGAGATATGGTTGAAAAAAATAGTATAAAAGAAACAATAGACATTAAAAAATTTTAAAAAAAAAAAGCGAGTGCCGATTACAAAGTTTTAAAAAAATAAAAAATCGAAATTTTAAAAAGAATAATAAAAAAATTTAAAGACAAAAAAGGAGCAACAGATGGAATTACCTGTAAAGATAATCAAAGGGTGCCTACCCGCAATTTAAAAAGACGCTTTAAACTGATAAAACATTGATCGGGGAAGGGGGAAATTTCCCGGGAAAAATTAAAACAAGCCATAAAATTTTAAAATGCAAATAAAGGTACTAACCAATAGATATAGAAATTTTCGCCCTTTAAATATGTTAAAGTAAAACAAGATAATTTAAATGGTAGTACAGAGCAGTTATATGAATTTTAAACAATAAACAATCTTATTATAAAAATCAATCTGGTTTTAAAAAAAAAACTCATGTGAGTCTGCAGTGCAAAATTAATAGACAAGGGGAAAAAAAAAAAGATAAAATGAAAAAAACATTTGCAGTTTTTATAGATTTTAAAAGAGCTTTTAACGGTAAAAAACGAAGTGATAGATAAATTACAATATTGATGGGAAAAGATGGGGTGCAATAAAAGGTTAACAATTATTTAACTAATAGATCTAGAAGGTACAATATGACGGGATTTTATCGGATGAAAAAAAAGTGCGAAAATGGAGTTCCCCAGGGGGCTGTCTAGGACCATTCTATTTTTAATATACATGAATGACATTAAAAAAGTGTATCAAACTAATTAATTTGCTTAACATGTATGCTGAAAGACATGGTAATTTCTGTAGGGGAAAGTTTTCCAAAAATTATTAGAAAGAAAAAATAATGAACTAAAAAAAAAATTGAATTTGGTTCAGAATAAAAAAAGTTAAAAATAAATGCAAAAAAAAAAAAAGGAAAGATAATAGGAATGAAAAAACAGAAAATGACTTTGGGAAAATAAAAAGTCCCCAAAAATGTGGTGAAAAAAAGAATTTGTTTGCAATTTATATACCTTGGGTTACTTAGAAATAAAACTAAACTTTTAAGGGCCATGTTAATACCTAATTAAAAAAATACAAAAAAAGTAGGTTTTTTAGTAATAAAATGTCAAATGGACCAGACAAGTAATTTTTAATGTTTAGTTAAACCGAACCAGATTTTTGGCCCCCAAATTTTTTTAAGCATAACAATGCATTAACAGAATACAAATTATTCAAAATAAACAAAGAGGTGCTCCTAAATGTACAAAACTGACTCCCCAAACAAAAAAATGTTAAAAGAACAAAAATGGTTAAAAGGGAGAAAAAATTTTTATGCTTTTCTTGTTTTTTTTTTAAAATCAAAAAGAACAAATCCAGATTATCTAGAAGAAAAGATCAAGAGAGGGGGAAGTTCATGGAAAGTAACAAGGAAAATGAAAACAAAGAAAAATTTTTAAGTGTTGTAATTCGAAAAAAAAACAAAAGATCAGTGTTCAATACCCGGTATAAAGAATATAATAAACTGCCCCCAAAAAGATAAGAGAGCAAAAGAACATTTAGGTTTAAAAAGTTTGTAAGGATGGATAGTAAAAAGTAGGGATGTTATATGATCATGTTTAGTAAACTGTTGTTTAAAATTTTTTTGATTAAAAAAAATACTGTACTATGATGAAAATAGTAGCAAACATGCTAAATAAAGTATATTATTACATTATTACATCACATGAAGACTTGACCGTGGCAGGCACCCACCAGCGCCTCTACGGGGGTGCGCTCGCACCGCACGCAAGCCCCCCTCACATGAAGACTTGACTTCATTTTAGAAGTAGGTAGGCTAATTGTTTACCAAAATGACAGAAGGTAGACCTTGCCCTATAGATCCTATAGATGATTGTAAATTAATTTCTTTAGTTCAAGTTAGTCCTCAGTTGTTCGATAAAAACAGATCTGACTACAGAGATGCCTTAAAAAGAGAAAGAACATGGGTTGAAGTAGCCAAGCAGTTAAATGTACCAGGTCAGTTTTCTTGTTGGCCTAGGCCTAGGCTAGGCTAGGCCTAGGCCTAGGCGCCTAGGCTTTGTGTATCCAATCCCTTTGGCCTAGGGTGTAGGCCTAGGCCTAGCGTAGGCCCTAGCCCCATACATTTATGTATTCCTAAATTCAATGCCCCTAGGTACCGTACCTAGGCCTACCGGCACTTCTTCGGTTGGTATGGGCCAACTTTTTAACAACGGGAAAAGTAGGGGGGGGGGCGAGAAGCGCGTATGTTTAATTATTATTATTATTATTATTATTATTATTATTATTATATTGAAAAACATACGCACTTCGCGCCTCCCCCCCCCCCAAACCTACTTTTCCCATAACATCGTAGTGTTAAAAAGTTGTCCCATACCGACCAAAGAAGTTGCCTAGGCCTACCGCTAGAGAGGGGGGGGGGGCTTTGTGTAGACTATGAAATGTCCAATTGCCATTGGGGATATATTTTACACAATGCCCTGGCGCAGTCTAAGGCTAGTCGCTTAGCCTAGACCAGGCCCTTGATGTGGGCCCTACATAACCCTAAATTTAGGCCCTATCTAGCCTAGGGCTAGGCCTAGCTGATAGATTGACTACGTATATCACAGAGCTCGGAATCGGTTCAGGCAAATCGATTCGGGCGGAATCGGTTTGAAGTTGTTGATATACCTGTCGGTTTTGGCCAAAAACACTTAAGTTCCAAACCACTTCGGGAAGTGATTTGGCAAACTCGAATCGATTGATCTGCAGTTGATATACACGTCAAACCGATTCAGAGAAATAACAACGCCATGACAACGCGATATGTCAATCTCAGAATTCAAATATTGACTTTAATTCGACTTCCTATCTGACTTTCGAAGTTAAAAACATACCCTTACACCATTATCTATACTTTTTAAAAGTTTTGTACGGATGCAATCATATTATCTAGAAGATAAACATGAATAAATGTCACTTTTAACCTAGAAATTTGTTTTCCAAAATGGTTGCCGTGTTACAAAATCTCGAACTGTTTCCGTTGAATCGGTTCGAAATTTACTGATATACACCTTCTTGTTCAAACCGTTTCAGCCCGAATCGATTTGCCTGAACCGTTTCCGAGCTCCGTGATATACGTAGTCATTGATTGTAGGTAGCTAGGCCCCTATGCAAGTAATATGAGAAATAAATAAAATAAAAATAGTTTTAGCAAGGCCTACAAGAATAGCAAAATAACAAAATATAGGCCTAGTTAAGTTTACACACTTCATGTTTTATTTGTGCCTGTCAGCTTGCTTCGCGGGCTATTGTGCTTGTGTATCGAAGCCCCTAAACCATATTCCCCTTATCGTTATCTTTAACGGGCAATTGTGTATCAATCTTAACGGGAACAGACCGAACAGTAGGTAATGATAACAGGAAGACGGTAACGGTACTTTTTCGGTTGGTACTAGGCCTATGGACCGGTTTTCTATCACTGTTTTTTTTTTCAATAAAAACACTGAAAAACAACTACCCGGTACCGGTAAGTAGTTTTGTAACGAAAAGGATTTCGGGTGCGCTCTTACCAAAAATATCCTAGAACTAGCGCACAGGTAACTAGTCCGGAAAGGTCGACTAACCTAACGTACCCTAAGTAGTTTTGTAAAACCGGTCCATACCAACCGAAAACGTTCCACGGTAATGTTAGGTATGGACTTTGATGCACAATGTCAATAGCCTAAAGGAAGCTCATGGGAAACAATAAAGGCCGTGGATAGTCGTACGGTCAGCTGTATTACTAGTGTAGCCCCTAAAATAAATCGTACGGCCAATGATTTGATTGGATAAAGGCGCACCTTTAGGGCCTAACATTGCTATTTTAAACGAAAGTCCTTTTTAGGTTGTTGTCGTCCTTTTTTGCTCTTTTAGTAACAAAAAACCTTCAAGACTTAGGCCCTAACATTGCTATTTTAAACAAAAGTCCTTTTTTAGGCTGCCTACACTAGTGAGGGGAATAAGCCCCATATATGAGGTTGATCATGCATCAGTGGCTCACTTGGTATGGCACATAGTAGGGGGCTATACTAAGGATCATTTCCACGGGCGGAGACACGAGCTAACATGCCCAAGTTAACTTTTAAGTTAAAGTTAAACTTTTACATGCAGGTGTACGGAAAACATTTTTTTAAAGCGAAGATATTCACTTTAGAAAAACATTTATCGGAAACTATTTGTTCTGTAGCCTAGGCCTAGCCTACAGTGTGGTTTAGTACTGTAAAAAAAATCAGTAGGCCCTACCCTATAAGCAACAGTTAATTTTTTATAGTATTTTAAATGCTTAAAACTTTTTTTGTCCTTCGGTCACAAAACACAAAACTTTTAACATGCAGGACTAGTTTTTCAAAAATGGAGGGCAAAGATATTCATTTTTGAAAACATTAACATAGGAGGAGTCTATACTACGTGTCATTATCAGGAACAGAGACAAGCTACTTCATGCACAAGTTAACTTTAAAAGTTTAAAGTTAAATTTGTAACATGGAGGTGTAGGGGAACATGCTGTACCTTGGACCACTTTTTACATTTATATGGTTTCTGGAGAAATGAGATGATGATTTTGGTTTATTTTTTTTGTATTTGCTAGAACATGCCTTGTACAAACTTTGTTGATTTTATTGTATATGGCACTTTACAATTATTGCTATAAATTAACCATTTTAATAATTAGTGCAAAGTGGTCCAAGGTACAGCATAGCAATGTACCTTGGACCATGTAATTCGTACCTTGGACCATGTAATTCATACCTTGAATTATGTACATAAATTACATAGAAAATTGAAGGATAGGCCTATAGGCCTACTTAATGTTTTCTTTCTTGTTAGTACTTCATATTTAAAGAGTGGGAGTGTATAGTTATATTTCTATTGACTAAAAATATTATTAAGGCCAGCCATATTGAATTATAGAATATTAAAAAAAAATTCGGTACTTAGACCCCCCCGAAAAGGAAAGTAGGTTAGGGGATTGGGGGAAGCATGAAGTGCGTTGCCGTAGTCATTTAGCCCCCCCCCCCCCAAAAAAAAGAAAAAAAATTGGTTAGTGGGGTTGGGGGGGAGTGGCGCGAAGTGCCGAGGGGGGGGGGCTAGCTGACATCGGCAAACATATTTTATGCTTCCCCCCTTGGCGCTTTGCGCCCCCCCCCCCCAACTCCACTAATTTCACCTTACCCTGCCCTCTTTACTTCGTGGCATTATCTAAAGTAACAAAACGAATTGGCCTACCATGGTATAGAAAATGCCATGTTAAATGTACCTTGGACATGGTCCAAGGTACATTACTATTAGGTGACCCAAGGTACAACCAAGCACGTAACTTTTTGGATTTCCCTCCAATTTAGTTTGAGGTTAAGTTGCCTGTTTTATAATTGGTATAATTATACATCAAACATGGTTCTCAGACTTAATAAAGTGTTTTAGTAGTAAAATATCATTCAAGGCTTTAAAAAGCAAAATAGTAACATGCAAAATATTTACTTTGAATGGTTAAAAACACAAATTATTTTTTTAATGATGCTAGGTTTTCTACCACCATCCCAGTTTGGTAAAGTCTGACACCTAGTGGCATACTTGACAACTAGAAATTTTAGCTATTTTTTTTTCCACGAGATAGCAGAGATATCTTGAATGGTCCAAGGTACAACTATGTCCAAGGTACAGCATGTTCCCCTACGGTAAAGAAAGTTTGGGGGCGAAGTTATTTAGTAATGAAACATTAACTAAGGAGGGGGCTACACGAAGGGTCATCGTCAGGGGAAGAGACACACGTTTACATGCACAAGTTAACTTTAAAAGTTAAAGTTAAAGTCTAAACATTGAGGTGTAGGCCTATGGTAAAAATAGGTTTTAGCTAGAAGATATTTATTTCAGAAAACATTTAGATAGGAGGGATCTTTTTTAAGGATCATTGTCAGTAGCAAAGACACGCGTTTACATCCCCACATTAACTTTAAAAGTTAAAGTTAAAAGTTTTAACATGCAGATGTACGTATCAAAAGTTTCAGGGCGAGTAGCCTATATTCATTTCATAACACATTTACCTGAATAGTGTTGACTCGTAATGTTGTTTAATGTTTAACATTGAAAACCAAAGTTCGTACCATTTATGCATTACCTAACTATTTGAAGAACTTTAAATGCATGCTTAACTTGAATGACCATCACAAACACCTCAAAACATAGCACTCATTCTGAAAATTAACATGATATATATTCGTTATCTAAGTCGGCCATTTAATTGCATGGGAAGTATTGATGATAATTTTCAAAGGCAGGGTCACCAACAAATGTATATAGGTACTTAAACTTTAAGTTAATGTGTACGTGCAGGTCAAACAAAATAAATTTGGAGATCATGTAAAACTTAGTAAAAAATATATGTGAAACTGATTTGTTTGCATATAATTATTGTTTTTACTTTTCAGTTTTGAATAACGAACAATGTGAATGGTTATAATAGTTAAAGGGGCTAAAAACCCCAAAAATTATTTTTTACCACGTGATCTATAGCACAATACTACACTTAAATGACTGTTTAAAAAATTATATCTTGTAACTGTGATTTAACACGAATTTTTTAATTTTTTTGATCCAGAAATTGGTTAAAATTGGTGTTTTGGAAAATTTCCTAAATCAGCTTTAACCTGCTTCTTTTTTGGTCCACATAGATACTAGAGCATAGTTCCAATCTAAAATGCCCCTCTATAACATCGTGTCTTGAAACTGTGCCCAAATATAGCCTACCCTCAAACACGCAAAAATATGCATTCCAAAATCACACCCCATCTTGGTAATCAGCATATTTTGACCGAACTACTTGCCCAAATTACAAAACAAAATATAGAGTATTTACAGAAAAGGCTGTCGAGTACGTCAATAATGGCCAATATTTTTTTGGATCAAAATCCTCCAAGGTCACGAGGCATAAAGATCGTCCCCATGTTATTTCTTATGGGAGATTTTTGCCAATGGGACCTAGCTCGAAAAATGTCATGTTTGACCATTTTTTGGGAGGTCATGGTGGCCCCAATAATTTTTCTGTTGATTGCTAAAGTCATTACTAGTTAGCCTGAATGAAATATATTTTTTGAGTTTAGCGGTTAAATACCCCTTTAAGTTGAATGTACATTTCATAGTTTAAATGGTTCATTATTATTATACCCAAGTGTGATCGATAACTTATCCTTATCCTCGATTCATTGAGATACTCGACTAGATTACCTAAAGCTATACCATGAATGGTTGCATTTTTGGTTTCAATATCACCACTCTTTTGATCTAATTGTCGTCTCCTATTATATACTGTAGTTGTACAAGACATTTGGAGTGAAAAGATGCATCTATTGCAATCATATCTCCAACAGATAACTTTGCAAGAAGTTTTTTGTCTTGAAGAAGCAGCGCACTCTCTCTAACATTACGATCAATATCAAAAGCCTCTTCTTTATGTAGCCGAGTTTTGCCCGCTGGTTGGTCAAAAATATACACATATCTTCAGAACTATCTTCAGACATGTCTGGTGGCAAAACTACCTCTACGCCGTGTTTTTACAGGACTAGTTTGTGAGATAATACGGCAATTTTAGCACTGTGTTTTCTTTTAATAGCTCTCTCTATTATCTGAGTATTTGTGCCAAGTGGCATTATGGGCTGAACTGAAAGTGAGTCAGCAATTCCATTACCCTCGTCCAATTGCAATATATCAATATGTTAACAGAAAGTTGGTTAATATTGTTGAATTGTGTAATGTTTTCGGCAAGGGTCTGGTATGTTTTTTTTTGTTTTTTTTTATATGATATGATATGATATTTATTGGTATTGTCATAGATATTAACATAATTCATGTGATGGATGGAAGACAGCAGTACGTTTGGACAAATGGAACTGATAACATCAGATATGCAAATGCTAGTATGTGGAATACCCCAAGGATCTGTACTGGGGCCCACTTTTTTTAATGTGTATATACAAATGATATGCCTATGGCTGTTCCTGTTAGAGATGGGAAATTAATAATGTATGCAGATGATGCAACTCTATTAATAGCTAACAGTATTACATCATTATTAGAGAGAACTACTTTTGTTACTATGAATGAAATTATGCAATGGTTGCAGTGTTTGTCATTAGTTATAAATGAGCAAAAAACAAAATTTATGATTTTTAACAATAAGAATAAACAGACTGAAGAGATAAATGTAATTTTAGGAAGTGATGGTAATAAAAATCTGGAACAGGTAGACACATTTAAATTGCTAGGTGTACAAGTAGATGATGACCTGTCATGGAATGTACATGTAGAGCAACTTTCAAAACAACTCAGTTCTGATTTATACATAATGAAAAAGTTTAAACACTATGGTAATATTGATCTGGTAAAATCAGTGTATTATGCACTTTTTAATTCACACATGAGCTATGCTGCATTGGTATGGGGCAACTCAAGTAGGGCTAATACGGATATAATATTAAGACGACAGAAAAGAGCTCCGAATAATAGTCGGCATAAATTACCTGGAATCATGTAAAGAACATTTTAAAGACCTTAAAATACTTACGTTTCCAAGCTTATATATATATCAAGTTATCATGTAGCCTACGTTAAAATTAGCAAAAGTATAAAGACAAATGTGACAATTCATAGTCATAATACCAGGAGTAGGGATAATGTACATATAGCTAGGCATAATCTAGCTAGATATGAAAAAGCACCTGTATATGCTGGAACAATTTTAATGAATCTGCTACCAAGCAACATAAAAGAAATTGCAGACATAGATAAATTTAAAAGCTCACTTAAAAATTACCTAATTGGGAGAGCATTTTATCAAGTTGATGATTATGTACAGGAACACAAGTTCAAACATGTATATTTTAACCAGTAAGCCAAGCTTGTATTTTAAATTTTAAATTTTAAATTGATTTTGCACTCCATGTATAGCTATGAATTTATGTATTATGTGTGTTGTATGCGTTTGTGTATGTATTTATTATTTGTGTATGTATGTATTAGGAATAGTTCTGTTATAATTTTTAGGCCTAGTTGCCTATACTAGGAAAACGCTCAGTTGGACGCGTTGTTGAGCGAGCACCGGTACGTGCAACACGACCCGAGTACGACATTCCCATAATGTTACATACCAATAAGTCTGTTAGGTCTTGACCGATTTAGCTGAAAATTTGTAAAATAGGAGAGAATGGATAAAATCCACCGCCATCTAGAGGACCTTGACATCATTTCATTGGGAAAACTATTTTACTCTTGATTTCTTCTAGGTGGCAGTACATAGTGACCAGAATTCTTGTGCGACTTTTTGTTGCCATGGTAACGTTACTTTTGTTAAAATGTAATTGCTATCTACACTACTTATCGGATCAAAATAAAATTAACATATTCGTGAACGGACGGACATTCTAAATGATTTGGCTACCTCAGATTTTGTCGCCGTTTAGTTTAAAAAAAAACCTTTAGATTAACTTTAATGTAACTTTATAACTTTTTGAATGATTTTGCCACAAAACTAAAGGCATTCAATCGGGAACGAAACTTGCGGATGGTCAAAATTTCAACTCGATCCGAGCCTCCGTTTGACCGCTATCATGAGCCAAAAAAGCTGTGCGACTTTCCGTTGCCATGGTAACGGGACTTTGTTATAATGTAATTTCCATCTACACTACTTATCGGATCAAAATAAAAATAACATATTCGTGATCGGACGGACATTCTAAATGATTTGGCCACCTCAGATTTTGTCGCAGTTTAGTTTGAAAAAAAAACTTTCGATTAACTTTAATGTAACTTTTTAACTTTTTTAACGATTTTGCCACAAAACTATACAGCAACCCGCCTAGGTGGTATGTACATGTGTGCAAAATTTCAGGTCGATCAGAGAAACGGTGCGACCTGTATCGAAGCAGTAACAGAAAAAAAAAAAAAAAAAAAAAAAACAGACATTCGAGCCATAAGAGTCAAGTGGAGACGCTCGCTTCGCTCGCTCAATTATGTTCATGACATGTTTCATACATCTGTGATGTTAAAACGAAACTCGAATTAAATAAATAAATAAATAAATTAGACCCAATTAAAACAAGATACATATTACTATATGCATTTTTAAGTAACATAAAAATAGCACTTGCAAGTCAGTTTAAATACATAATGGTTTGTCACCCATATTACATGCTTTCTACATAATGAATATTTACAATGTGCAAATGCTGTAGTAAGAATAAAATGTTAGTATACATAAAAAAATCTGGCAAAAGGCCTATTGCTTCTAGGCATACTTAGCTACAGGTTGTCCTCTAGATATTCCCTTATCGAGTAGTAGGCTTTATCTTTTAAGAATTTTTCTACTTTTTATTTAAAATTTGTAATGGTTGTTGTATTTTTTATCTCTTTGGGAAGTTTATTAAAAAGTTTAATTTTCATATAGTTAGAATTGTATTGGGCTAATGTAGTAGGCCTATTATGGTGTTGTGTATGGACGTCATTATGTTGTCTTGTATGGTGTGAGTGGTATCTTGGCGTCCTGAGAGACCAGGGGAGCGGAGTGTTTATGATGTCACATGTTGACAAAATAATACACCGATCCCATTCTATAGGCAAACGCTCTACTGCAGTAGCAGGTTCACCGAATGAAGTTGAATTATGTGTCTAGTTGACATAGTTCCTACTAAGAAATCACACAAGTTTGACTCTACACCTAGTATGACTTAAATAAGAGATTTGCAACAATTACGGCATATCCGTAAGTTATTGCTCTGTAGAGGGGAGGGGCATGATATTATTAGTATTATGTTCTTGAACAATAGAATAGATGGAATCCAGTATTGGAACGTCGTACACCTGTTAAAAAGGACATCTATTAAACTCTTTCCAATCGGTCCAATGTTGGCTGAAAATTTTAGGTATTTGGCTTACATATTCATGTGAGTAAATTTCATAAACTTGTCTTGATTATCCACAGTGATAATTCACTAGACTTCTAAACGAACTACCCAACAAACTGTTAGAATTTTCATTCATTTAATATGATAATGTAGGCCTAGGTAACTACACAAACCTATTATACATACATTGTAGTTGCAAATATAATCTTACCTGAAAGTCTACATTAAACGCCAGATATTAATAAAAATAAAATAAAATAATATAAAGAAATAAAATGAACTAAATCAATTACACTAGTGATCACTACACAGGCAAGTCCGCAAATGAGTCATATTGTGGATGAGTCAAACGAGCAATGCATTCTATTCTGCCAGCTGCATTTGACATGCTCATGCTGCATTTTAGCTTAGTATATTGGTAATTATTATTTTAGTAGAACTAATTGAAGTGACAACATACTACACGAAACATGGAGTTTCGTTGATTAAAAATCATGGTCATTTTAAGAACGGCTGATATGTTACTTGGTGTTTTGTGACCGAAGGACATTAAAGTTAAGCATTTAAAATACTGTAAATAATTAACTGTTGCTTATAGGGTACTGATTTTTTTTAAAGTACTAAACAACACTGTAGGCCTACAGAACAAATAGTTTCAGATAAATGTTTTTCTAAAGTGAATATCTTCGCTTTAAAAAAAGTTTTCCGTACACCTGCATGTAAAAGTTTAACTTTAACTTAAAAGTTAACTTGGGCATGTAAAGTCATGTCTCCGCCCCTGGAAATGATTTGTGGTATAGCCCCCTCGTGTGTGCCAAGTTTGGTGCTTTAATCAAAAAGTGCATGATCAATGTGATTCCCCTCACTACACGTCAAGGTGTAGAGATAGGCCTAAGGTTTTTCCTTCAAATAAGCCTAGCACTTTTTTAAACATGGGATTTTACAATTTTGTATGTTCCACGAATTTTTTAGATACCTTTGAACCGGTATTTTTTGTCAATTTGTACCGGAAAACGGAAAAATTCGCAGGGGACACGGTTGTGACGCTCGCCTGGAATGCGGGAGACCCGTGGTTCGAATCCCCGTTGGAGCGGACTTTTAATTTCTGAATTGTAGTAAATAATTAGCACTGTTAATTTTGAAGACATAGAAGCTTTACCTGTACTTGATCAGCCATCAGTGGATCACAGAGAAAACTATTTATTTTGTAATAATCTAGCATCATATACCGTAGGCCTACAAATGTATGTTAATTTAAAATAACAGGTTGCTTAACATCCGAGTAGGCAAATCAATAGCTAACTATTAGGCATGAACTAACTAGGGCCTATGCTGTTACTTTTCTTATGAACTAGTAATCTTCCGTGCCTAAATTCAATACGTTTATTCTATAGACTATATTGGACAGAATGTTACTTGAGCCTAAATAGCATCCATTTTAACATCCAAGACCAAAAGTCATTCCATGGTATCATCTTGTTAGCGCTGTTCGTTGCTTATAAAATGTTCTGTAACTTTATCAGCTTATTTGCCATTCAAAGCAAAAAATACATCTTGTTGCCTGACAGAAAAATTTATATTCAAACAAAATGTCTCCTTCTATATTTAATTACAATAAGTATTTTAGTATGATTGGAGAAGGGTTGACAGGCTGGGAAAGCATAGAGAACATAAAGAACATAAAACCCAGCCTGAAGGGCTGGGGGCGACAAAACTTTTCACCTGCTGATGACAACTGCAGCTAATTTAAAGTTGTTTGTTACCTTAATCCACGACGCGTTTCGTCCTTCTGGGATTATTATATAAGTATTTTAGTAATGGTAATACACGAGTGTCTGAGTTGCTTTTCAATACAGGCACATTACCAGTAAGTTTACGTTAAATTTAAAACCCATTTTTTCACTCAATCAAGTTTAAATTAGGCTATACAATAACACTGATTTTTTTTTTTTTTTTTTAATTTTCACAAAAATTTTTAATCTTCAACAAATAAAAATTTTCTGAAAATTGCCAACACTAGGCCTAGGCCTCCGCTTACCTAGTTTGAAATTTATTTTAGCATAGGGACATAGCATAGCATAGCATAACCATAGTAATAACTTGCCCATAAATTTAAAGGAAACAAGAAACATAAGTAGGTATTTTTAAAAGGTGACTTTTTTGTAAATTTAAGATAAACATGTGCTGGAGGCCTATGTATGTACAATAGCAACTGTGCTAATTAAAGAAGGATTATTATATAATGCAAAATGTCAGCAATGCTGTATTTGAGTTGAACCAATAAATAAATAGATATCAGATCCCTATTCCAACAGTTACACAAAATAAAAATAATTGCCATGATAGGTCTAGGTAAGAATAGGCCTAAAGCATTCTACCAACAAAAATATATCTACGTACTTGGTAAAATAACATAATTTAATAAATTATTCATTAGTAGGCCTAATCGTTAATCGTTAACCATTCCCGTGTGCACTGTTTTCACGCATTGTACCACTGTTATGGGGAAATATCTTTGTTTTTATGAGCCACTGCGCACGTCTAATTTACAAACATAAAAACGACATTGGCTCGAGTTGATCAACGCAACTCATTGAAGGTGCTGCGATCTCTTATCCATTGCGCCTCCCAATATATTTCAAAGAAAAACTTGTAGAATCACACAATGTCTAAATTGTTTGTACCTCAAACAGTTCCAGAAGCCAAAGCTCGATTCAAGACATTGCGAGAAAGACTTGTGCGTGAGCGCAAGAACCTGTCAAACATCAGTGAGAATGGGGATGTTCCAACTACGGCATGGCCCCTCTATATGGAAATGGCATGGCTACTACCATTTGTTGGAAAAAGACGGAAAAGGTTTGTATAGTTATCAGGAGTTGGGTTGCCAGAAGTCCCGATTTTAGGTGTTGTGTCCCGCGTCCGATTCGTTTTGTATTGGGACATATGCTGTCCCGATTTTTTATAAAGTAGCAACTCAACTATAAAATCAGCATATTGGTCTCTCGGCTTGCCACTTGGTAAAAAGTTCCGGCCACTCGCGACGAAGACAATAACGTTCTTGTTGTCTGCAACTGCAATTCACTACCCCTCTTCTCCCCCCCCCCCACGCCCCTACGACTCCTACTCGCGTCGGTCACACCCACACGTAATAACCAATTACGGCACTACACAACCCTGACTGAGTCACTAATCATCCTTGCACGGGAAAAAACGTGTGGACAACTGAAATTAGTACATAGTATCCAGTCTCTGGACTAGACAGGTTGCTATGTCGGACTCGGACGACGTCGACAGAAGTTTTAGTTTAAAGACTATTTGTGTAAGTTTTAGTTTCAAGACTATTTGTGTAGGCCTAGGCCTACCTAGGTAGTTACCTCATCCATACCTATAGGATAGCAGGTCTACGATTAGCAAAGCAAAATATGTGAAGAAGTATAGTTTGAATGTACATCCCTAATCATGAACTTTAAAGTGAAATGATGTTTTTAAATTTTGAAAAACAAAATTAGCCTCCCCCCCCAGCCCCCTGGCCCCCGATTTTTTATAATTGACATCTGACAACCCTAATCAGGAGTGAGATAAATAGTTTATAATGAAAACGTTTTAAAATATGATATGAGTTTTGTTTATAAACTATATGCCGTGCCAATCACATTTTTTAAGTCTTGTAGGTAGGGCCTACCTAGGGCTTACAGAAAATAAAACATAATATTTAGTTGTTAAACTGTCATGTAGCCTACCAAGTTAGGAAAACACCAAGGTCATTGCTAGATAAGGGATAGAGCCATATTTCATTCTGCATTGAACTTGATTAGGTAGTAATGTTTAAAATTTATACAATGGAATACCCTCAAAATCCGTAAAAACGGCAACCCCGTAGTAGACCAGCCCATTGTCGCTAGTTTAGGGCAGGGCACTTTTTCTCAACCTCTTTGTCAAGTAGGGCTTTCCCCTAAAAGTGAACCGAGATTAGCAAATATCCATATGCCTAGCTCCTAGGTGCTCTACTCTGGGACCTGAAGTACGGTAACAGGAAATAAATTCTGGTTATGATAATAATAATAGGGGATGCTCCAAACAATATTATACATTAGTGAATGATAGCAATTGTCTTAAAAGTTTGTCCCGTCTGGGATTCGAACCCAGAAAAAAAAATTTAAAAAAATAAAAAATAAATTAAATAAAAAAAATAAATAAAAAAAATATAAAAACCCATAGCTCTACCATTTGAGCAACTGGCTTTTATTAAAATTGCTATTTGTTGTGACTGTTGACTTCCAAGATATGTTGAATCCAACAGTAGACTGACATGTTGCTGTCATAACTGAAAGACCACATCGATAATTTATAAATTTATTTTTAGTAGCCTATATATTTTAAAATTTCAAAATTACTACTATTATTATTATTATTATTATTATTATTATTATTATTATTATTATTATTTTTATTAGTGAATGATAGCAATTTTCATAAAAGTTTGCCCCGACTGGGGATCTAACCCAGAACCTCATATATCATCATAGCTTGAAACATAACGGCCTGTCTAGTGGATGGACTTAGGTCCTTTTGGTTAATCGAAGTACATCTATTGGGTCGAAACATCATGATCGATCATTGAATCGCAGTCAAATAGCGATCTTATTGGCATTTATAAATAGGCCTAACTTAGCATTGAGACGAACAACTATAATTTTTCGCAATATTAATATAATAATATAAATATAAATAATACAGGATGGGCAATAAGAAAAACAGAAACGTGAAAAAATTTCATTCAAGTAAACATTAAGAATCATGTGTTTCTATTGAGTTAAACCATAATAATTGTCATAGTTCTTCTTCTAGTGATGCTAACAATGCACTACTGAACTCTTTAAATAGTTTAACAGAAGTAAGAGAGAAATACACTGATGTTATAGTATGCGGTGATTTCAATCTTGATGCAATATGGCTAAATATTCCTCGTGCACAAAATGCTATATCTGAAGATTTCTTGTCTTGTTTTTATGACTTATTACTATCACAACTTGTAACTGAGCCTACCAGAGTTACGGCATCAACCAGTTCCACTCTTGATCTACTGTTGACTAGCAACCCTGATTTGGTACAAAACATCAATGTAGTTGAAGGTGTGAGTGACCACTATGCAGTTACTGCTGATATCATCGTCAAGTCCCATAAACGCAAGATTATGAAAACTGAAATGTTTAATTACCAAAATGCAGACTGGGATTTGTTATCTGTGCTCCTTGCAGAAAGGCTTCCATTGCAGTTTGATACAGAAGATATTAATTTTGCGTGAAATACCTGGACTACTGTTTTCTGGGAATGTGTGCATGAGGCTATATCGAAGGTCAAAGTAAACGCAAAAAGGCGTTCTCCATGGATTAATAAAGAGCTTATTAAAGCTATCCGCAAAAGAGACACACTGTTTAGGAAGTGTCAGAAAAATCCTTCAATAGCATGCTGGGAACATTATAGGAAAGTAAGAAGTTTAGTCAAGAAGGCGGTACGTGCTGCTCACGCTGAGTATGTGTGGTCTATAGGTTCTGATTCTAAAAAGTTCTGGAAATATATTCACAGTAGGCGTGGTAGTTCTGCTCCTGACCATTTTGTTGTAAATGGTAACACTGTTCATGATCCTTTGGAAATATCTAACGCGTTTATTAGTCAATTTAAAGATAACTACACATCACAAGAAAAGGTCAAGATAACTCCTGATGACAATTTACATACCATGAACAATCCAGCTAACACATTAGAGGATACCTTCTTCCCAGTCAATGAAGTCTACAGTGAGCTCAAGAAAATTCGACCAAACGCAGCCACAGGTCCTGATGGTATTCCAGCTCAAATTCTCAATAAATGTGCTTCAGAGTTGGCTCCTTCAGTCAGTGTAATATTTAATTTGTCTATGGAATTGGGTTGTTTACCAGATGCATGGAAAGAAGCTAATGTTGTGCCAGTTTTTAAAAAAGGAGACAAATTCAACATGGCAAATTATAGACCTATTTCTCTTACTTCAGTAGTGTGCAAATTGATGGAGCGACTTGTGTCAAAAAGTGTGCATAATCACTTTGAAGTACATGATCTTATAAACTCAAATCAACATGGTTTTATACCTAGACGCTCTTGTGTCACTGCACTGACAACAATGATAAGATGATTGGCTTAACATGATGGAGGATTATATGACTAAACAGGTAGATTGTATTGCTATTGACTGGTCCAAGGCATTTGATCAGGTTCCTCACAGTAGACTGTTATCTAAACTTTCAGGTTACGGAGTTCAAGGGAATGTTTTAAAGTGGATAAAGTCTTTTCTCTTGAATCGAAATCAGTCTGTTATATTTCAAGGAGCAAAATCTGACCCTATTAAAGTCACTTCCGGTGTTCCACAAGGTTCTGTGATTGGTCCGTTACTTTTCATCGTATATTTTCTAGACTTACCTATGTATGTTTCTTCTCAAGTTGTTCAATTTGCTGATGATACTACCATTTTTCGTCAAATAGCCTCTATGAAAGATATTCAAGAGCTTCAAAAGGATTTGGTGTCGATAGAACATTGGTGTTCTTTAAATGGGATGAAAATAAACTGTGAGAAGTCTCAATATATACGCTTTTCTCGTTCTAGAAATCCCTTCAACAGTACTTATAGGGACTAAAGATTCCTTGATTCCATTTTTAATTCATATAAAACTATTAGGCATAAAATCACAAATGCTGAAATTTGAACATGCAAACAGATTTTGTTCGTAACAGAGCTGCTTCCTTGCTTGGGTTTGTAAATAGAATATTGGTAGGAGTAGGCAACGTACAATTCAAACCGCTTACCTTACTCTCATTAGACCTGTATTAACATATGGCATTCCAGCGTGGCATCCAACTACTCATCAAAATATGTGCAAACTTGAACGCATACAGAATAGAGCCACTAAAATGATTTTAGGTACTAAGGCTAGTTTCAACCCCAGTGCTACTGCACGCCGTAATTTATGTAAGATTCCTTCAATTTCAAATTTTTGTAAGCAAGCTGGTGTTAAGTTGTTGAGGGGTATGCTGTGTAGTAAGGTGGATGTAGATCCTTTCTTAAGAATATGCATTAGTGAAAGACAGCTACTTCGAAATGATAATGGCATTCCCTTGATACCTCCACGGGCTAGAACATCAGCATATCAAAATGGTTTTTATAATCGATCTGTCTCCTTATGGAATGCACTTCCAAATGTATTAAAGACAGACAGTAGTTTCAATAGCGTCATCAAAGATTATTTTAAGTAGGTTGTAGTTCTGTTTTTGTTAGTTAAAATATTATTTAGTTCAGGTTATGTAGTGATTTTATAATATTTATTGATGTTGTATTTGATACTGTATTTAACTTGGACAGTGTTTTTATTATAATTGTATTAGAGGGTGACAGGTACTCACGTACTATGGGGCAGATGCTCTATCTGTCACTCTCGCATTTATTTTTAATATTACATGTCAATTGTTGTACACAAATAAATGCAAATATTAATTTAAAAAAAAATAGTTAATTAATTAGAATATTTTCTTATAATAAAATGAGGAAATGCCATCGCTTCGTTAACAAACACTTTTGGACGATTAAGCTTACCGCCATGCAATTGATCAGATTTGATCCAAGTTCCTAACATTCTATCAAGATTCGGTGGGCGGTTGGTGCAGATTAGACGCCATATTGGGAACATTTGGTAGTCCAAGACGAGAGATTGCGTTGGCTGGATAGGGGATTCTGAAAGGTTGAACTGTGGTTTTAGAAAGTGCTTTTGGAATACGAATACCGGGTTAATATTGTGAAAACGGTGAATTGAATACGTCCAGCGTTGCTGAAGAAGATAAGATTGATTGTGCCGACGGATATATGAAGTTATATTGAAGAGATAAGTTAGAAGAGAAAGCCGAGTTTTTGTCGCTGTTTGCCGCTAGATAAAGTTTACGACTGCAAGTTATGAAGTTATTGAGATTATTGAGAGCCAATTGAAGGTAAAGTCTACGTGAATTGAATACATAATACAGTGAATAATAGTTAGGGGCGACATTCTAATTTGATTTGAGCTAGGGAATAAAGTAAAAGTAATAGAAAAGTGGTGACATTAGGCCAAGCAAGAGGCAAGAAGTGATAGACGGCGTACGGAGTTGCATTGAAAGATTTATCGTGACACGATTATTTATCGTAGCGTTTTGGGCCTAGAGTTATAAATAGCGCCAATAAATAGCGAGTTATTTTAGCTAGATAAAATAATAAGAAGTCCCCTGTTGTAATACTGTTATCAATTCAGAAGAAAGTTTATTGAAGTTGATTTGGAATTATTTCGCCGACCATGGATTTCGCGCAGATACGAGTAGTAATCTGTTCGACTTCGTGTTGGTTTTACGAGGACTGAGCTGTGATTGGTTGATGGATTGTTGACTTCCAATTGTTGCTTGGAAGGCAATGACATTACGCAAATTGTAAACAAAGCACAGAGATGGCGATGCTAGCTGTTGATTATTAATCTGGATGAAGAAATAGCGGAAACTTGATCTATTGAGCGGATATTCTTTGATGAACTTGAAAGTGAATTGACGAGATGCAAATACATGGATAAATGGAATGACCAGAAGCGACGTGGGAATTGATCTACAAATCAAATCAAGTGCGAACTTCAACCAATGGTATGAAACGTCGAGGCTATGGATCATCTGAACGTCAGTTGTACTGGATCGAGTTTCACTGCGAGTAATTCAATAAAACTGCGGATTCTCAATTTGCTGTCGGTGACTGTTGAGAGGAGGACGTTTTTCTTCACGAGTGTTGAGTATTGCACACGATTTCTAATCAGCCAAATTGTAGGCAAAGGTTTCTGGTCTTTCTAAAAAGAAAGCTATTTCGATCCAAGTTGATCTTAAAATTATAACAAAAGATGTATTCGGTAAATTAGCGTTCAGTACTGAATTAGGTAGGGCTATTTATGTATTTCCTCTTCATATGAAGAGAGGTTTACTGTATGACAATACAGCCTAGGTTGGATTGATTAATTGTTGGTTTTGTGAGTAGAATCATTATTAGTTTCATCACTATTGATAAGTTGAGTTTCAGGGGAGTGATTACTCCGAAGGTCATTCCGACTGCTCAATTTTGGTGGGGCTTTTGTGAGTGCCTAAAGGTGTGTGTGAACTGGCTAGGGACCGTTATCAGCATAGTACCTAGTTCATGCTTCGGTAGGACTGTCTTTTGCCTGATAAGGGATTTCGGATTTAGCCCTAGCGAGTTGTTATATTTTTCTCAATATTTTCCCCATTGGTTTAAGAAACGTGATCATTTTAATTGTGTGATTCATCTCTTAGTATTTTTTAGTATTTTTTCTTTGTGGTTTGTTCATACAATTGTTTTGGTATATTTTGGGCGCGCAACGTGGAGGTCTGGTTTTGCAGACTTTGTCAGTCAGGTGAGGTACCCGGTTGGTTTTCTACTTGTTGAGGTAAAATTTCGATACATTTTGACTATCAACGAGGGACTTTGATCATTTGTGGGTCGTGACTCGTGACAAGGTACTTTCCGGTACAAGCTCTTAACAATCACAATATATAGGCTATAGCAATTTAGTAAAAGTTTCTCTCAGGCCCCGTTACCTCAGTTGGTAGAGCAAGAGTCAATAAAACAGTTTCCCCATTGGGGAAGTCCTCCAGCTCCTAAGTCAAAACCTAACCTTCTGTACGCTGTCGGTGACTTAATAAATCTGAAACTACTAAAAGCACCGCATGCTATACGATCAGTAGATTCTTGCTGTGCAGCTACGCTGCAAAAAACATATCACAGACAAAACATCAAATTTCAATTTTATTTCCATCGTTATAGCCAAGGGCTCTGGCCTTTTAAAACGATGAACTAGTGATTTATTATTGTACTATTAAAATATGTTAAATAGATGTAGCTACAGAATATTACACAGAGGCAGCAAGAAGAGACAGATTTTAATATTCAACGCATATGGGTACCTTCTGCACATAATAAGTGAACAATTAAATACAAGGAAGGCTAGGCTCTAGATGCACAGTGAAAGTCTAAGTGGGCCTATTTTCTTTTTCTTTGTAGGTTCTCAACATCTTACAAACCCATAGTGCCCAAACTACAAGTTATGTACGAAGATGGAGAAGGAGAGGAAGTTACTAACGCTTTGGAAAACTTCAACAGTTATGATGCTCCACCAACTCCATCGTCAATGAACATGGACAGGACACAAAATACGATAGCTGTGGATTCTTCTGTTTCAGCATCATTAAGTTCAATTGCTGATCATATGAAAGTGCTTACAGGTCCTACAGTCAAAAAACGAGCCTCTGAAGAAGATAGTGATGACATTTTTGGTAGACTGGTAGCAAGTGAGCTACGTAACTGCAAAGACGAAAAGTGTAAAAAGTTAGCAAAGAAACAAATTGCAGAGATTTTATTTGATCTTCTGTAACAAACAAATGTCACTGACAACATTGCATACACATACACAAGTACCTACTTTAATAACAAATAAAATATTTGAAAAAACATACCATAATATGTTATAATAATGTTAGTATGTGTCCCACCCCCCCCCCCCCCCCCCCCCAAATCAGAAAAACGGTTGTAAATGTTTTATACTTAAACTGAAGATAAATAAAAGTATCTATCTTTCTAATACTAAACAGCACTGTGTTTTCCTTCAGTTAGAAATTCATCAGGTCCTAAAATTTTGAAGTGACAAGATTTTATTAATTGGTAATGTGTGGATCTTCACAATTTAATAATATCAACAAAGTTTAAAAGTAGTAAAACGGCACCATTTGTAATGTAAGGAATCACAAATTTTATGGGCTATGTGCCCCAGACTCCTCCCCCCCCCCCCCCCCCCCCCCCCATTGACTAGGATTGACTAGGATCCCCCACCACTGCACCAACACCACAAAAAAATCGAAATCCTGTCTATGTCATGGTAGTTAATGATGACAATGAATGACCTGATTGCTTAACACTGTTAGACCCACAGTGAATTAGGGCTGTGCCAATGTGCTAGCTAAGGCCGAGAGTTAGAGGTTATGAAAAATAGTGATATAAAAAGTAAAAACATGTAATTTTGTTTTTAAAAAAATAAAAAAATCACGTTTTCGCAATTTCACAAAAATGGTCAAAAACGTTATTTAAAAAAAAAACGAGCCCCCTTAAGTAGGAATGACATCGATTCCAAAAAGTTAAGAGTCGATCATTGTGACCTCAGAATCGATTACCAAGAAAAAATAAATATTTGTACTCGCCAATACTTCTTTGTACTATTTCCACGGAGTCTGTGATACGCACCGTTATTTTGGCGGCCCTTTTCTGTGGAGCCCGTGTCGTCATGGAATGATGTTGCGTTGTGGTCTGTTTACTGTACCGCCTGCCGCACGCGTTGGTAATGTTCGGTCTGGACCGGTGCCTCCACCATTCCCTCGCATTTTGCACACTAAAAGGTAAAATTTCGTGAGTTTCTTCGCTTTTTGACCAGTTTCATACAATTCCGTTCGTTATTTCACGCTATACGGGAGATTTCGCCAAATTCGGGTTTTCAAAATGTGTTTTTTTCTTTCTTCTTAATGATGTAATTCATCAACATTTGACAACATTACATTTTAGGCAATATAGGCCCTAATGGACATTTAAAAAAATTCACGAATTTTGTTATCACCATTTTTCATGGGGTACCTTCAGTGGTTAATTTGGGGGCGGGCGCATCTGCCCACTTACTTTTCAAAATCTTAAAATTGTAACATAATTACAATAATAATGTTGTATAACACACTATACTATGAAATTACAAAATGCAATATGAGTTGTAAAAGCTTCTTCCATAATAATTATTGTTATTTATTATGTTTTCTAAGAAAAACACTTTTAAACATGTTTGTTGGCGTTTAAAAGTAGCAAATATGATTTTTTTTCACCTTCCGCCATAATATCCATTGGCAGATCTGGAACTTTACTCCAGCAGATCCGTATTAGTTTTGCAAGGCTTCCCCCCCCCCCTCCCCACCTTTCTCCAGCCAATTGTCAATTCCTGGACACGCTGCTGCTTGCAAGGTTTGTTTCATAAATTATGGTAGGAGGGATAATAAAGTAAACTCGCAAATTTTTTAGTTTAATATCCCAAAATTGGCTAAAGTACAAAATGAAAAAAAATATGCCTTGCACGGCTATATGCTTACCCTCTTTCCACCCATCCCTAAATATGGATAGTGTTGTTACTTGTTTAGTCTTGCACCCCCTTGAAAATTAGCCTGTTGGCGCCCATGAACAGCACAAAATGGGCAATTCTGGCTTATTTGAGTAGTTTTGAAAACTTTGAAGTGACAGTATATTGTAAACTGACAATATGTGGATCTTCACAATTTTATAAACTATCGATCAAAGCACTCTAAATACTAGTAAAAATTAAAATACCACCATTTGGAATGTTAAAAATCCAAAAAGTTATGATGAGGCTCCACACCCGCACTAGACGAGGGGCATACCCCCAGACCCCCCAGGGGCCCTTGTACCAGGATAATACTTTTCCCAAAACAATGGACCCAGCGTCGAATGTCTGCCCACTTATTATTTTAGAAATTAACCACTGGGTACCTCTACCTATAGAAAACCCTAGACCTAGCTCATTGACATTAGGTTGCACAGTTTGAATCGACTCAAAATATGCACACTTGGAAGTCTATAAGAGAAGAGGGATTGTCCTTTCCACTCTTAAAAACACTGCCTCTTGATAGTTATTATTTATTAATTTGTCCCTGGAGTTTTGTTAATAGAATAATTTAGGGCCTATGTTTCTACTTGTCAATTTTCTGGAGAGTGGTTTGCCATTATTTTGTATGGTAAATGAATGACTAGGAGCATACCTTTATGTTAGATTCATTGTAGTTTACGTTTACCTGCCTAGAATGTCCAAACCCTACAGGGAAGATTGAACTATGCATAATGAAGCTGGACACTTTGTTTTCACTAGGATAACAATAAAATGAGCTGACATTTAGATTTTGAGATAACGCTCAAACTTTTTTTTTAAAGTGACCACTCCAGAACAAGTAACGTTTCAATCCACAACACACCCACTGTGTAATATTTTGGCATCTGTTGCCATCCTCGGACGCGAGATTACTCACTCACTAGCAGTGCTTACCCAATGTTACAATGTAACCTACATGGATGCTAATAAAACTGAACTGAACTGAACTGCTCTGCCATGCTTCAGTATATTACAAAAGTAATATAACCTGAAATATATACACAAATAGAACTTATATTGCACTTAATATAATAACATTTAAGAAGACTGGAGTCGATAAAGCTAAACACAGAGGCCAGTGCCCAGCTTTTTTTTCAAGTTTTTTTGTGTTTGGAGCTCTGCTCTTTTCTGCCATCCTCATGACACATTTAATCAATGAATGTGTTGGGTAACAAATAATAATTTAATAATAAAACTGTTAATAATAATAGTTAATAGGTTGTGCTGATGGTACGTGGCTCAGTATGAATGGTGTGTGAAGTAACCTTGCTGATGATGACAACATGCATGCAGAATTTACTTCTTGAGTGGCCCTACTACAGGTTTGGTTATGTGTTGTGAGCTTTGTTTGTATGTAGTTAGCTGATTTTTAGTGGCCACTATCCGCCCGACGAATCCCAGAAGGACGAAACGCTTCCTTCCTTCCACTTCCTCGTATCCGGCCAGTCCTTTGCGTAAGTCTCCTAGAAAGATTCCAGATTCTCTCCTCCCAATCAACCCATTCAAACTTGTGTTCTTTGCTTCCATGGTCCGATCGAGTAGCGTTATAGACTTCGTTTCGCTGCGCTCACTCGTCTAATTACTTTATGGAATTACTTTATTTACTCAATGATAGGCGTGTACTAACTTTCCTCCATTAGGCCAGGCAAGGAAACGAAAAAAGTAGCCTAACCCCGGACAAATTGCAAGAGTTTTGTTTCTGAACTTTTCTAATACAGAATTTTGCGCTGAATACGCCTATATAAAGTCTACCTTCAAAATCGTATGGGAAATTGCCTAAAATTAAGGTTTAATTAAAAATGATAAAAAACTTGATTATTGATTTAAAAAGCTAATATGCAAAAAAAAATATGTTTAGTGATACTCTCACAATTATGCGTGACTACAAAAGGACGCAGAAAAAGAAATTTTCTGAAAATTTAATCACACTGCCGCTAAATTGACTTTTTATTGATTTTCCATTGTTTTAATGAAATCGGTACAGCATCGAAAAAAATAAAGATAAATGAAAAATCTTTGCAGGTAAATGTAGTTTAGATTCAATATTAACTATTTAATGAGTATGGACAAAAGTCTACTACGGATTGCAAAGTTATACTAATTCGAATAATTTGATCATAATAATTTATTAATAAATTTTAATTTATTTTTTAAAAAGGTTACTGTTGCATTAAAACTTTTTTAATTGATACTTACACACATGTCACATAGTGCCATAAAGTTATAAAAATAAAAATAGTCGAAAATGTAATTATAATTGTCTTAAATCGGCAAATAATTGATTTTCTATTGTTTTAATCGAATGAGTACGGTATAAAAAAATGCGGATATTTTTTTTCGGTTGAATATAGTGAATGGTGAATATTAACTCTTGTTTGAGTATGAACAGAAGTCTACTCTTGAGAAACTATGCAAAAGTCAGTAGAAATTTTTAAAGGTTTGTTAAAGAGTAAAAGCTGTTGTTAGTGAAACATAGGATTTAAAAAAAAAAAAAAAAAATTAGAGTCTACCCACTCAGTTATATAACTGATTTTCAGTGGGGGACTTTAAATCAAAGCGACCAAGCCAACCCTGCAGGCCCCGACGCAATCGACGAGTGAGCGATAACCAACGAAAGATCGATATTTGTAATAGGAAATATAGCTTATTATTATATTTGTGTGTTTTGATACTCTATAACTATGTCAATGTTTTATTAATTTTAGCTACTTATAGATTAAGTTTTAAGTTTGTACTACTTAGGTATTATAATATATTTGTATTATATATTGATATATTTATATTTGTACAAATTGTGTATAGTTTTACAGCAACCACAGATTGTGTAAAAATGTATATGCATTGCATTGCAATCGAAGATGCTAATAAAAATTCTATTCTATTCTATTATATTATTTTGATCGACTCATCTGCTGTATGAAAGGTGAAAATTATTGTTATTTAAACGTAATCACTATTAGATGACTCATGTTAATTATGTTTATTCAGTTAGTATAATTACAGTATATTCTACATATTTGTAGTCAAACAGTTGACTTTGTAGAGTATCTGTAAATGCGACCAATTATTCTTACAATGATAAATAGTAAAATACATTTGATATTGCAAGTAAGTGATGAAACAAATGTAAACAAATAGTGATTACATTATTATACTAATCCAATCCATTGATTAAATTAATAAAATTGGCATAACACAATAATGTTAATATAACTCTTTTGTGATATCTTGACAGGTAATGTTCAGACCGGAAATATAACTTCTTGTTGCACATTTTCGCGTGAAAGCAGAGAAGAACAAGGTATCATCTGATCATTGATCATCAAATTGATCATCTTCATTATCGGTGATACATTGTGCTATTTTATCAAATGCTTCAAATCTAAGAGTGTCCTTGGGACGACCTTTAGATTTCTTGCTAAGAGGTTTGGTTGTTAGTTTTAGTAGGATGTTTTTGACAGTTCAAATTGTATTTAGGGCGCCGCAGCCAAGCCGCGGTGCGCCACACACTCAAGCACCTTATACAGCAAGCAGAGTTGGGGTGATTTCGAGGTGTCACCCAGCCGTCATGAAACGTGATGTCATCTTGAAAACTATCAAAATCGAGGGGATTTAGGTATCCAACAACACATGCCAAATTTGGTTGGGGTACGAGCATTCCGTCTTGGTGAAAAAATGACTTGAAACATGCTCAAAATCACTTTAAGGATGTTAGTTACTACTGGCTACTGGACTGGCTACTATCTAATTCGTCAGTTTCAATTGCCCAGCGATTCTGACCAAACGGGTGGGGCTACAACGTTCATATTTTACATGGACATTAAGGTAATAGTGATGTAATTCTCTTTGAAAGAAAAAGTAAAAACAAATTGCTGGAAGGCTTCCAAATAAAGGTTTTAAAATAAGCCTTATACAGGCATACAATCAACAAGTAACTATAGTTACGTGACAATAATCGCCTACATTGTTTACAAAAAGCAAGTCTTTAGATCACTATATTTTTTCATTCTATTGTTAATTGGTAATGCCATAGCAATTAAATCGACTTTGATAAAATTGTTATATTTTAAAAAATTTGCAATGGAACTTGAAAAAATATCCTAAGATTAGACAAAAACTTGTGAAAATACAGCAATTCTCAGTTTCAAATGCCAGGATTCTAAAATAAAGGGCACAAGCTCATCTTTTACATGGACATTAGGTAATAAGTGAAATTTTTGATGACAAGAAGTTAAAAATTGCAAACTTCCAATCTTTTAAGGATGTGTTGGCATGACGTACAAGATAACTATAGTTACGTGACAATAATCGCCTACATTGTTTACAAAAAGCAAGTCTTTAGATCACTATATTTTTTCATTCTATTGTTAATTGGTAATGCCATAGCAATTAAATCGACTTTGATAAAATTGTTATATTTTTACAAATAATTTTGCAATGGAACTTGAAAAAGTAATGAGATCCCACACATAACAAAAACTTGTAAAAATACAGCCAAACCTTACACACTCAAAAGAAATGAGATCTAAAATAAAAAAGGGCCAAGCTCATCTACCCTTTCACATTTGCGCATTCTGCATATGCAATAGAATTTGCATGACCATTACCGGCATTACGTTAAAATTGCAAATACTATTTTGCCAATCTTTTCAAGGATGTTGTTGGATGAGCGTAGCGAGCGAAGCGAGCGAAGCGAAGATTCCATTTCACTACACTGGAGAAAAAAATCCAAATCCGGAATGTTTTTTCTTTCTTTCTTTCTTTCTTTTGTATTTTTTGTCTGTTTGTCCACACGATTCCGGCTAAACCGATACTCCAATTGAGATGAAATTTTCTGGAGGCCTTCGAAATCTTTTAACTTATTAACTTAGAACTGCACGTTTTTGAGCGCAATCGGAAAAATATTTCTCATGAAAATCGCAATTTTACGATTTTTTTCGATTTTTAAAAAATTTCTTCGACTTATAACACCTACATGCTTTATCCGATTTTAATGATTTTTGCTCAGATCTTTTATCTTATGAATTAAGATATTCGTGTGAAATTTGAGCGCAATTGAAAAAATTATTATCATTAAAATCGAAATTTTACTGTTTTTTCTTTTTTTAACAATTTTTTGACTTATAACACCTATGCTTTATCCGATTGTAATGATTGTTTCACAGAACCCTTATTTTATGAATAAATAGATAAGTGTTAAATTTGAGCGCAATCAAGAAATTATTTCTTATATAAATCGCAATTTTACGATTTTTTTCTTTTTTAACAATTACAATAAAATTAATTTTAAAAAAAATTAAAAATTAAAATTAATTTTTAATTTAATTTTATTTATTTGGATGAGCGAAGCGAAGATTCCATTCTACTACACTGGAGAAAAAAATCCGGAATGTTTTTTTTCTCTTTTTTTCTTTTTTTTGTATTTTTGTCTGTTTGTCCACACGATTCCGGCTAAACCGATACTCCGATTGCGATGAAATTTTATGGAGGCCTTCGAAATCTCTGAACTTACAACTGCCACGTTTTTGAGCGCAATCGGAAAATTATTTCTCATGAAAATCGCAATTTTACGATTTTTTTCGATTTTTAAAAAAATTCTTTGACTTATAACACCTACATGCTTTATCCGATTTTAATGATTTTTGCACAGAACATTTATTTTATGAATTGAGATATTCTTGTGAAATTTGAGCGCAATTGAAAAAATATTTATCATAAAAATCGAAATTTTACGGTTTTTTTCTTTTTTTAAACAATTTTTTGACTTATAACACCTACATGCTTTATCCGATTGTAATGTTTTTTTCACAGAACCTTAATTTTTTATGAATTAATATACTAGTGTTAAATTTGAGCCCAATCGAGTAATTATTACTTATAAAAATCGTAATTTATGATTTTATTTTTAACAATTACGATTAATAAAAAAAAATTTCAACTTAGTAATAATTTTTCCACAGAACAACAGAAAATCCGCATAACACATGACAGCTCAAAGCACCAAATACGCTACCCAACAACGTGGCGGGACTTAACGTTTATGAATTAAGAATGCGCAAATGTGGAAGGGTAGATGAGCTTGGCCCTTTTTTTAGATCTCAATTTCTCTTGAGTGTGTAAGGTTTGGCTGTATTTTTACAAGTTTTTGTTATGTGTGTTGAGTATATAACCATACTATTTATAACTCCATGATATAACCGTTGAGTGACTAATATCACTCAACGATATAACCATCCTTCACTCAAAGGTTGTACAGTGCGGTAGGGGCATGGTAGGGGCCTACAGTGCTTGCTCAAAAGCCATTTCATTTCCGTTCAGATAATAATTTTAAAAATACCGCCTTTTACGTGAGATGCCCAAATTATCTATTCGCGAATAATTTATATAATTGTAAAAAATCATTCTTGTAGATTGAAGATAAAAAATTAACATTTACTTTGAAATAATAATACATTAAGTAATTTCAGTATAAAAAGTTGCGGGTGTGTACAACAAATGGAACAGCCAAGGTGCCAACGTAAAAGTCAAAGTCACGAGGTTAGGTTGATGTCGATTAGTCGCGTTCGGAGAATGAAATTTTCTTGATAACAGATTTGCATTTTGCGTTTAAGCTTGCTGACACAGTGATCTTGAAAGTTGACTCATTTGCGCAGTGCAGTGTAGGCTAATCACAGTACAACCTACCTAGCTAGTTTAACTTGAATTGTACACAATTTGATCAATTTTTAGTCTAAATAGTAAAAATGCGTCAAAGAATTGCCGTGTTTATCGTGCTTGCAACGTTCCTTGCGTTGGCATTTTGGTAAGCTTCCTACTAGGCCCCCACCAAGGGCTAGGCCTATAGGGCCTAGCCTCTAATCCAGGTGGTCATGATAAACCCAAAAGCTAGGCCTGTAGGATCCCCATATCGAATTACTGCTCCTCCTAGGCACTAGGCCTAGGGTAGGGCTAGGCCTAGGGCTTATTTCTCGAACAAAGGAGGCTCCCAGCATTGAATTTGGCCTCCAGCACGCAATCATGTAAATTTGCCTAGATATCGATCGTTTGCCTGAACGTCGTTCGCCCGAACGATCGAAAGCTTTACGGGCGATCATGTATAACGATCGTTTGAGGTCTCGATCGTTCACTAGATCTTAGACTTTCGCAGGCACCACACACTCGGGCCCTGGCGAGCCCCGTTACAAGAAGTAAATGTCCCCGAAAAACATTCTTACACAAAAAGCCGGGTCCCAAAACGTTTAATAATTATTTTATTGTAGCAGCATTTATATTTACGGGCAAAACATATTAAAAAATGTGTTAATAATTAGTAAAAATGTATAAGTAGGCAGCTAGCGAGGCGAGCCCACCGGCCGCCGGGGCCCCAGTGGGAAGATCTAGCCTTCGCACGGAGGGTTTTGGGGGTTTTATCCCGTTTGTTCCAACTTTTTTTTATTTTTACACCCACATATTTATTTTTTAGGGGTGTCAAATAAAATAAAAATGAGGTGATTTTATTTATTTGGAAATTTGTTTTTTTTTTCCGCTAAAAATACGTTTTGAAAAAGGGACGCGATTCGCATTTTTAAGTTACTTCAATTAAATAATTCAGAGAGAGTTCCCGTTAAAGGGGGGTTTTTTTTTTAACCAAAAATACATTAATTTTATTCTAAAACCACTATTTGCTAGCTTGACTTCCCTTGAAAACATTAAACAATTTCAATTGAAACCCGTAAAAACTTCTAATTTTTAATCTTTTTCATCAAGTTTCATTAAGCCCTTGAACGAAATATGAGTCAATAGCATATTATATTAATTAAAACGGAATTATTTAAAAAAAACAAATTAAATAAAATTGTATGCATATTTTCATGGAAAGTGTGCTAAAAGATTCCTCCCAGGGCTTTTTACAGCTATTTTACATCGTTGCGTTCTCACCTAGGTCCCAGGGAGTGAGAAGCGGACGACCATTTCAATCGTTTAAAAGAACAGATCGTCCGAACGATTTTGATCGACAACGCTGCTTCTCGACCGAAAATTATCGAAAGCAAGTTACATGATTGCAGTGCAGGGCTTTGTGTATTTTCCCCAGTTCCTGACCCTCTAGCCCATACCCTTGCACATTCACAATTCACATGGGGGTCTTCTCCTAGGGGCACTTCTTTGATTGGTAGGCCTAGCCCTAGGCCTTAGGCTAGCCCCCAACTTTTTAACACTGATGGAAAAGTCTAGGCCTAGGGCCTAGCCTAGGCTAGGGCCTACCCTAGTGGTTAGGCCTAGGGGAGTTTGGGGGCGCGAAGCGCGTATGTTGTAGGCCTAGCCTACCATATTATCAATAGCCCTATCATTATAAATTATTCTATTAAAACATTATCATTATTATCATAACAATATTATCAATAATTATTGTATTGAAACAAAGTACATACGTGCTCCCCCAACCTAGGTTTTTCCCCTAAATAAAAAGATGGGGGGGGGGCTAGGGCCTACCAACCAAAAAAGTGGGCCTAGGCCTAGGTACCCAAGGACAAAGGATCCTAGGCCTAGCACAGATTAGGTTAGAAGTCTAGGCCCAGGCTAGCCTAGGCATTCACTACGTATATCACAGCCCTCAATCCGAATTGACTGAATTCGGTTTGAGTTCAATTCGGTTTGACTTGAAGTGTATATCACGGACATTCGAAACGACTTCCTCAATCCTATTTCGATTCGAATTGAAGTTGTTGTTGTGGCAGTTTAAATAGATGCTACAAGATTCTACGAATAACACTTGAAAATACTATGTAGGGCCTACTTGTATCTCTACCTATAGCTACGTAAATATAAAGCCTAATGTCTTCATTAAAGCCTCCAAGACGCCATTTTATTGTAAACATGTAATAAACACCGCCTGCCTAATAATGGTAGGGCTATTCACCGAAATCTATATCTCTAAGGCAGTTTTGAATCCGTATTGAATGCGTATTGAACTGTATATCAAGCAATTTACTCATGTCAGTCCACTTTGGAAAGTGGATTGACTTCAATGCGAATCGAGTGTGTATATCAAGAGACTCAAACCGAATTGAACTCGAACCGACTTGAGTCAATTCGGATTGAGTGCTGTGATATACGTAGTGATTGAAAGGGAATTGGATAGGCCTAGGCTATCCAATCAAAGGTCTGTTGAAAGTTAAGACCCTAGGCTAGGCCTACGCCTACCCTAGGCCGGCACTTCTGTTGTTGGTATGGACCAGTTTTTTAACACTGTTTTCTTCAGTAAAAACAATGAAAAACAACTTCAAATGAGAAATAGGCCTAGGCCTAGCCATTAAGAATAGGCCTAACTCATTATTAACGATTTATTAACACTTATCACTCTGAAAATATACAATTATTAGGTTAATTACCTACTCTTACTAATCACTCGCATATTTCACTGTTTTCGGGCCGCCATTATGTAGACCTTCCGTTCAGAGTTGTTTTACGTAGGTAGGCCTACTGGAAGTTGCCTACCCTGACAAGATCATTAATAAAAAATAACAAGATAGAATCGTCTCGTTTGTGCTGTTTTAGTAAAAAAACAAAAACAATTCAAAATCTTTTACGTCGCTATTTGAAGCGAAAGTAGCCCTATTTTTCCGTTGAAAGTCCTTTAGGCCTATATTTAAAATAGCGTCGTTAAAGGTTTTGTAGGTGTAGTATTTTAGTGACAAAGGTTGGTACTGTCCGCCATGTTGCATTTTACGATGACAAATGCCCAGTTTATGCCTCATAGGCCTAGGCCGCGTCACTCCTCGCTACTTATAGCTTACAATTATTAATAAATCATCATGAAATGAAACATGTAGGGAGTGTATTTTTTAAGCGAGCGAAGCGAGCGTTTCTATTTGACTCTGCCGGAAAAAATAGTCACTGATTTTGTTTTTTTGTATTTTTTTATTTGTACCTATGTCTCGCCATAATGTTCGAACGGAGGCTCGCATCGAGTTGAAATTTGGACCATCCGCAAGCTTTGTTCTCGATTGAATGCCATTTGTTTTGTGGCAAAATCGTTCAAAAAGTTAAAAAGTTACATTAAAGTTAATCAAAAGTTTTTTTTTCAAACTAAACGGCGACAAAATCTGAGGTGGCCAAATCATTTACAATGTCCGTCTGGTCACGAATATGCTAATTTTATTTTGATCCGATAAGTAGTGTAGATGGAAATTACATTAGGCCCTATTCGAGGAAACAAGAGAATGTAGATAGCGCGCGCGTTCGTCAATATGGCCGCTCGTTCGGGGGTAGTCTAGCAGATAGCATAGGCGCAATACATGTAATAACGTTGAAAACATTGTGTTTGAACTTTGAACGCATATTGAAAGTGGCTTTACGCTTAAAATGGAAGTAAATACACTTCGTTAGTAGGCCTATTTGAGCCATTATGGATTGGAGAAGGATCGCGGACATTTATTGAGGGAGAAGTAGTTTTTAATGAAAACCACATCATCTTTGTGGTTGCACAGGCAATGATGGCAAAACTATGAATGTGTGGCCTACAGTGATGTGACAGGCTGTAGGTCAGCTGTATGAATGCGTAGAGGTGTGTGTTAATAACACGGCCAAATGGTCAAATAAAACCATATTCTTCTATTTGTTTTAAAAATAACAGTTTTCTTACTTCTTAGTCACTTTTCACTAAAAACTTGCCGAGAAAAACAAGCTAAAACGAAAACAATAAGCCTACTTGCAATTTTAAAAAAATGATTTCTTCTGATTAAATAGTGCTAGTATTGTGTTTCCACTTTTTTTAACTTCTGCAGGAGCAATCACTAGGTGGCATATGCGAGATAAAAACTGGGGTGACTTATGCACGTATTATTGCAATTTACTATGGATTTTATTTTTAAGTAATACGATTGATTATATCACTGTATTGCAATGCGAGAAATGCGAAAATACAATAAAAAACATAACACCACCTTTTACAATTTCCAAAACGAATTTAGGGGAAAAAACATACACACCTCTATGAGTGTTCTCCCAGGCCCGGACCGCCGGGTGGGCCGCCCGGCGATAACTCCCTGCCGCCCGGCAAAAAATTTTTGAAAAAAAAATTAATTTTTTTTTGAAAAAATTGAATTTTGAAAAAAAAATTGTTTTTTTTTTTTTTTTTTTTTTTTTTTTACTAAACGATTTGCGAATTTAATAAACTAACCATCCACTAAACGTTTAAACGTCCCATCCCTATACTGCAGCACAGATTGTAAACAAAATCGTGGAGGCTAATCTCGCTGATCAGTCACTATAGAACCCAACAAGGAATGCATTTGAACAAAACACATAAGTTGGCAAAATGGCAATCATCGCTATGATCGTGAACATTAACTGCACACAAGGAGCACACACAAGGAGCACACACAAGTGAACAATTTTAGCAATTTTCCAAGCTTATTGATTGGTTGCTAGGACAAATTTTCAAGTAATAAAAATTAAAAATGAATTCATCAAATACAACAATGTTTCAAGTTGTAGTAATTGTAAACTTACAAATCTTAGATAATAACCACTTAGAAAGAATAGCATCATCACCTTTATAAGGGCCTATTGTACTCATTGTAGCAATAGGACTACAGTAATTCACATAGCCTACATTACAAAGGAGAAAATAGACTATGATTTCAATCAAATTTGAAATGTTCATACTTCATACCACTAAACCAACTAAAGTATGCTACTTTAAAAGGGCTTTGAAAACCTCTAAAACTCACCAAATCGAATCTAGGATCTCAATTTTTTTCCGGGGGCAAGCACCCCTACTATTTTTGGCTCTACCTGGCAATGTTTATAAAATACCCAGTGAACATTTTTTTCTGGGGAGAACACTGCCTCTATGAATACGTAGGCTAATAGGGCCTACGGTCAGTTGCACTTTCGAAAAATGCATTGACAAACTATTTCACATCGTAATAATTAAAACGACATTTGTGTTATGTTCATGAAGTGCTATTCACTTCACATAACACTTTCCACACTTTTATTATCTTTGACGTAGAATTGCGTCCGCGACGAGGCCGAATGTAATGAAATCATTTGCTGAAAAACATATGTCTAAATAGAACAGTAAAAAAAAAACGACCGAACGTAGATTTGAACTGACGACCTTTCGCATAAAACTCAAACGCGCAACCACTTCGCCACAAAGCACAGTGATAGGCTATTTAGAACTTTAGCCTATTATGTTAGGTGGTAGGGCTATCGTCGATGACCGTACGACGAATAGTGCATAATTATTATTCGTAAGGCTGACCTTACGATTGATTTTACACTCAGTAATAAAAAATCACACCCTGTAAAAGCTCCGCGCAAAGCCATTTAAATTCACATTTAAATCCTAACACATGTAGCCGCGGCGTAGGCCCATTAAAGTGTCCGTCCCAGGCCAATTATTATAACAAGTGAAGGCCTAAATTACAAATAGATGAAGGGTACCGAGTAGGACTACTGGGCTCACATGGGCCAAATATTTAGAACTGTCATGATTTTATATTGGCGTATTTGAATTTTATGTAGGATATTCCTAGAAATGACAGTGTCAGGACTCAGGACACCGGCTAGACACACCAAGTAGGTCAATCAAAAAGTTAATTTAACACAAAAATTGTAAATGTTTTAATGTTACCCCACCTTTGCGTAATATAAAATTGCCAGAAAAATAACTAGCTGGTAGTATAAGCCTATTACTCAGCAGAACAATGCTGTTCGAGACCACGAAAGTGCAGACTGCAGACACACAATTGTGTATAGTGATTGGTTTTGCAATTAACAGCACCCTTTTCCATTCATTCCTCATTTTGTATCATTCGGAAATAAATGAAAGTAGGCGGGTCATTCCATACCAATTCACCAAACACCTGTTGCAGCACCATTTCAGAAAAAATTCAAATTTTACACACTTACTACTACATGTCTTAAAGGCACAAAACCAATTTTTAATAATTTTTTGGTCATGAGTTTTTGGTGATGAGCGCGTTGTAAAAATGGCACTTTTAAGGAGTAGCGGTAATTGGAATAACTCGGAAAGTACAAGTCGTAGGAGGATGGAACATACACCAAATAAATCGTCACAAACTGAGCTTTCATTTGACATATATTTTTATAACCTTACTACTTAACATCTATGAGTACGATTAGTAGGCTACAAAGTTTTGACGCAAATGTACGATTTTTGCAACTTTCGCAAAAAGTTTTCTCATAGAAGGGCTGTGATCACAATGCCCATTATTTTTTTACAGTATATTTGGGTACCATATTAAATGTGTGTAAGATAAAAGTTGTTTGTTTTTAAACCCTTTAGCTGTTACAAGCTTTCAAAAATGTCAAAATTTGAAAATTTACCGTTTTTGGGCCCTCGTAACTCCAGTGGGGGACCTTTTAAAAATCTGAAATTTGTGTCATAAAAAGTTATGAACCCGTTAAAGACGCAGTTAAAATTTGGAGTATGTGTTTTTCTTTGTTTGGAAGTTAGGCCTACATCACACTGAAGTTGCCCAAAAATTACCCTTGCTCGCTATGTATTAACAAGTACAGATTGGTGCATTGCTGCCATACATTAATTTCTAATTTGTTGATAATGAAAAAATCAGTTAATAGTTGTAGATTTAATGTTTTACTTGCACAGCATAGGCGTTACATGAAAATATATCCTGTCAGTGGCTAGTTGTATATAGGTAAATTACACAGCCTGCGTCCCTTTTTTCACTGGACTGACTGAAGAATCCTAATTGTTGTCAGTCTTACCCAGTATCAAACACAACAATTATTTATGAAGGTGTGTTGCATGAAGGTCTCTACTTCTTAAGTTCTTGACTGAGGTCTTCATTAATGTTGTGCACTCGAGCGGAGAAAGAATCCATAACATGGTACATTAGTGACCCAAGACTCCTCCTCCTTTCAAAACTTCAAGGCTGTGCTGAGAAGAAGTGTACAAAGTTGTCTCCTTCATTGATGTCGTTGGACTCAACTCCAAGCCACCACTTAGTCATAAATGCATACCGGTACCACATAATCATTTACTAAGTTGCTTGTTTGACCTATTTTTCACTATTCGAACTTCTTTGTAGTTATTTGAATCGGATGTTAAGAAACATTTGACATTATTGCAATCAATCGGAATCGAGCAATGTTTTTCTCTAGTATGGGGTACCCTTATAGCATTTTCAAAGTGATCACTCAAACATGTTTCTACCATGGGTGTTCTTATAAATGTTATCCCATGAATATTTGTTTGCAAAATTCAAACATATCTTCTAGTCAAAATTTTATTGTCTTTTGTTCTCTGTAAGCTGGCTTTAGAAATTAGACGTTTTAACAGTTTCTCATATGCCGTCACATGGTCATTTCCCTGTGACATTAAAAAAAGTGCCACTGGGCTTGAAAGCCAAAATATGCTTGATGATTGCTACAGTTAAAGAATATTTTATACTGTAGTTTTTATACTGGCTTGCTGTCCCATCGACAAAACAAAAGTTTAGAAACATTCAGAGCTATTTTTTAATTTCTGGTAGAAGGTGTTTTTGAAAAGTATACACCGCTGGAGTGGCCTGCTTTAAATGGTCACTTAATGATTGCAATAATGTCAAATGTTTCTTAACATCCAAATCAAATAACTACGAAGAAATTCAAAAAGTAAGAATCAAGTCAAACAACTTAGTAAATGATTATGTGACATGCATTTATGACTAATTGGTGGCTTGGAGTTATCGAGTCCAAAGACATCAATGAAGGAGACAACTTTGTACACTTCTTCCCAGCACAGTCTTCAAGTTTTGAAAGGAGGATAATTCATGGGTCACTAATGAAAACATGTTATGGATTCTTTCTCCGTTCAAGCTATCGACGGCAACTGGTCGAGTGCACAACATTAATAAAGACCTCAGTCAAGAACTTAAGAATAAGACCTTCATGCAACACACCTTCATAAATAATTGTTGTGTTTGATAATGGTTAAGAGACTGGCAACAATTTGGATTCTTCAGTCAGTCCAGTGAAAAAAGGGACGTAGGCTGTGTAATTTGCCTATATTCAGCTAGCCAGACGGGATATATTTTGATTTTCATGTAACGCCTATGCTGTGCAAGTAAAACATTAAATCTACAACTATTTACTGATTTTTTCATTATCAACAAATTAGAAATTAATGTATGGCAGCAATGAACCAATCTGTACTTGCTAATACATAGCGAGCAAGGGTAATTTTTGGGCAACTTCAGTGTGATGTAACTTCCAAACGAAGAAAAACACATACTCCAAATTTTAACTGCGTCTTTAACGGGTTCATAACTTTTTATGACACAAATTTCAGATTTTTAAAAGGTCCCCCACTGGAGTTACGAGGGCCCAAAAACGCTAAATTTTCAAATTTTGACATTTTTGAAAGCTTGTAACGGCTAAAGGGTTTAAAAACACAACTTTTATCTTGCACACATTTAATATGGTACCCAAATATACTGTAAAAAAATAATGGGCATTGTGATCACAACCCTTCTATTAGAAAACTTATTGCAAAAGTTGCAAAAATCGTACATTTGCGTCAAAACTTTGTACTAATCGTACTCATAGATGTTAAGTAGTAAGGTTATAAAAATATGTGTCAAATGAAAGCTCAGTTTGTGACGATTAATTTGGTGTATGTTCCATCCTCCTACGACTTGTACTTTCCGAGTTATTCCAATTACCGCTACTCCTTAAAAGTGAAATTTTTTCAACGCGCTACGACCTTTAAGGGCCTGTAAGTCCTTGAGGTCATGACCAAAAAATTATTAAAAATTGGTTTTGTGCCTTTAAGACATGTAGTAGTAGGTGTGTAAAATTTGAATTTTTTCTGAAATGGTGCTGCAACAACTTTTTTCAAAATCTGGTGAAACGGTATTGAATGACCCAGGCCTATATACATATTATATATTTTCTTTGATGAGCACTATGGCACCGAACATTAATTCTTTGTGTTAGGTCGGGATATATGCGAGAAACCCCTACCTCTTGCATGATGTTCCGCGATCAGTACCCCCAAAATAATAGTTCGCGGTTCGACCACTTGGCTGCACTAGTGTTCCTTGTTTTCTCGAATAGCAAAAGTAACTTTACCATGGCAACGAAAAGTCGCACGAGAATTCTGGCCACTAAGCACTGCCACCTAGAAGTAATCAAAATTCTATCGAGGAAGCAGTGTATTATTTGTTACCAAAGAGTAAATAGTTTTCCCAAGGAAATGGTGTCAAGGTCCTCTAGATGGCGGTGGATTTTATCCACAAAGTAAAGGTTCACCCAAATACCTTGGCAATAGTAAATAATATTGGAAACATGGCGCCGTGGACAGCGAACGTCGCAAATTTTAAAATTGTGCAATGTGGGTCTAGCTATAACACGTGCTCGCTTATCAACGCGTCCAACTGAGCGTTTCCTAGAACTTAATAATATAAATGACTTTTTAGACGAGTGAGCGCAGCGAACGTAGTCTCAACAGAAGTCGAACGGGCCTTGGTCGTGATTATGTCTGTATGTCTGTATGTTAAATGTTTGTACGTTAAATGTCTTGTCTGTTTGTTTGTCCGGGCTCATACGGCCGAACGGCCAAATAGATTGAGCTGAAATTTTAAACAGACATCCGTGACCAAGTAACTTAGAACTGCTAACAAAATGAGCAAAATCCTTTTTGATTTAAACCTACAACAAATAATAAACTGAAAAAAGGCCTAACATGTGTAGGAATTCTTTTAACGACAATGGTTTCGCTTTTGAAAAAATCACTGTCTCTTAGATGTTACTCGGTTGCAATGGGGGCAGTGGAAAAAATATTTGTAATGCAGTTACCTATGCAGTGACCAAAGAGTATCGAAATTTGCATGTTCAAGGTACCCCAAATTCCGCTCTAATTTTGTACTGGCTATGTTTTCCATAGTATTGTCACAGTTGATGTTGACTAAACTGCGTTATATGCATTTCAAAACATGTTTAATATTTTTTTAAATACAATCCATAAACTACAAAATCTTATCTGACCAGGGGATTGAACCCAGGTCTCCCACATTCCGGGTATAAGGGCGCTTTTGCCAACTACCGTATTTACTCGCTTATAGGCTGCCCTGGAGTAAAGGCCGCACCCTTATTTTGACCACTCAGATTTTAAAGATTTGGATATAAATACCTTTGATAAATGGCTTCACACAATGGCCACACCCCACTTTTTGAACTTGACAATTTCAAATATACCCGAGGCCTATACTCGCATAAATACAGTAGACTAGGGAAAGCCAAAGTCGTTGATAGACGAGTGAGTGAGCGAGCCATGTGTTGAATACCCGGTATCATTCCCCATACTGGGCTAGATCCAGCCTTAGGTCCGTAGGGGAGGAAAGGAGATGTTCCCGGGTACTCAACACATGGGTCACTCACTCGTCTATCAACTACTTTGGCGTTTCCCTAGTTATAAAATAATTACTCATTTTAGGTTGTTTTTCAATGTTTTTATTGAAGAAAAACAGTGTTAAAAAACTGGTCCATACCAACCAACGACAGAAGTACCGCTAGGGCAAGGTCCTAACCCTGATATCCTAGGCCTCAAGCAATTAGGCGCGGCGCGACGGCCGCCATTCCTGTTCTGACAACTTGACTGCAATCACGTGTTTGTTGATGCAAAATTATCATTTGATGCAATGCAAGTTTTTTTAAAAGTCCTTTATTTTTAAAATAAAAATTTTAAAGTTTTTTATTTTATTTGCTTCAATTTCCTTCATGACTGCGTAGAAAGACGGCAACATGAATCCCGTAAGGGCGTAATCCCATCCCCCTCTTCTTCAGGCCTAGGCCTAGTGTTTTAGACGTTTTGGTGCAGTAACGCGATTTCGACTAGGCCTATTCTAGGCCATGTTTAGGCCTACAGGCGATCGCTTTGATGCAGATTCTTTGGACTAGAGCAAAGGCCTATTATATTTACAATAGAGAATTTGATATAATAAATTATGCCTGAAAACACAGGCCACAGTCTCGAAAGTAACGAATCCTACAAATAGGCCTAGATTCGCGCTACTGTATGTAGGACGGGAGCAATAACACCCTAATGTTTACGTCTAGTCTGGCCGCTTATGGCGTGCAGCAGTTTCATCTGTAAGCATAGAATTAAAGGTACGAAACTTGTCCGTAGCTTCGATTTATTGGTCGTAAATCTTCCGTAGGTCTAGGCCTAAAGTCTACGGCTAAACTCTACTGCCGTTCCCATAGCTACGGTTAAAATAGCATGCTTAAATTTACCGTCCGTAGTACAGTCTATGGTTAAATTGTATATATATTCTAACTCCAAATCATATGGCATAGATCTTTTCAAAAAAAGGAGTTTGAGGATTCTCTTGTTTTGTCCTTTTGTAACATGATCGGACAGTTTCATGATAACGTTGTCACGCTCAATGTAGGAAACGTCCTTGTCATCGCACACAAAAGTAAACTGGGAGACTAGTCAGGACAATGTTTGACTTTCTTTTCTGGTTTTCAACCATCTGTAAAGAAAATCATAACACAATGAACAAAATTTGTTCATTGTGTTATGAATTTAACCTCATATTTGAAGCATGGATTTGGTTCACCACTGTTCCCCAAAGCACATGGAGACCTTTGTCTTCATAAAGGTTTGTTTTGAATTAAAACTATAAAAAGGAAAGTTGCTCAATATGTCACATAAACATTAATCTAGATAATAAAAATATCACAAAGGACAACTACAGACTATAGGCCTATTCAACAAAAAAAGAAAAAATCAAACTCGCTTTCGAACACGATTTTATGTCAAAAAACTGAACATCATCATTATATCAAATCTACAGCCTTCTTGAGCTCAACCTGATGTTCTATTACAACTGTGTGTTGGTAACAACTTTGAAGAAACAAAAAATGGTTCCAAATTTCAATTCACATAGATTTTAAAGCCAATTAACCACTGTACCCCATCCGCCACTGTACCTTGCTCTCCCCTTAAGTGATCCATAAAGTATGAGAAATTCAGATTCATGGTACATCCAGGGTAGGTAGGTAAGCCTACATTTACAAATTATGTATGCAAAAGTAAGAGCAAGGTTATTGAACAGACATTGTAAACAACAACATTGTAAACTGTTTATGTTGTTGTTTATGTTTGTTTTCTTAACAATTGTACAGATCTTTGACAACTTCAAATACTCGCATGTCTATATGACATGCATATGAGTGAACACTGTAGAAGGCTTACTTAAAAAAAAAAAAAAAAAAAAAAAGATAATTACACACTTTGACCAACAATCTGCCACAATATTTGGACAAATAACTGTATGTTAGTGCAACTTTTGCGGCAGTTACCTTCTCAAATTAGCAGCTAACAGCAAATGAGTAGGTTAACTTACAAGGAAAATGTCAATTGTAGATGAAAAATAAGTCTTTTGTCCACCTACCACTCAAATTCTTTTGTAGTCAAAATCTAACATTTTTGTAAATCTCTGAGAATGTGCTCTCCGGAACGAAGCAATTTCTCCATCTGGACAGATGTGTTGGAATCCGGGTTGTCTAGAGACAGTTGTCAGCCCTAGGTATACGACTTTCAGAGGCATCTGAGGGGGGCAGTTACCCTGATGTCTCCTTTAAATTGTAAATGGTAATGCATAAATTTGTCTTTTGCTTACACCAATCCTGAAGGATTCCGGCCAGCCAGTCGCAGAGGAGTAGACCTCCCATGTAAGTCATGTACTCGCTGACATTTGGAGTCTTCCCACTTTCACACATTATTTAATGTGATTTATATTTCATGCACAAATGCACCTAGATGTAACATGTACCGGTACCTATTCTTGAATAACTACGGTTCCAAGCCGGTCATTCAACTAGAGGCTCTGTTGGCCACTTTACTTGCTCTAGGCCAGTAGTTCTCAACCGGTGGTCCGCGGGCCGGTCCGCCGACTCATTGCTACCAGTCCGCGAAATGCTGCTGCCTATTTGTTGTAATTATGATAATAATTTAGAAACGTGTAAAAATTTTAAAAAATGCTTTGCACTTAGGGTTAATTATTTTACATGCTTGGGATGAATGGCTAAATTATATTTTCTTATGAGGGGACACTTGTTTATAGCTTTAATCAATACCGACCACAATCACCCACTTCTACCGTCACAGAAAGTTGAGAGCATTGACCGCAATGACAGACGTAACTACGTTTTCTCCAAAGGTCAGCTAAGCCGGATACAGCCGCATTTATGGCACTTTGTTCGGACCTACCCTCTGCAAGGTGGCACAAACTGCAATTACATACCGGTAAATGATTTGACAGTAAAGGTTCACAGATGCAACTTGGTTTGTAGGAAATAGAGACAGAGAACTTTTATTTTTTAAGTAAAACAAAACTCTGTTGTACAAATACAATTGCCACAAGGACACAGAATAAAAATAACATTCATTGATTAATAACAATTAAAAAAGAGGTTTAAAATTTAAATACAAATACAAGAAATGAGTAATAATAATACAATCAAAAAATTACATGTTTAGACCATAAAGGTGATTCCTAAGAATAGATCTTCAGTCTGTAGGCCTAGTGTAGACACATCCTTGTGTAGTCAGTTGTGTAGTTCCTCGTTCTTGAAGCCCATGTGTGTACAAAATCCATTTAGTCCTTTAGTTCGTGACGAATTAAAATTATTTGTGAAAGGGAAAGGGGGTTGAAAAGTACCGCTTACGGTACTTTTCACACGTGTCAGGGAAGCAGGCACAGCAGTCTCATTACGTTAGTACAACAAGTAGGTTTATTCTTGTTTTCATCAGAAATAATACTACTTTATTTATTTACTATCCAATTTATTGTGAATGTGGTTGAGTAATCTGGACGTTCTAGTCATGCTGTCGGGTTCGTACTCTGTTTTCAATTAATTCATTTGTTGTGTTAGGCCTAACTGTTACAATAAAATTTGTTGGTTTACGTATAATGTTAGTGATAATGTCAAGAAAAACAGCTAAGAAAAAGTTAAGAGAATACCCTGTGAACCCTTTTTATTAAAAAGTATGATAGTATGACAGGCTTGTTGCCCGGAAACAGGCACTCAGGAACGACCCGAGCTTAGAATTGACCACGATTATAAATAAATAAACGCGCAATCCTAGGTTATCTTGTAATAAACACTAAAAAAGTTATTGATAATTATTAATTAATTAGTAATTTATTAATATATTTTTACCGATGATTTGAATGATGTTTAGTCATTTCCGGTTGCCTTTTCCCTTCATCTGCCTTCTTTGCTCAAATCGCTGTAGGCCTACTTGGGCCGTCTTGGGGTTTAAAAACACAACAACAAAAAAACACCTACGGCTACTAGGCCTTTGCCCCAGACCCCTTGTAGTTGCGCCGGTCCTTGTACTTAGGACCTTTATCATTTTGCCGGTTCGTGAGATGAAAAGGGTTGGGAACCACTGCTCTCCCTTACAAAAATTTTAGTCGCGAAAACATATCTCTGAGATGTGTTTTCGCGATGTTTTAGAAAGTATCATATCACAACCAAAACATCATTTTGTCTTACAAATACGCATTTCCAAAACATAGTTTAAGATGTTCCTGCGACCTTTTGGCAAAGGAATTGCGAACAAGGAATTTTACCTCCTTTTAGTAGTGAAAGCATCACCAAAACATAGTTGAAGATGTTCCCGCGACCTTTTGGCGAAGGAATTGCGAAGAAGAATTTTTACCTGCTTTGACCCTTTTGTGGTCAAAGCATCACCAAAACATATTGTTAAAACATTGCCAAAACATAGTTGAAGATGCTCCTCGGACTTTTTTGCAAAGGTTTCCAAAAGGTAGTTAAAACATCGCCAAAACATTGTCAACAGTATTAGGGACCTAGGGCCTATAGAGAAATTAAAATTACATAACTTAAGACATTGTTCTTTATTTTAGGTTATGAACATTAGGCCTATGTTAATTAATGTTAGTTACATTTTTATCACAGACATTTGAAAATGGAAAATTTAAAAAATGGGTGTGTGTGGCAATAAGTACAGCTGGGGTGGCCCTGCTCACTATTGTTCCTTTCTTAAAAGCATGAGCAGCAAGCAAAATATGCCTTACGAGTAGGCCTAGCCTAGACAAAGTTTAAATTTTATCTCAGAGTTTAAAGGGCCCGTATGCCATTGGGGTTGCCACATTATTTAGTCTCTAGCACTGGTTCACGGATCTGTAATGGGGAGTAGTGTGGGCCCAGGCGTAGGTGTTGCATTCCCTCGACGAATGACATGACTGGTCCAAGGCCTGTGAAAATAAGAAAGTACGGTAACTTGAGAGCTACCCTAGTCCTAGGTTCAGGATCATCCCTAACTTAGTAGGCCCTACCCAACCTTAATCAACATTTTATATGTTAACTTCTAGGCCTAGGCCCTACTACCGTTTTATAACAGTGGGCTTGTGCCTGGGCTTCACCCAAACATAGCTAGGCCTAGCTGAGAAGATAGAACCCTGCCCCTACATGCCTTAGGCCTAGGCATTGTGTATTAAATATCCCTGCCCAGGCACAGGCACTAGGCCTAGGTAAAGGCAGATCCACATAAAAACGTAAGACGTAAGCATAAGGTTTTAACGCGTAGTGTGTAAGCGCCCCGGTACACATAGAAACATAATCACAAAGAATTTAGGATTTTAGCCCAAGATATTTCAGCTGTCTTCTAAGTTCTTTGCAGAGTGAACAGAGAGAACTTTGATTAAAGAAGGATTCGAAGGTTATAATAAAGATTATTAATAATAATATAATTTTTCCAATCGATGTTGATAATTATGCAAATAATACTCCAAGTCCTGCCAACTTTATATATTTATAATTGAAGCGTAGTTGACTGTAGTAGTCAAGCATTTCAAAGTAGATGTTAGTTTGACTCAACTTTTTCGTACTAAGCAAAAGGTTTTAGCATGGTTCAACTTTCTTACGCATTAAAACAGTGTCTTATGCGTTATAACTATGTCTTAAACCTTATGCATTTGTGTGAACGCCAGTACGTGTTTCCTATGTTCCAACATTACGACTACGCGTTAAAACCTTATGCTTACGTCTTACGTTTATATGTGGATCCGCCTTAAAGGCGGCTTACTAGTTTTACTTAAACTCATAGTAATTTGGACCACAGAAAACACTTTGTTAATCAACACGCAATTTTCAGTTTTCAATCACCGCAATTACGCCACTATACAAGCCAACAGTTCCATCAGAAACCTCGGCGACAACTTGAAAATAACAGTATGTTTTAAAGCTAATATAGTTATTATAGCAGAGCTTTTAGCTATTGCCGTTGAAATATAAACCTATGTAACACAGAATGTTTCTCGGGGGCCGGATAGAAGGGCCGCGGGCCGCCAGTTGGCCATCCCTGGTCTATTGCACGCTTAACAAGTAGCCTAGGCCTAGGCTATTCCTTTCTAAATACTAAATTGCCATGTGGAGGTTTCTAGTTATTTATAACATAGGAACCTAGCCTAGGCTATATTCCACAAATAAATCAAAACATTTGTCCCCTGTAGCTTTGCTGAGTTCTATCAGAACGTTTTAGGCCCTAGGAATACTTTTAGTTGTATAGGCTTATCAAAATGGCAGGTCTAGATGCTACTTTGCTTTAAAATTGTAATTGGGTATGCCTTACTCACGTATAATTACTAGGTCTATTTAGATTTTAGATACTATTTAGGAGACTGCATCGGGTGCTTGGGTTACCGCTTACCATAAATAATCGTAATCCATAGATACCGGTAGCGGTAGAGATGCACATCAATACTTTTTTCATTATCGATTATCGAAATGGTAATCTCACTATCGAATCGATAATAACAATATTTCCAAAATAAAATAAAAAATACAAACCCGTTCCGATATAGAAGTGCCTACTCAGCATTTCAAATTTGTGACTCACAAATTGAACTGATGGTTAGCCTAGTTCTTATGGCCACGACTGTTTTTAGAATTAGGGGTGGGACGTTTAAATATTTAGGCCTAGTGGTTGGTTAGGGGTTATTAAATTTGTATTGTGGGTAGTGAAATTAAAAAATAAATAGGAATTTCATTAACTGATACATTAAACTCTCGTTGCCAGTAAGCCTAACTCCGTTAAATGGTAATTTAAATGTGTAAATTCGTGTTGTCAAGTCCCTAAGAGCTTTGGGTTTTTCAGCTTCATGTATTATTTCTTTTAAATCAAATTACTTTGCCATAATTCAGTTGTGGTTTTTACTTTTAGTGTCTCTTGCAATTTAAATTAATGTGGGACTAGTTACTGTATGCAAGCCGTTCATTTAGTTAACTTGGTGCATGTTATTGCATTCTATGCTTACAATTGATGTTAATTACGCAATCCATTGCTCTGTACGACAAGTACTCACTGTCTACTGACGAGTGGCACTATGCTGCTGGCACACCTGTCTACTAGGGTGGTCCGATTTTTTTTTTTTCAAGTCGTAATACCGCGGAAAAGTTTTGAATTGAGGAGACTAAAAAGGGGGGAAAAGAAAAAAATTGGTTTATATCTTCCGGTCGCACATATGCTCTAAAGTTTTTTTTCCAAAATTTTGAAAAAATTGCTTTTTTCTGATAATTTTTAATGTTTTTAAATTCGCCTTTTCCCAAACGTAGCAGCTCAAAATCTTATGTATTAGAACCACAGAATATAATGTTAAATTTTAAAAATTATCGTGATTTTATGTGAATTTATGTATTGTGTATCGTATGTGAATTTTTCCAAATTTCTCCAAAATTTAGAGCCCTTGCGCGACCGGAAGATATAAACCAATTTTATTTCTTTTTTCCCCCTTTTTAGTCTCCCCAAACTCGCAACTTTTCCTCGGTATTACGACTTTAAAAAAAAAAATGGCTCACCCTACTGTCTACGGGTATAAGTGGCGGGTGGGCACGGCACGGTGTAGACTGTAAGTGTCGACTACGTGATCACGGGCTCTATGGAATACCGCACAAAATAATGGCGCGTGGAATTAATATAATTATTGTGGTTATAAATCAGACCCAACAGAAAACCTAGATCCTCTTAAGTATGTACTCGATTGTAGATCACAGGCGATTGTTAGTCGCACCCCAGTTTTCAGATGTTTTAAATCACAATGCGAATAGGCCTATAGGTTGCACTATTGTAACATGTGGAATTGTGGGTAGGCCTAAGGGTAGATAAATATCCTGAAATTTAGCTTTAAAATTTTAAATAAATAACACTATGGCCTAGGTAAGTAGGTAACCCCTCAGCAACATCACACAACCTTGTATCCAAAGAAGTCCTAGGATGCTGCCAAAATATGACACAGTTGGTAAGGCTTGTACAGTGGTACCGGTATATAATTTTAGCACAACTTGGAATTCAATATCAGTAAATTCTTATTATTGCATACTGGTACTAAATGTGTCGCGCACTATTGTGTAGTGCTTCGCGCAATCCTTTGTATGTAACACGAAGCATCTCCACTGGACTTAAAATTTCGCATGCAAATGTATGTCGCATGTTGCACCCTATAAAAAAATAAAATAAATAAATTGTATTTAGAGTCTACCCACTCAGTTATATAACTGATTTTCAGTGGGGGACTTTAAATCAAAGCGACTAAGCCAACCCTGTAGGCCCCGACGCAATCGGCGAGTGAGCGATAACCAACCAAAGATCGTTATTTTTAATTGGAAATATAGCAATCAGTGGTATGGACAGTGCGAACACCCGCGAATCAACGCCAGAATCAACAAGGCCGATTCAGCTCAACTCTGAATTTATTATGTGCTTAGTTGCTAGGACGGATCCAAAGTCACCGTTTACAAACTCCTAAGACAAGAACTGATGGACTTAAGTCCAAATCAGAAGTTAAAAAACTTCTGACTATGGCGGGAATCGAACCCTGGACCTTCTGCATTGGAAGCAGATACGCTAACAACAAGACCAACGAGCCAACGAGTTTTATGCCTTTCAATTTTCAATTCTATGTGCGACCTACAATTGAGAAAATTCAGTTAGGTAACGCGATTTGTTCAAGGGTTGAACGTTTAAGAACTTCCCGTTGTTTACATGGCCCCTACCTCTCAACAATGTAACTGTTTGATGTCCTAGGCAGTGGTTAATTTCTAAAATAATAAGTGGGTGGACGCTTGACGATATCCTTCTTCGGGGGGGGGGGGGGGGGGGGCGAGGTTGTGGTTAGGGTACCATATTTCAAAGTAAAGTTTGTTGGACAAGCAATTTCAGGCAAAAACAGCAGGGGGGTTGGAAGGGCGAGCCCCCCAACCGGGGTTTAAGAGTGATTTCTGAGCGTTTCATAAAAAAATATGGGACTGAATGCAATACCGAAATACTATCGTTGTGTAGTGCAAAAACCATAAAACCTTTTTCCAAAAAAGAAATGGGCGGACTCGTCCGCCGAATTAATATATTCCTGTGATATTTGAGCGTAATCGAATAATTATTTCTTATGAAAATCACAATTTTACGCTTTTTTCGTTTTTAAACAATTACGCTCATCCAACAACGCGCCTGAAAAAGAGTTTGCAAAGCTTCCTAGTTTTAAAACATTGCTGATTCTAAAAGGGTTCATTAAAACATTTTAGTTTCCTTTATACTAGGTCCTAGGCCCCTATAGTATAATAGGCCTGTATACAAAAACTGCTGTTTCAAATGCTTGGTTTAACCCAATAACCTGCAGATAGTATTCTAAACTGGCTTTTAAAACCCTAGGCCTATATTTCTTGATTAGTCGGGAAACACTCCATCCGATTTAAGGGGAATTGGTAATATTTAGGCTAATAATTTTCTGAAATTACAAAATTGTATTAAATATTATCTTTGATTACTATATTTTGTTTATGAACACGATTGTGGCAAATTAATTTTCTTTTTAAATGTTTCTTTCCAGCTGATGCAGCAGCACAAACAGGAGCTAAAGTAGATCCGCAACCGCCTCCAGATACTACTACTTCATCAACTACGACTGTAGCGCCAAATACAACCACAACATCCACTACAACACCATCTACCACTACTACTCCTACCACCACACCTTCCACCACCACCACACCCTCGACCACCACTACACCCTCGACCACCACTACACCCACGACCACCACTACACCCTCGACCACCACATCCCCAGTGACACCTCCAACAACTCCAGCACCCAAGCCCTACCCTAAACCTGATGTGGGCACATGGAAAGTCGTCAATGGTAGCACTAACATCACTTGTATTGTTGCTAAAATGGCAATTCAATTCCATGTTACTTACACAACATCAGATAATAAGGTATGTACCACTGTTTGTAATTAAATACTGGTTGGCCTGTATACAGTCACAGTGTAGGCCTAATATTAATTATATAAAATGCTTACTGTAGGCTTACACAATTTTAAACATCTTAATTGGGTAGGTCTACTAGGAATCAGCCCTTTGAAGTCAGTGCCATGCTCATTGTATAATGTAGGCCTATGTAGTATAGTGGTCCCAACGAAAGAATGCAGATGGCTCGAAATTGTTTTCCCAACATAACAACTTTGTCAACTCAATTCACGCTAGCTCGGCCTGGATCTAGCACACGGAGGAACTCTGTGATCTAGCACAGATAATTTTTGCGTGCGTTGGTAAAATATATATTTCTCTTTCATACACAAAGGCGACATTCCATTTACCGCCCATTCATACTACCCCTACCACTACTAAGCATCTGCATTCTTTCGTTGGAGCAAGTATAGTATGTACTGTGTATGCTAGCTCCAGCGAAAGAATGCAGATGCTTTGTAGTGGCGGGGTGGGGGTAGTATGAATGCACAGTGAGAGGAATGTCGCCTCTGTGTATGGTAGATCTTTTACCAACCAACACAAGCAAAATTTATCTATGTTAGATCATAGAGTTCCTCTATGTGCTAGATCCAAGCTGAGCTAGCGTGAATAGCGTTGATAAAGTTGTTACCTATGTTGGGAAAACAATTTTGAGTCATCTGCATTCTTTTGTTGAAACCACACTATACCATAGTATTTCAGTGAAATGTCAAATGAAGACTGTCAGTACTTTGCCTATGGAGAGATATTGGGGTTCATTTATTGTATAGGCCTAGGACTAGTAGGCCTACTAACAATAATAGTAGGCTTACGTACCTATATATAGTATCTATTCTAACTTGAAAAATGTGAATGACAAAGAGATAGGGTGCCAACAGCTTACCTTAAATGGAGTAGGCACGCGGCAAAAGATAACATAAACTAGGCTTATAGGCCTACATAATCAAAACTTTTTCGGTCCACGTGACCTTCCTCAGTGAGTGGAGAGAGAGACTGAGTTGAAAACTAAAAACTAGGCTAGCAGTTGGCTAGGGGTGAGGGTTGAATGAGTGAGTGTGGATTGGATGACAGGGAGGGGGTGGAGGAAGAGGGAGGAGAATCACCGGAGGTTTAAATTTGGCTTTTGGCGGGATTTGCAGATCCGCTGGTAGGCCAGTTACTACCTTCTCAGTTCACCAGCTTGTATGGTGGGTGGGACAAACTTTATGACACAGGCTGTAAATCAGGTTAATGAAGGGTAGGCCATGCCCATAAGCATGCAATGCCACTGGTTTTTCCACATTCTCTTCTCTCACATCCTGCCTGTGCCCATTCATCCTAGTTAGTGCGTAGTGTTGGTAGTCTACCCAATATTCGACAGGACATCGCGTACACTTGAGTTGGAACACCGCTTTGCTGGTACCACAGGTGTTGTTGTTGTGTATCTTGTAGGTCTTGCTGGTGGGGTGGGCAGTGTAGGTCCTAACAAGCCCGTGCATGTGTAACAGGTTGGATTATTGAATGAAACACTTAACACACGCATTTAGAGTGATACATCATATTTATTCTAATCGCAGTTACACAAGACAATTATAATAAAATTATTAATTAAACAAACCAAATATAATTATGATATACACATTTGAGTTACACAGAGAGAGTGAGAGAGATGTAATGATAGATCCAGTGTAATGATTGTTTCGGTAGGAAAAACCTACGTGTATTTAAGAGAAGGAAAAACCTGTCTCTGTGCAAGAGCGGAAAAACCTGCTCCCGAATGTTGCTGTAGGAAAAACCTACATGTATGTAAGAGAAGGAAAAACCTGTCTCTGTGCACGAGCGGAAAAACCAGCTCTATGTGTAGTTGCACAGGAAAGACCAGTGCTGTGTGCGAGGAGGAAACACCTACCCTCTTGTAGTGATGTATCTGGTAGGAAACACCTACCCTGACTGATCTTCAGTACTGAGCTTGGCTTCTTTTATACCCTCCAGTCTCCAAATGTGTGGTAGACTGTCTTTGCATCCCCTAAAGTGTGGTGGACTGTGACATTGAAGAAACTAGAGTAATACACTTCTCTTGACTCTCCATAGAGGGCGTAAACAGTATTTAAAGTTAACAACAAAAAAAAGGTAAAAATACAATAGGTGGCGCTAGACTGTCCTTGCACACCAGTAAATGTCATTCGAAAACCAGTGGGTAGCTCGACCCTCTTGACCAAGATAGCCGTGAGACTGCACACAAGGTTGCTGTTCACTCTCTCTCTCTCTCTTCCACAAGTTACATTGAATTAAATATTATACAACACAAATCGTTCAGTTTTACCCACTTATTACACATGGGTCGAGTCTTGCACCTAGGTCGATCGCAAGGGGAGGACCCATGCACCATAGCTTCCACTTGTTGGGCTTTCTGCGGATCTCTTCTCACCAGCAAGTCCCCCAAATTAGGAGGCCGTCTAAAGGCCACCCTGAGAATGTTCTGGCTCAGGTCTTGGGTCAAGGGTGACGCAGACAGAATATGACTTCTCTTCTTACCTGTAGGATAGCATTCAGACTAGGGATGTCATCGATTCCAATTTTTTGGAATCTATCATTGTGACACACCATCCAGTTTGATTCCGTCAAAAGGTGCCGGGAACTATAAAGATGTTATTTGTAGGGGTGTGCGGGAAGCACTATTTAAATTTGGCTCGGGTTTGATTTCGGGTAGAAAATACCCGCGGGTATCGGGTAATTATCGGGTCGGGTACTCGGTACTCAAAGTTATCTTCATTTCGCAAAGGTTTGTAAAATATATTGGGTACGCGGAAAAATGAGATTTTGGGTTGCATGATTTTCAAGATTGGTCGATTTGGTAAGATTGGTGGTGGTTTGCTACATAAACACCTGACACTGACAACAAAAACTTCAAGACTTCAACTAAATTTTATTTTTAGCATGGGCATTTTCATCAGTGCAAAACTAAATGGCAAAGTCAAAAAACAAAATTTGTCATGTTTTTAGAGGTTTTGACAATTGTGTTGGGGGCTGCTTTTTAATAAAGAACTACTGTAGGCCCTTAGGTATTAAGTAGGGATGACATCGATTCCAAAAAAGTTAGAATCGATCATTGTGACCTTACAATCAATTCCCAAGAAAAAATAATTATTTGTGTCACGCGATGTTATTTTGGTGTACTATTTCCGCGGAGTCTTTGATATTTGTCGTTATTTTGGCGGTCTATTTCCACAGAGACCGTGATGACTCCTCCCACCCGTTGCACGTCACGGAACGATGTTGCGTTGTCGTCTGAACCGGCACCTCCACCAAAAATAGCGTAAATTCTGGACTGGCACCTCTACCATTCCCGAAAAAATTACCCAAAAATACCCTAAATTCAAAAAAGGTACCTACCAGATTTTTGGGTCGGTCAACAAATACCCGACCCAAAATTTTAGGTACCCGCACACCCCTAGTTATTCGTCTACTTTTTCTCCCTACATTTCTTCTGCCGCTCAGCATCTTGCATCCTCTTCTTTTTAAGTTTTCCTCCCTCCTACAAGGGAAAGCATCACTTTTTCTCTTTGAACACTGTCTCTTAACCTTTCCTTCTTAAGATGATTTTCCAGCGTGGTGAGATTAGCCTTTAATCTCTCCCTATATTACTGTACCCTTTTCCTTGAAGTCGAGCTCGTGGTCTGTAAATAAATATAACGAATGAAGGATACGAGCAAGAACAAAGCTTTTGTCTCACCCGTAACATTTACATAGTCACACCCGTAACGCCCTTTAAACAGGGCTCCCATAGCAACTTGTGGAGTGAAAACTGAAATGTAGTCACAAAGGGACAACATAATCTTAAAATGTGCTACTCAATTATGTAATGCATCTATCTCCTTTTCACAAATAGACTAAACTGCTATTTTCCCTATTTAGCGTTACGGGAGTGACACTATCTTCCTCGTTGCTTATGTACATCATAATTATAATCAAAAGAAAGACTTGCCTTTATCGGAGTTTTCTTTGCCAAATCTTAATGGCTTTGTAACTTTTATTTAAAAACGTGCCAACTTTTTACAGCTGATCAGAGGAAGAAACAAGTGCTGCCAACTTAGGTTACATTTTCTTCATTTCGGTTAACATAAAAATAGTACTAGGCCTAGCCTATAATAATAGTTTATGATATAATGTAACTTTCTCGATTTGGTTGATCGGGAAACACTCCCGTGGGTGTAATTGTTTTTATTTACTACAATTCAGAAATTACACTTATAGACATATAGACAATTCAGATGTATAATGCAACTACAATTCAGAGATTAAAATGTACCCGTCCTGATGGTCTAGTGGTTAAGACGTCCACCTGGAATGTGGGAGATCCGTGGTTCGATTCCCGGTTGGGGCGGACTTTTTTAATTTCTGAATTGTAGTAAATAAAAACTAATGTAACTTATCATAGAAAATTGTACCTTGTATCTATTAAATTACACAATAGCATCTGCAAATAAACATAATTTACTACTTACTTACTTACTTACTTACTTACTTACTTACTTACTTACCTACTTGAATTCAAATGGTTGTAAAAGATAGGCATACACAATCAAGTTATGAAAGAACCCCAAACAGTTTCAGATTCTATGGAATATTGACCAAGTCATATAGGCCCTAGGCCTATGTGTAAACCATATTAATTACTTATATTTATATCAGGGCTGGGCTATGACATATCATTCAATTATCGATATCACCCGAAAAATTTTGATATGATATCGATATATCGAAATGTAATTGTTTGTAAAAAAAAAATAAATAATAATAATACAAAAATAATTTTTTCATTTTTTTTTTAGAGTGTTATTTTTCATAATTTTGGCCAAATAGGGTTGATAAGGTGTCACCATAGACCTATTTACGATCTCACAATCACGTTTTATGACCCGGCACCTCCAGCAAATGCACCACCCAGGGTAATTTAATTTAGACTACCTACCCGGCACCTCCACCAAAATTTTGAAATTTAGCATTTTTTGTGTAAATTTCGATATTTCGATATGAAATCAAATATCAATATCGAAATTTTTTCCAATTATCGATATCATATCGAAATATCGATTTTTTTGCCCAGCCCTAATTTATATTATGATATTTCATTTTTCTGCTCTCAATGCTCACTTTGCTATGGAATGGCTAAAAAGTGTTTGAAATATATTTAAGCTAGTAGACCTATATCCTGATGTATTGTAAAAAGGTACTGTAAGTGTAGTCCCTTGCATAAATTCTTATGGCTATCTATTGTGTAAAAAAATAACTTTTGTCTTGTTTGTTAAGTAAATCTTTTCCATTACAGACTGGATCTGCAACCATCAATGTTCCTGGGAACGATACCACTGCCACTGGCCGGTGTGGTAATGTGTCACAGATAATTACGCTCTCATGGATGGGTCTTGGTGTGACTGAAGACCACACGTTGACTTTCACCTTCAATAAGAATGATACGAGCAAACATTTTATGCTTAGTAATATTCTTGTGAAGCTCATTGCTAATGATACGGAATTCCCTGGAATTAACAGTAAGTAGGCCTACATACCTACCTCAGAGGGTTACCATACATTTGGAAAATCATGGACATGACTTCCATTTTAACCTGAATCAGGAATCAGGATGTCTACATGTCTGGAAAACCTGGAAAGTTGGGGAAATTGATAATATTTCTGGATCACAGTAGTCCTTTGTCAACACATAGCCCTACTTGGTTAACAAGAAATCTAATCATTAACGTGTCTCAAGTCCCGGCTAAAGGTATCGGGATTTACATTGTTAATTATTTCAATAAACAAGTCCCGGCTAAAGGTATCGAGATTAACATTGTTAATTATTTCAATAAAGTGAATTGCAGTTACCACACAAAGTAACAACTTTTAAATCCCTGAACGACAACATTGGTTTCATTTAGTGTAACATGAACTCGTGTCTCTCTAACCTAACCTTCCCCCCCCCCCCCCGTTCCTCCCCGCTATCTGCCAATCGGTAAAATGTGCGTGTCATATAGAGTGAGGGAAGGTCTACTCTCCTGTATCCTTATTTCCCCTCAAATATCTCTAATACTCGCAAAGTCAGATCTACTGGTATAATTAACCAAATTTCAGGGTGTTTGCCCCCGACCTCTCATAATGTGCCATGTGGTTCAAAATCAGTTACTATATTATTTTCTCAGTCAGTCAAAATAGCAGCCTGTCCGGTCGACATTGATGACAACAAGGTTCAATATTAGACCCCTGTTTTACGACGTTTTTTTATGTGATATTACATCATGTCTCAGGTTTGTTTTATTATCAGGCCTATGTAGGCCTACACTGACGATGCAAAATCATTCTACCGACCCCATAAAACGCCTACAAGACTGCCTCAAATTACAAGAAGATTTTGAACGGTTTAACAGCTGGTGTGATGCCTGGAAAATGTATTTAAATTTGTCAAAATGCGTAACAATAACGTTTTCAAAAAAAAAAACAATACAGTCTACTTACAATGTTAGTGCAATTACATTGAAAAGGGTGGACAAAGTGAAAGAGTTGGGTATCACTTATCTCCTCGGACCTGTCATTCGATAGACACTACACAACAATGCTAGGTAATGCATTTTGATTGCTAAGTTTCCTAAGGCGATCGTGCCCCCTGAAATTCTCTTTTCATACCATTTGTTGTTTGTACCTTGCTCTTGTAAGGCCTGTTGTAGACTATGGCAGTGTTATCTGGTCTCCTTTCCATGTAACCAAAATTCAAATGTAGAGATGTTGCAACAACGGTTAATAGAATGGATTTGTACTAGACAAGGTGTTGACTATCACAGGAAAGATTACTCAAACCACTGTAAAAACAATAAGTTGTAGTCACTCACTAGAATCCAGACAGTTGAGTGTTGACTTTGGATATTTCTTCAAAGACTACCTAGTGAGAAACAAAATAAATAGACTGTCCTGGTTTGCTAGAGTTGATTTCTTTCTTTCAATACCCCTAGTAGGCGTTCACTTCACACTAACCTCTAGGTATCATCATCATTGTTTATTGCAAGTCTTCATTACGATCAAATCCATGTATCTCTGGAACTTTGTTATGTTATGGATAAATAAACAAACAAACAAAACAAATTCACATCAGATTCAAGTTTTCCCTTTGAAGTAAGAGGAGACAGACGTTTATGAAACACAGTGGCGGATACAGGGGGGGGCGGTGGGGCGATCGCCCCCCCCATGATTCTTAAAAAAAAAAAATGATTTTATTATTTTATTGTGCACGCACCAAATGCACTCTAAAAACCTGATTTTCAAAATTTTCGCCTGCGGCGCTATTTATTTAAAACTCCCAGTAAAAATCAACTTTCCTTTATGTTGTCAGAAATAATCAGTTTGCCTCTGAAATGTGTCTGCATCAGTGTACTTCGATTTATTAAGTTGTCCTCCTACGTGAATCGTTTTTTAACTAAATAGGATAGACGTTTAATAAATAAATAAAATGATGTATTGAAAATAAGATCAAACGTTTATAATAATGTTGCAATCTAGGCCAATGCTGTAAATTGTAAGCTCGACATGACGACAAAACAAATTGGTGCACACAAACTACATTGTTTCCGTATTGCAATCCGCCCACCACTTTTTTCTAAAACGCACCAAATGCACTCTAAAAACCTGATTTTCAAAATTTTCGCCTGCGGCGCAATTAATGGGGGGCTCCACCCCCCATGCCCCCCGTGCGTCCGCGCTTAGTCCCTTTCCCACGACTGTACATGCACACGCAAATCGCCCCCCCCCATGATTATGTCCTAGATCCGCCACTGATGAAACATTGATATCAAAAAGTTACAGAAGTAATCAGAATGGTGAATCAGTTTAAAGGGTGTTTTTCCACTTTTAATGTCATTCAAAGTTGTCAAACAATCAATATCTGGTTCTAGATTTGACAAAGATGGAACTTCAAAATACCGAGAAGGAGTTTTCAACATCTGTTGGCATGTCATACCATTGTTCGAAGGTACAGAAATTGAATCTCATGGAAAAAGGATCAAACATTACAGTTGCCACCATTGATGTTAGTGAAGTCCAGTTGGAACCATTCCATGATAAACCTGATGACAAGTTTAGTGCTGGTAAGTTTTTTTAATTTCATTAATAATTCATTGTTAAGTTATTAATTCTTTCTCTAGGTTACTGGTGCGTTTCAACTCAATTTAAATTACTGATCTAGCATAGGTTATACTATACTATGTCCTAAGGGCATACTGTACATAATAGACATAGGGTAGTACTCGATTCCTACTAGGGATGACATCGGGTACTCGGGTACCCGACTCCCACCCGACTCCTGTTGGAGTCGACTCCATTTTCAAGGATCTGGGTAAAAAAAAAATATATATATTTTTTGATGATAAATTGTATGAGATTTCACTTGTTGTCTCGTTAGTCGTTATCTTATCTCGAAACATTAACATAACAAATCAGCGAGAGTCTTGGCCGGGCCAAGAGACAAGCAAGCTAGTGATACGTAGCGGGTGGTTGGGGGGGGGGGGGGGGGGGGAATGGCCGGACAGCGTTGTGCAACCCCACTGAAAATCAGTTATATAACTGAGTGGGTAGACTCATATAATTTATTTATTTTATTATTTAACTAGAGTAGTAGGCTAAAAATAACTTTTGCATAAAAAAATTGTTTTTTTTTTTTTTTAATTGCGGATCGGGGAGTCAACTCCTACCCGGTTCCCAAGGCTCCGGAGTCGACTCCAATATTTACTACCCGATGTCATCACTAATTCCTACCAGACTTATTTTGGAGTCGTCTCCATTTTAAGTAGTCGATTCCTTCGAAAGTGGGTTGCAGTGTGAGATATTGTGTCAGATAACCTAGGTCCTACATTATGCTGTTAAATAATAAGCCAACCTTACAAACAATCAATATTTAAAGTGTTGTTACTTACTGCCAAAACATGTTGTTTGTGTTTTACTCCCGCCTAGAACAAATTCGGCTGAGAAGGGTGATTCCGATTAGCATTGGTCAAGGCTAACCACTTTTTCCTTATTTTTATTACCCTTGATTTCCAAGGCTCAGGAGTCGACTCCAATATTTACTACCCGATGTTATTACTACTGTATAATATAAAATTTTATGCAGGTAGGCTTAATCAAGAGAAGCAATTCATGGGCCTAGGTAGGCCCTACTAAATTTCATTCAATTTCACAAAAATCTCGTCTTGTGTTCGTTTTGGTGTTTGTTCATACAGTTCTGGTCCAAGTACTACCAGTTAGGCCTGCTCTGATCTTGATTAAAATGGTAGAAACACCTTTGAAATCTCTCACAGTGACTTGCCTATTTTTTGGGGAGTTTTTTAAACTCGATTCGAATTTGCATATTACGGATGGGCAAATATGTGTAGGCCTACTTTCCTAAACGTGTACACTCTAAACACATGTACATGTTTTTGGATAGCTTAAAAAATGTTTGTAGACTATTATTAGGGGACCAGGTAGGATATTTTATTTTTTTATGAATAGTGTTTTCAAAATTCCAAATTGTGTTTTATTGTGTTTTATTTTAATTTTAATGTCATACTTAGGCCTACTACCCTAATTTATGGGAAACCCGTTATCAATTCATCAAAATTGTCAACTCTTTGTTATTATTTTAAAGATGCTGTGTGTTACACTCAAGTAAGTTGCAAATGAATGAAGTGAGAGGTATTATATTGTTGGTCCTGACAACCATTCAAAAGCTAACCTGGTAAGCTTTACTGAATTTTGAGGCGCACATCAAATCAAAACATCTTTAATTCTCTCGTCTCATTTGAATTTTGATTATTTTTTTGTTAGCGGACATCAAAACTGCGCAAATTAGGTCTTTTTGACAGATTGTGTGAAAAGAATGCAAATTTCCTGTTATTTTGCTTTATTATCTGAAATTGTGAAATGTTTTATTGTGCAATTTGATTTGAGTTCTTTATGGAATGAAACATGGACATTTGCTTTTAAAAAACCATTTTATGCAAAATTACAGAATTGTGTTTTATAGCTCAATGCAAAATTCCTGTATCCCTAGCTATTATTATGTTTAATAGGGTCCATCCTAGGAAGATTGTCTAGTGTTCCAACAGCAATCAATGTAAAAACAAGGGGTAAATAGGCCTCAGCGGCAAACTTTTGGACAGCCGGTCGTTGGTTGCACACAGTATACTAATACTTCTTCCGTTTATTGTTTTTAGAGAAACAGTAAACATGTAGGCCTACTCCCATAAAATACGTGTACCGTCCAATCTCTGGCTATTATACAGTGTATACTAGGTCGCTTCGTGAACGCTTTTTCCAGTCACATTGATCTTGCATCTTTAAGTCTATCATTAATGTCTGCCCAGGCCGGTTCTCCTGCCAATGATTTAAATATGCCACATAATTTTGAAATTTCCCTTCGTTCTTGCAGTGCGACCCATCCTAATTCTGAAATCATTTCTGAGGGGCTCCGTGTCTTGGACCAAATTTTCCTAGCAGCCCTTCTTTGGATCATTTCTAGATTTTGAATATGTGATTTTGTATGTGGATCCCATACCAAACAGGCATATTCCATTGCTGGTCTCACTTTCTCTAAATATGCTTTTTCTTCTACTGCTGAACTACTTCCTAAGATTTCTCATTATAAAGTTAAGGCTTTTGTTTCCAATTTTGTAATTTACACTATTTATAATTTATGTGATGTCTCCAGTTAAGTTTTGCATAAAAATGAACCCCCATATAATGTTAATGGTTATTTGTTGATGCATCAGCTGGTTCAAATGGTTGGGCCTAAATGTGGTGGATCAGTCCTCCTCTCCTAGGCCTGCCTACCTCTCAAAGCATCCATTCAGAATAGTTTTTTCTGATGCTGGAAATAAGTTGTTCTAATGTAGATATGGAAATGATTTCCTCATCAATTTTCTTACAAATTTACTAAACTTTTTTTTTTTTTTAGCTGAAGATTGTGAGCCTTCGACTACCCCAGACATTGTTCCCATTGCTGTGGGCTGTGCACTGGTCGGTCTGGTAGCTATAGTCCTTATTGCCTACCTGGTGGGCAGGCGTCGTTCTCAAGCAAGAGGTTATCTAAGCATGTGAGTAAGTCGGTGACAATGAGAACGGCAGATTGGTCATGAAATGGTGGGGTAAGATGTACTAGGTATGATCTGTTCACCTTGAGAAAACATATAGTGTCTCATTGCAAGATCTTTTAATTAATTTTCCTATAGACTTGCTATACTAATTACTAATTAGTAATTATAGCAGATGATTTAAAATTAAGTTCTCCACTACTAGGTATCTTGTTTAAAACTTTAAGCTGCATTTAGAAATGTGTCAATATAAGTAGATAATGTAGTAGTACCACATTTATCTTATTATGCCATGATTGGTATGAGTTCTTTTATGACTTTTAATTCAATTCATCATACACCTTAGTGCTGAAGTTCTCGGGCATGACAAGTAACGCAATGAACTGACCAATATAGAGGATGTTAGAACTGAGCCATTGAATTGTAGATACTGATAATATGTAAAACGCTTAACGGTGAACAGCCGAGTTACTTGATTGTTATAGCAGCGTAGGTGGTCAAGATTGTCTGTGATTTAGAGGCTGTTCTCTGTTACAAAATCAACTCCTGCTTTATGGACATTGAATACAAAACTATAGATATACATAATATTTCATAAACAATTTAATAAAATTAGTTTGAAGAAATTCAAGAAAGTAATTTGTGGGTGATGCATTTTGCTATGTGACTGAGTAAGCAAGCAAAGCTTGCACTGAACTAAAGAGTTAGGTAGATATGTCAATCCAATAATTGGATTTTTAGGTGGGAATTTATTGTAATACTGTAAAGCAATAGGGTATGCCATTACCGTATTGTTCTGAATATACGTACATGCCTACCTTTTTTCATAATTTTAAGTGTCTGAAGTCCCTTACCACCTTGTATATGAATATGTTTTTCAATATTTCAACAAGAAAAGTTAGGGGGTCTGCCTATATTCAGGACGATACGTATATATTCATGATGCTAAAAAGTAAAAATAATACTAATAAATTTTTTTTTTAAATGTATCAAAATAGTGAAATACGTAGAATAGATCATTAATAGCTTAATACTTTAAAGTTTAAATAGACCCACTTGTTAATAAACTCTCAACTTCTATGCTACTATGTTTTGATTCACTGTAGCCTATTACTGTTGATAATATGTGCATAGGCTAAGTTGCTATTTTTGCTTGCTGCATATTTCCATGATTTATCACAAACTTGTATACAAACATGCAAATTGGATTGGTTTATTGATCAACATTGCTTCTGTTAAACAGTCTTTTTCATGTGTTATCCTTGTGGCCATATTGTGTTGTCATTTTCTGATTTTTGTTACTGCATCAGGTACAAGGATATTTTTGTAACATGTGTCTAGCAATTTTGTTACTGTTTTCTGCATAGTTTCCTTTTAGTATAATATTTAATTACTGCTTTGTAGGGCAGAGGCCTGCTGTAAGATAAGCTAATTTGCCTTAACAGATCAGCCTGCTCCAAAACTAGGGCTATGCCTATGAGGAAATGGAAACGAGCAAGATTTACCGGTATTTTATTGTGTAAGGAAGAAAGAAATACATGTAATGCAACCTCAAGTGCAACCTAAACAACTACTAAAGTGTGTGGTTAGAACATTTTTCTGTAGTTGCCTATGTTATGTATTATCTATCACTATCTGGTATTTTCTATTGTAAAAACTAAAAAGTGCATCGGCTTCGATGCGGGTGACTGGTACTTTTGGGTTTTGATTATGAATGTAATGTGGTGCTTTATAGTCTAGGGCTAGGCTTATAGCCATCCTTGCCAAGAAAGCATAAAATAATGTACTTTCATGTTTACAATAGGAAATGGAGTCAACTTATAAGAACCACACTACTATACAACTAGATAGCCTAGGTATACTATATAGTACTAGTACAGTTTAAGTAAGTTTTAAAACATGAGCAGAATTGACTGTTTTGTTGTGTGTGATAGTATTACATTACAGCCATTAATTAAAACTACATAGGTTCAAATTTCAATGTATGTACATACAGTAGCCTCCCCTGGATACACTACACCTCTGTAATTTGTAGCGTAAATTTATCGGCACGTATTAGCTAGATTTGATCTTGGGTCTAGGCTATGTTATATGTGGAAGTATTATACTGTTGGCTTATCACTGACTCACAAAATTATATGTAGGTCTACACACATTTTCTGGCATATTAATCTTACCCCAAAACACTATACATATAATAAATAATACCTCCACCCAATATGGCTGCTGATTGATGTTGCTTAACTCTATGTTTTATGTATGGAATCTTCATTATTAACTAGTAATTACTTGATACCAAGTAGGGGTGTGTGGGTGCCTGAAAGTTTGCATCAGGTATTTGGGGACCAACCCAAATGCAGGTACAAATTTGTTGAAGGATGGTGTAGGGCAGTTGAGATTTGACATCTTTAGCTAAAAGCTGTGTGGCGTTGCCAGTCTACAAACCATTGTAGATCAAGGGTGCAGGTTGATTTTTTCATGTCTAGGACTAGTTACGTTCTCTCTGTGTATGTGGCAGTAAAATTTATGGCCTGCCTAGAGGTACGTGATAATAGTTTTGTGTGTAGATGATACAAAGCGCTGTTTTTTTTTGTTTTTTTTTTACTTAAAACTATGTATTTCCAGTCCTATTTTATTTTATTCACCATGGTTCCTATAATTTGATTATAAAAATTCCTTCCTATTCTGTTAATATTAATTTGAACTTGATGACATAACTTCAAAATAAAATTATGAGAAAACGCTATAGGCCTTAATAAGTTAATATGACACTTGAAAATGCTATGTACACGTACCTCTACCTATGCCTATCCATATGTCAATCAATGAATACCGAAACTTAATACAGTAAGTAGTATTGTAGTTTTTCATTACCAAGTACTAGTTTACTGTCCAAATCCGACCATTGTCAAAACTCCTTCGTGAAGCCTACAGCACTTTTTTTTAACTTCTGCCATCAAGTTTGCACTGATGTATATGGGTGCTAAAAATAAATTTAGTTAAGGTTACTGGTGTCAGGTAAACAGGGGTAAAACATAAATTTTACCATATCATATTTTCAAACTTTTGCTAAATTATGGAAATTTTGAGTGAGTACCCAAACCCCCAAAAAATCTGATACCTGCGGGTATTTTATGAGCAAAACCCTACCTGAAATAAAAAGTGCCTCCCGCACACCTCTGATTCCAATCAAACCAAAATTCAAAATTACAGTACTTAAAACTTGTATTTGCTATGCTATATGCTACCGTATTAACAACAGGCCTACATACCTAGTACAGGATATGCATCTAGTAGGTAGTTTGATTATAAAAATACCTAGTTGGTGGCAATGGCCTATCAAAAATATGATCATTTTCTATGCAGTCATAGAGGTGTTAGATCTACTGTTACTTGTTATCTTCAAAAGTATGCATATATCTGAAAATGTAAGAAAACCTTACCATAATGTGCTGCAACTCTCTGGCTGGCTGGCAACAAATCTGAATGTGTTAAAATCTAGACGTGAACTGTTCACGACATGAAACATGGACGTACTATATGCCTTTCTTAGCATTTTTTCATGTTATGCTATCTTTTAATTCCTTTATTAATTATCGATAAACCAATAATGTTACATTATGGTTCACTTGAAGTTCGGCAATGCCCTTGTGGATTAAATTTCATTGCACGAAAGACTGCAATGTTAAACCATTTAGAACCTTATGCATCGTCTTGTGTTATTATTGCCTATTCTGTTAGGTGTCCATTATCTTTTGTACCAATTGTGAAATTGTGTCAAAATAAACATTTTCATGGGGATAATGTTGTTTTATTTTACCTGCTTTTGTTTGTCTTCTACGCGCTTGCTTTTGTTAGGGTTGCAACTTGCTAATCAATCGTGCCCCATTTCTGCCTTTCAGTGATGAGAGTGAGTCAGAGAATTGACAACCGCTGCTACAGAAACGTTCACCACCACCAGTGATGTATGCACAAGTGGTGCATGCACACCAGAACACGTGGAATTGTTAACATCTACAGTAGTATAAATAGCGATCAATTTATACAGCCCAGACTATCTTAGTTAAGAAGTCCACGGACAAGGGATTGCAACTTTTGTCTACACACTGTGACCACTGATTCAAAATAACACTTATGTACTCTAAAAATGCCTCTGAAAATGTTTTCTACTCGTAGTTAGTCAAGATTTAATTAAGACTTAGTATAAGACTTCTGTTGGACTTCTAAACTTAGATAGCATAAAACAATATTTTGTAATTATTTATTATTAGCTATTACTATTACTGTATTCTTATTATTTTTATTATTTTAAGGCTTTACAGTAGTATATCCTGCATTCATAGCAAATACTAAGTGAATTAATTGACAGTGTGTATTATTCTTTCCTTCATTATTGACAACTGATTGTGCAGATTGCCAGATATTCTTAAGAAATTGATAATATTTAATAGAAATACTACTAATGGTACATACCATGACAATTATATATGTGCCGGCACTCGACCTCAGGATGTAGATTTTTCACTTGGTCATAATAAAGCTGCTCTGCTGTACAATATAGTTGCTACTATTGTTTGAGTGTATAGTGTGACTAGAGATTCAGCGTCAGTGGCTGCTTGTCTACCGCGAGATACTGCCAGAAACATGTTGCGGTATAGTTGTTCCGCAGCAAGTATTTCGATGCGCGCGGTTTCGACGGGCCAATGAGCGACCAGTATTTTGAATTGGGATCCGCTGATTGGCTGCAATCCATCTGCCGGTGACGTTAGCATCTGCTTACTTGCTTCAAAACAACTATAATAGTCTAGTTCATTGTAATTTTAGCGTGAAGTTTGGTGCATGGTGTGGCGATCTGTGTGAATATCAACACCTTCGGTTAGGACGACAATGTAGTAACTGGCGAGCGTATGTTGGCAGTACATTGGCGCAGAGTCCCTAATGTTTTCTTCTCTTTTATTTTATCAAATCTTCATGATCTTAATATTGTTTGTATCAAAGTTCATATAAGCCCAGTTAGTGTTATGAATCTTATAATTTAGCTATTAGTCCTTACTGTTATTATTGGTTGCAGAACGCACAACAGTGTGAATGAGCCTATGGTTCTCTTTCTACAACATTTTTATAATTAGAATGGAAATGTATATTTTGATTTTGGTTATGATAAAGTTAGTTAGTGTTGTTTTAGGGCACTCAACAGTAGAGTTACCAGTGCCCATGTCAAGTCTATTAGAATCTTCCAAATTTTCTTTTTCCATAATTGTGGATTACCACCATGTTTTTTTTCTTTCCAAGGGGAGGAACGTAAGGGGCGACGCGGGGGGACAAGGGGTGGACAGGCCTGTGCTGGTCAGAACCAGCCACAAGCGTATGGGAAGGGCAGGGGTTCCCCCACGTCATGGTCGTCTTCGTCTTGTGTCATCATCCGTCCGTGTTGTCATTGTCGTCGGGGAAGTAGTCAAAGTGAATGGGTTCCCCGACGACGATCCAGAGCTCGCCATTAGTTTCAGGGAGTGAAACTCCCCTATTCACGGGCCAAACCACGAGAAGGTTGAGAGTTGGACTTTGAAGGCCCGATTATGATAAAGAAATAATAATAATAATAATAATAATAATAATAATAATAATAATGAATATTAGGTTTTTAAGCATATAAGCCCGCTTTAAGGACATAGTTATTGAAAATGGCAGTTTCGTAAAAGTTTGTTCTGTGGTCCCGGTAGCTTAATTGGTAAAGCTATGGCACGTTAAGCCGGAGGTTCTGGGTTCGAACCCCAGTCGGGGCAAACTTTTTTGACAACTGCTATGAATCAATAATAATAATATAATAACACATCAAAACAATTGATATGAGAATCTAAATCCAAAACAAAATAAACCATAATAATCAAAAATAACAATGGCAAATAAAATAGGCCAAAATAATAGACGTTAAAAAAAACATCTCGAAAGCGACCAATTGAAAGCTTGGGCATCTTCCACTACAATTCTTCATCATGTGATTAGGCTGTTCCAATTTTGTTTGCTGTATGTTTGAACATTTACTCGGCCATCAAATGATGCTTCATGTGTGTACACGTGTGTAATAGCAGTCTACTATATTTGAGATTGATTTGAATTTTCTATGATTATTTAATTTAGTACACAAAATATTAACTCCTTATTATCTTATATTATCCAGACTTCAATATAAAGAGGGACTCACCTACTTTGAAGTAGAATTTGTTATTAAAATAATAATGAGTTACTTTGGTGGTATCTTTTAAGGTAACGCGTTCCTTTTATCATGGGCTAGCACAGGTTGAGTAGATGTTTATTTTTATATATTTTAATGGGGTGAAGTGCATTGGTTGTATTGTGACATTAAGCCATTGCTATCACAAGAGAATTTAAGCCCAGTTCAGTCTATTGACTAGTGATTTAACAAGTTTAGCCATACAGGGGTATTGCATGCGGATGTACGTACACAACTTTTACTGACTAAATTACCATTAATTTGTTCAATTTCTTAAGGTGGAACAACAAAAACCTTATTTACAAAATATAGCTTTAAATTAACACATAGCCGTAATGCTAGAACATAGTAAACACGTACTGGAGTTCACACAAATGTGCTGTTTTCAAGCCATAGTTTTAATGCGTAATTCTCTGCTTTAAGAGGGAATTATGCACATGTTGTCAATTCGCATATAGCTATTTGATCGGCCAGGAAACATCCGACATATGAAATTAAGTTGTCAAAAAAAATACATGGGCACCCCTACTTTAGTAGATTTTCAATAAAAAAATTTAATCAGCCAGAAAAAAATCAGATTTCAATTTCCTACTTTTTAACAAATAAATTCAAAATAATAAAAATCAATATTTTTAGTTGAAAAATTGAGTAAATAAATTTTTGAAAAAATTTTTGGGGAAAAGTATGAATCCTTTCCACTTTTGTCACAACGGCGTAAAGTTTCAATCAACTGTGATGTCCGCGATCAAACGAAAAACGCATGTCCTATTTCCTCTTCGGCTTCGGCGAATGTTCGAATCCGTACGACATGAGCAAGCCTCCTGGGCATCACTGTACCACGCCTCTGTTTGAAATGGATTATCAAAATAACTAATCACGTATTATATCTTGTAAATACGATGAAAATTCACTAAAAATAATTGATAAAAATTGAAAATTAAGAAACCCTACCTAGAGGGTCAAGTAAAGACAAATTTAAATGTACTTAAATAGGTACCTAGTAATTTTATTTTACTAGGAAGCTTCGCAAACGCTTTTTCAGGCGCGTTGTTGGATGAGCGTATGTTTTTTTAAACGAAAAAACCGTAAATTGAGATTTCATGAGAAATTATTCTTCGATTGCGCTCAAATTTCACAACAATATTTTAATTCATGAAATTAAGGTTCTGTGAGAAAATCGTTACAATCGGATAAAGCATGTAGGTCGAAGAATGTTTTAAAAATAATAAAAAATCGTAAAATTGCGATTTTCATAAGAAATAATTTTTCGATTGCGCTCAAATTTCACATGAATATATTAATTCATAAAATTAAGGTTCTGTGAAAAAAATTACAATCGGATAAAGAATGTAGGTGTTATAAGTCGAAGAATGTTTTTAAAAATCGAAAAAAATCGTAAAATTGCAATTTTAATGAGAAATAATTTTTCAATTGCGCTCAAAAACGTGGCAGTTCTAAGTTCAGAGATTTCGAAGGCCTCCAGAAAATTTCATCGCAATTGGATTATCGGTTTAGCCGGAATCGTGTTAACAAACACACAAAAATACAAACAGAAAAAATAAGAAAAACGAAAAGAAATCGTTAAATTGAGATTTTCATGAGAAATAATCTTTCGATTGCGCTCAAAAACGTGGCAGTTCTAAGTTCAGAGATTTCGAAGGCCTCCAGAAAATTTCATTGAAATTGGAGTATCGGTTTAGCTGGAATTGTGTTAGCAAACACACAAAAATACAAACAGAAAAAAAACAAGAAAATCAAAAAAAAAAAATCGTAAAATTGCAATTTTCATGAGAAATAATTTTTCGATCAATTTTTGGAACCGTGCTGTTCTAAGTTCAGAGATTTTAAAGGTCTCCAGAAAATTTCATTGCAATTCCATTTTATGTATTATATGTACTACCGGTACTGGAGTCAAAATACAGTATTGTGCATAGGTCTACTGCATTTAGATCAGAACAATATTATTGTTTACTTAATAAAAAATACATAAATTTATTACGATGTGTTACATGGTGTTTTAAATAATACCAGATGTTAATAATCAAGATAATTTTTTAAGTTTATTTAATTTGAAACAAAATTTTTCACTTCATTGATTGACTTTAAATAACTTGCGTTTTCTATCCGAGCTATAGCGATTCTCAATTTCGCCACCACAGGTCAGGCCATTTTGGTTTGAATCCTCAATAGTTTTGCTCAATCCTTGACTTATTACAATAGAATATTACCTAGGGTACGGTACTTAGACTTGCGAGTTGCGACAGATACAAACCTGTAGTAATCCAGTTACCAATCTGGAACAGGTTTGCGTAGATACCCCTAACCTAAAATGACAGGTGTTTTAAAGCTGTAATATTTCGGGAATAATGGGACAGAAGAGTTGTGCGATTATTTAGCAAATGTTTCATAACATATCTTTTATTTACATTTATCAGCGTATTTGTAATGTAACATGTTTATGGGGAGTGATATTAAATAACTTCCAGTGATAAATAACAATGCAAATGCATTTTATCCTAATCTAACTTGTACAGACAACATACATAACAGTTTGTTTGTATTTTATTTTTAAAAGGGTAGCCATCAGGCCACCCACTACAAAATACTGACTAAGTAAAAACATTAAGAAATGTAATGATACCACGTTAAATGAATATTTACATAATATCAAAAAAATGCATAGGTCAGTAAAATGAGCTCTTGCAACAAGAAATGCAGTACAGTACATTCAAATAACACAGAGCCATCTATATTTAATATGATGTATAAGATTGTGATCGATATAATTCTCAATAAATTACCATTAAGTATCAGTTTTGCTCAATTGCCTAGCGTAACATTGAAAAACAAAGTGTTAAGTGTTTATGACAGCCCAAAAGCAGAATTCTTTCATCTAATCAATAACTATAATACTTATGTACTGTACCCTACGTTAAGTACTAGTGATTTCAGTGTAGATCCCCGAACTGTCAGATCCTATCCTGTCTTCTATCCAATCTCTTTGCACAACATGCGTATTTCCTCTGTTCTTGTTCAATCTCCGGGGAACATTTAATCGATCATGAGCTCAAAATGCACTGAGCCTCGTCGCTCGTGACGATCATGGTTTATGTTGTGGGCCCAGGCTTTGCACTCAATGTTGATCAGAACACCGGCTGTGGAACAAGATGAACATGATTGATGAAATTATCTAAATCATAATTATTCATTAATATTCAATATGAATTTGATGTGTTCATGGTTTAATTTGAAAGAAAACATCAGGCACATACATATAGCACTGGATACAGACATATACATGATGGCATAACAAGCCAAATTTGGTCATGTGCGAAGAAGTAGAATTCATTGCATCTACCTAAATAAAACATGAACACATTTTATATACTCGGTAGTGAGAGTATAATTCAGTTCTTGAATTTGTGTGCAGTGCTAATCTGCTAATCCCTCAAAGAAACTAAATTTACAAACAGGCCAACTCGTGTACCAATTATACCTTCGTCAAAACCGGGACCTAACACTTGGATAACGCGTGGCTCTACGTTGCCAAATAGAACTCGCTTCAAACACGACACATTTAAATTGCTTTTCTATTGTGTTGAAAGAGTGGCGCCTCCTCATCGACAACGCTGACCGCGCGCGCCATCAGGCATTAAGGGTTGACAGGCTACAAGACTACTTATTCCGCTCGAATGAAGAGCGGCGAAATAAGTACTGCCCACAAAAACAGGGTCAGCTCTATAAGGAGAGTTAAAAAACAAGTTTTACTTCCACCAACTACTAACTATAAGTAATTATTTTTCATTCATCTTTTAACGAACATGTGTTTTCTAAGTATGTTGTATTTACTCGAATAAAGGCCACCATCGAGTAATGGCCGCTCAAATTTTAAAGAATGGAATAATACTATTAACAAATTGTTTCAAATAATGGCTGAAACCCACTTTTAAACTTTATTTATTTAAATATACCTGGCCTATTGGGATAAATACGGTATGTACAACATAATAAAAAATCTTTAATGTAGGTAATTATGTTGATTGTACGTACTGGCTGGCCTTTCAAAGAATATAGCCACAAGGGGGCTAAGGTATCCTTCCTGATTCTGGAACGGGAAGAAATAGCCTGGATATCCTCGCGTGGGTATATATTGGATGGGCCCCATGTTCTCCACGTCAGCAGGGTTCTCACCTTCACAGCTTACCCACACCGTATTTGCCTGTTTTTCACAAAAACAATAAAAAACACACATTAGTAATTACATTTGCAGTGGGTACCATCTTAAAGCATTTTAATTTTAATTTATTTCTATTTTTGTACATAACGGTATTGTACTTGAAAATTAGAACAAGCCTACGGTATACCAATAAGCTTAAAGTGCTGTTGTAATAAAAAAGCTCACAATCTCATAATTTTTCATTAATGGAGAGATTCAGAAAAGAGTTCCTACGTGCCTCCTCACAAATATTCATTTTAGTTTAATGTACAGTATGGGAACTTGATTGAATAATACTTAGTAGTAATTAATAAGCATCTCATTTGTATCCTGTGTTTCATGAATTTATGGATACCAAGATCAACATTGAGAAGGATATTTTTAATGGCCTTGTTCATCTAGTTGCTGTAAAAAAATTGTATGGCAATCACATAATTAATGTACCTAATATTCTGTTGTTATAGAATGATTTGAATATGCATAATTTTATTTCTTTATTGATTTGAAGTACTGTACCAGCAATACAAATAAGGCCGTTTCAGAATCTATTTTCTAAATGTTATCTATGCATACTTTAATCATCCTAGTGGCAAAATCACATTCCAACAGTTTCTTCAAGCAATGCTACAAAATATTGTGCTCTTCTTAGTATTCCATATTTATGTTAACATAATAGGGATTTCAATACTTGTTGTAGTGCTCTGCAATATTTGTAGAAAAAAATCAAACCTCAAGATGATCATAATTATATTTTATATTTAAAATTAATATAATTTTATAATATGTTCAAAACAAAATCAAGTTCATGTTTACTGTTTTGTTAGCACACAATCACAGGGGATGATTGAAATGGAAAAGATAATAATGAATGTTCAAATTGAAATTACATTAAGTATAATTTTCTTTGTGGCTGGGCGGCTGGGGTAACTGGCATCATCAAACAAAATTTACACTTTTGTATGTTTTAATTACCGACAGCAAAATAGTAGGAATATTCCATCTGTGAGAAATCAAAGGTTGCAGGACTGGTGTTAAGCACAAATATGTTTGGTCAAATTGCTGACACTTTGCTGTTAGTGTTCTTATTTAAATCATATATATATATTTTTAAAGAATACCATTGTATAGCATTATTTTTCACTTGTGCCTGAAGTGTGCTTTTTACTTCATTTGGAGCTACATAAATGGTTAAGACTTGTGAGTGTCATTAAGCCAAGTTTTCCACACAAAAATTAAAAATGTGATTTTCTAAAATGCGTGTGCAAGTATTTCCGTTTTTGGTTGCACTTTTAGTTTTTCAGTGGATTGACAATAATTTTTGTCACACAGTGATCTAGTATTGGTAAGTCCAATACTAGATCACAGTGATCTAGTATTGGACTTACCAATACTAGATCACTTTAAAAAAAAATGTAAACACAAACATTATTTTTTATTTAAATACAATGAGAAATACAGTACGTACCGGTACAGTAATACACACCCTGCTGATACTACTCGTAATTCAATAAGGGAGTTGAGAGAGGGAGTAGGAACCATCAATGGCAGGAACCCTTTCATAAAACTTGATTTAAAGCTAGCCTTCTTCAGAGGAACCATTAACCGAATATATTTATGTGTTTGTTCTAAACAATTAATAATACTAATTTCCTACCAGGTAGGCAAGTAATACACCTACCTCAGGTTTAGAAAGGTTCACTAATCCTACAATGTGAGCTTGGAGATCTGGAGGCATCAACTTAGGCAGGTTTTGAGTGGTGTTGTAAAACTTTGGTTGCCAGTTGAAGATCTGAAATTAAATACAATATTTTATTAAACCCAACATTATGTTATTATGTAAAATGATTATTGGAGAAAATGACAATAGTGTTTTGGCTATAAAAGAAGCTTTCAAATATCTACCTACTTAACACGTTGGTGTTTTTAAAACATCCCTTCAGAGACTTTCTGTATGGTGATTAATGTCAAATATCATAAATTCATCTTTTTATATTAACACTGAGGTTTTAGGGTCCCTTGGAATTTGAATAGGGGTTTCACTATATTACGTATATTCTAAACTTAATGATAGTACTGGCATTCATAAATAAATAATCTAATGTTGTATTACACATAAAACTGAATGTGCTTAGTTGTACAGCAATGATATGTGATGTGCACTCTTACAGTCTCAGATTATCAATATTTATTGTTTTTCAGCCAGAAACATTTCAAGAAAATGATCAATTTTGCATTTTCCCCCCCAAAATACTAAACAATAAAATAGAATTGTTGTGACATAAAAAATTAATATGGTACGTTTTTTACACTTGCTCACCCTTTTTGCCAAACTTAAAAAGTGATACATCATGAGTCCCGAAAATTCAAAGACGAAAGTTTATTTACAGATGTATCAAATTGACTTCTGCACTAAATATTTCATTTGAAATTTAGTAACTTAATAATTAAAAATAAAAAAGAAAAAATTAATAAAGAATAGACACTTAAAGAATGTACAGTAGCAGTACTGTGATTGTATGTATGTACCTTGTTAAGCTTGAGGAAGATGCACGGGGCTCCCTTTTGGTAGTTGTAATGGTTATCCTTGTTGCAGGGCTTCCAGTTCATGGGATTGACCAGACACACTTTACCTTCGTCCCGTACACTACCATAGTTGCACTGTTGTATGTTGTCGGCAAAAGTGCCATCCGGTGACGGCTTTGGGTAAACTGTAAAATTCACAATCTGTCAGTGTGCTTAACTTAAGAAATAACTGCTCTGTGTGGGTCAATAATGAAACACAATTGTGTGAAGTACAAAAGTTAATTATTAAGTTAACATTGGGCTTAGCATTCAAATTTTGTATACTAAATTTAGGGCCAAGTAAAATTAGCATTACATTTTCAGTGTTATAGCATAAATATAATAATAGCAATGGTTCCATTAACATTACATTGTCAAATAAACACTACTAGCAGATTTCGAAAAACATCATCTCACAACTTTTGTATCAATGCGTCCGGTATGATTTGATAAAATTGCACAAAAAAACATTTCAAGAAATGTACATGTGCATGTGCATGTTTTGTTTTAACGAGGTAAAATTGTGAGAGTGGTGAGAGAGATATGGTACCGACAGCTTGCTTCAAGTGGAGTATAGGCAGGCCATAATGGAAAAACACAGAACACTGTATTATAATATGTAAAATGTATTTATCAACAAAATGATGGACACCAGAAAATGACTAATAGCGGAACTTGCATTCCTAATGTCTAGCTGATAATTTTTTTTTCCGTTTAACTTTAGTAAATAGTGTGTGTTTTGGAACAGTTAGGCTGCTTTACTCAATCGAATAGAAACAAATGAAATTTATTTTATTAGTGTGTTTGACTATGCCAATTGCCAACATTGTTAAAAGCATTTCAAGCTTACCATTGAGGAAATTGTCAAGTTCATTTGTCCAGTATTTCCAGTTCTCTTCCGAACCAGTATCCATTTTGCGGTACCAAATAAGTGTGCTCTCAACATTACTCTCTGGAGGCATGGGGCGGAATCCAAGGCCTGAAACAGATAAAAATTAAAAACCATCATGCTGCTGATCGGTTGGCTTTCTTTAAGTTTTAGTAAAGCCACTGTTAGGAGGTGAATTATGAGTAAATTAAGGTAGGGCTTATTATATGTTATTGTGATGGCAATATAGGAAATCAGTTTTCTTTAACCGTTGGTTTTATCACATAGCCTACTCTCAATAAGTCCAAGGTGTGTCACACCTTTACAAAGCTATTATTTAAACTAGGAAAACACTAAAGTCCCGTCATGTTGTTGAGCGAGCACCGGTACGTGCAACACGACCCGAGTACGACATTCCCATAATGTTACATACCAATAAGTCTTTAAGGTCTTGACCGATTTAGCTGAAAATTAGTAAAATAGGAGATAAAGGATAAAATCCACCACCATCTAGAGGACCTTGACATCATTTCTTTGGGAAAACTATTTTAACTCTTTGATAACAAATAATACACTGCTTTCTCGATAGTATTTTGATTACTTCTAGGTGGCAGTGCATAGTGACCAGAATTCTCGTGCGACTTTTTGTTGCCATGGTAACGTTACTTTTGTTAAAATGTAATTTCTATCTACACTACTTAAGGTCTTAACCGATTTAGCTGAAAATTTGTAAAATAGGAGAGAATGAGAATGTTGTACTTATTGACCCTGCAAAATTTCATAACGATCGGAACATGTTTATTTTTTATTTTTTTATTTTATTTTATATTTTTATAACCAACAATCGGATTTTGTTCAAAAACTATACAGCAACCCGCATAGGTGGTATGTACATGTGTGCAAAATTTCAGGTCGATCAGAGAAACAGTGCGACCTGTACCGAAGCAGTTACAGAGAAAAGAAAAGAAAAACAAAAAAAAAACAGACATTCGAACCATAAGAGTCAAGTGGAGACGCTCGCTACGCTCGCTCAATAAGAACTTAATAGGTACCTAATATGCACCAATTACTCTCAGTTTTTATCGTGATAATCACAAACCATCGTGACGTCAAAAAATACAAATTTAGTTATCTCAAAATAAAATTTCAGTCATAGAAAAAACTGTAGCTTGTAATTTCGTCTGGAAATATTATTGAGTAATTTCAAAATCGGATATTAGGGTGATTCTGATATCGATCAATTACAAAGATATCAAAGAATCATCATATCATATCATGCCGAAACATCAATTCCATTTCCATAGAACTAGGAAGCTTCGCAAACGCTTTTTCAGGCGCGTTGTTGGATGAGCGTAACTTTTAAAAACGAAAAAGCGTAAAATTGCGATTTTTATGAGAATTAATTTTTTGATTACGCTAAAACTTCACACGAATATATTAATCCATCAAATTAATGTTCTGTGAAAAAATCATTACAATCGGATAAAGCATGTAGGTGTTTTTCGTCGAAGAAATTTTTAAAATCGAAAAATATCATAAAATTGCGATTATCATGAGAAATAATTTTTCGATTGCGCTCAAATTTCACACGAATATATTAATTCATAGAATTAAGATTCTGTGAAGAAATCATTACAATCGGATAAAGCAAGTAGGTGTTATAAGTAAAAGAAATTTTAAAAATCGAAAAAAAATCGTAAAATTGCGATTTTCATGAGAAATAATTTTTCGATTGTGCTCAAAAACGTAGCAGTTCTAAGTTCAGAGATTTCGAAGGCCTTCAAAAAATTTCATCGCAATTGGAGTATCGGTTTTTTCGGAATCGTGTTAACAGACAGACAAAAATACAAAAAAAAAACATTCCGGATTTTTTCTTCAGTGTAGTAGAATGGAATCTTCGCTTCGCTCGCCACGCTCGCTACGCTCATCCAAATATTTTATTTATTTATTAAGGCCACCAACAACAGAGCAAGCTCTACAAGTGTGATGTGGGCATTAGATTACAATTAATTCAACACTAAATACCAAAATATATCATATGACATCACACAACCAAAACCATTAAGTATAGACTTACCCGGGTTATTTCCGATGAGGGAGCCTTCCAGTTGCCACTTGGGTATCTTCATATCTAACGTCTGATAGAAGACTGTGAGCATCGCAGAGAAGAAGCCTATCAGGCATGTGTAGAACAGAACGTAGAACAGCAGAATTTTTCCTATAAGCAAATTATATTTTCAATGTTAAACACTTTTTAATAAAAAATTTGTACGTTTTGTTATGCAACATTGATGGGTGTAGAAAAGCAACACAAATACTGTCGTTAATGCAATACATTTTCTGTAGAACTGTCCACTTTACCACTTACTAATATAATATTGCAGCGGAAATGGCTCATGGGTGGTGGGTGCTAACTGCTAACTGCCTTCGGATGCTATATCACTGCAACCTTTACCACCAGCAAAACGTGTGCGAATATTGTTCTTTGTTTTGGAATTCGTTGTGACATCGTATCGAAATGACAATGATTCCGGTTTGAGTAATTAATTTTGTTATTTAGGTTCCGTTGAAGTAGCTCGATAACTTGATAAAACCTACCTACCGGTAAGTTCTTTTGCCGTTTTCGTGATATATACGTGACTGAATCATTTGAATCCAACTTCTCAAATGTAATTTTAACTAATCATAAATAACAAATTAATTCTACCTGAACATTTATAACTTCTATGTCAACTAACAATTAAACACGTTCGATTCCCGCTTTAGGCAGAAACATTTTAACTTCTGATGTGGACTCAACTTAATGCGTAAACGGTGACTTTGAAACACATAATAAATTCTAAGATTGTTCCGAATTATCCTTCTTGATTCTGGCGCTGTCTGCGAGTGCAATCGTGTCCAGCTTCATTGATCGGTGTTTCATACTTAAATATGCCGGTATCTCCCTAGTTGGTTATTGTTCGCTCGTCGATGGTGTCGGTGCCTACAGGGTGGCTTCGTTGGCTTGAAATTTAATGTCCCCCACTGAAAATCAGTTGTAACTGAGTAGGTCGATTCTAAATACGATTCCCTCCCCCCCCCCGACCTTTTCTTTCTTTTAATATAAAAATAAAAACTTACCGGTACACAGAACATATTATGCTACAATGTTAAAACTGAAACGCGCTCATGCACATTTAATCGTGTATTGTTATATGTATACTTTTTAAATTTTTATATGTATTTCTGGTTAACAAGTCCTTTTTTAAAATCAATGTAAACCATTTTGGACGCTGATTTAACGCTGATAGTCATTGGCAAATATTTATGACATCTATGCGCCCGTTTCGTTTCTGAAGCTTCCCCACCATGTTCCTGTAATTCTAATCCTTATCTCTAGGATGGCACGTAAAGCCGTTGGTCCATTTGGCACTTTTCGAAATGAGTAGGCTACGTGCTGGTACCGGGTTTCCCCTCCTCCCTTCTATTCGTCCTTCATCCTCATCTATCACCACTCATCGTCTCGAATATAGCCTTAGTTAGTGCATTAATATGAGACATTGAGCAATACAAATAATCAATCAATCAATCAATCAATCAATAATCAATCAATCAATCGAGCTCGACTGGCGATCGAGTTTAGAATATCAGGCTCTACGAGCTATAAGGGACGGATATATGCATACTTATACTCGTACGGATATTTATTGCTTATTTTTATATGGAAGAAACCACTCATTTACGTTGGTCGAATAAAGAAAAACAACATAATGTAAATCTGTTTATGCAAAACTTTTAAATTTGCAAAAATTAAGCTCAAGTTGGTTAATTTGGTACGTTCAGTTATACCAATTTACTATTTAGTAGGTACCGGTACATTAAATAGGGTGTTTACGAAAACCTGTGATCTGTAAACCCATCTGATCGGAACCGATCACTAACTAACCCTCATGTTTACTTAAGGCCAGATTAAAATCGGATATACGGAGGAGGTAAGGTTATGGACAAATTGATGATAATTAATTATTGATAACTTAATTAATTGAGCTAGCTTGTTGTGTTTCTTTTCAGCCGTCTTCAACGGTAATCTTAGCTCAGCGCCCGTACTTTGGCAATGCGAAAAGAACGCAATTTACCACTAAAACGGGATTCCTAATCAGCTAACTCTCCTCTAAGACAGATCATCGGATCACTGATCGGACTAGATGATCTTCGTAAGCGGGTGTGTTTGCTGGAATCTGAGGCGGTGGATCAGCTTTGCGCGAGCTTTAGCTGAACACAAACATGAATACCAAGTCAAACAGTCTTCGTGGTGTGAAAACATTGTTATCAACAAAAGAAAACAAACACAGGATAGATATTCGACTCGATGCAAGAAACGATCCCCAGTGAGCGAGGTCGTTAATGCGACCTTGTCCGGCGCCGACTCCACTTGCCACTCAGTCTAGACACACCCACCAGGTAGGCCATAGCCTCGTACCCAGACTGGGGGGCTAGATTTCTGTCGTGGTTACAATGATAAATGTTCCCTCTTTTTTTCTTCACTTTCGACACAAAAATACTAATAATATACCAATCGTTATCGAATTGTAACTTGTATATTATTTGTGTTATCATTGTTATATTTATTTTATGACATCATTATCCGTATAATTTGTGTATTGCCCTTTGGTTTTGTAAAAATAAAATTAATGCTCTTCCAACGCGTCAGAATCTTCGTGTATTTAATATCCCACAGATGCAGAACAAAGATAAGATACATACGGTAATAGTAATACAAATTCTTCTAAATGCTAAAAGCAAAGACGTGGAAGAATAAATATATCAACATCGAATGAAAATTAATATCTCATGAACGAGATCCTATTTCAAAGTCTGAAGGTCTGGTGTTTGGAAGATATGACAAAAATTACATTTAACAAATCATCCATGCACGTCTTGCTGAGTACACATAGGTTTTGCTAAAGGATTGCATGCTTACTCGAATCTGGAAGAGGGCTGTGTTCTTACGTCTAATGTTACGAAAGTTATTCTTGTATTGGATAAATATCATCAATGTCAAATTGTATCAAAAATGTGGTTTAGAGTCATGTGGAGTTTAGGCTACTGAAAGTAGTTTGATATTGAGACACATTTTAAAACGAGTATGATAACATTGATTAGAACTAAGCTGCGTAAAACCACATTCTAGCATAGAAACGACGAAATAACCGAATCAGAAAGACTTCGGTCGCTCACCACCGGGGTACACGCACGCGTAACAAAAAATTATAATGGATGACAATCTGATTAAGCATTCCTTTGTTGGAAACAGCATTCGTCGAGCCAAAACGCCCAAGCTAGTATATAGTAGGCCTTATGGGTCAAGACAGCTTGGCATAAATAAACAATAATGGAGGCACGAGCGTCGCCGCGCCGCATTGGCTGTGACGCCGGGTCGATAGGACTCGCGTGACGTCGGTCCTAGCTATTGATCTCGGAGTGCATGCTTGTCGACGGCGCCGCGCCAGAGACACACTCTCACAACGAGTGAAAACTAGAAATGTGGATATACAGGTGTGGCCAAGAAAATAGCACAGAGAACAGACAGAAGGCAACAACATTTATTCTGTAGAAACTAAATATCTAAACAATGTATTGTTTTGTAAATATTTCGACATGTAAGCAGAACAAACACGAATTCATTCTAGGACTCGGAATATCATCTCACTGTATCGTACTTTATGTTTTGTTTAATGATATATAGATACAATTTTAATCCGTAAACGAGGTCAGACAAAATAGACCGGATTGTTGTTTTAGTGTATTGTTGGAAAGGCTGAGGCATTGTATTTTCCAGTCTAAAAATTTGCAATCATATTTCGTAGTTTTTCACGATATTCATTTGACTTCGATTACATGTTAGGTATGCTGCTTATATATTCTCGAAACCTATGCCATTTTTTGTTTATTTAACTTGTACATAGATTTATTCGTGGCTTTTTGATTTATATCTAGAGTTATTTTTTCTTGTAATTTACATCGTTATGACAAGCGTAAGAGAACGTCTCAACGCTTTGCGTTTAATTTAATCGAATTTCATAAGGTCGTTCATTTGTTCAATTTTCCTTCAGGTTGCTGCTTCAGGGTGTTGCTATAGATTTGCTCCAACATGAGTAAGAGTGAACCTTGGCGGAGGGCAAAACTTGTGGACCAAGATTGCGACAACAGATGGGCGGGACGCCTTTTGTTGGTGGCAGTATCTGAGACAAGCACGGATACGGGAGTACCCAAAATAGGAAGCGAAGCTTACCGTTATTATATAGAACGTTTATTTAAACGTCCAAATATCTTGGTGGAGGTGCCGGGTTTTACAAATCGCTAATTTGGGTAGACCTCGCCGCACCCCCGATCCCCAGACTCACCCTTGTTGAAGGGTATGCAATGTCGACAAAAACGCATATCGATCAGAGGTCATGTTCGGGTTTTATTGTGAGACCCGATACAGGAGGGCGGACAGAGAGACAAGTATTGCATTAAGCTTCGCTCCCTAAAAATGTTTTCACGTGAGGACGATAAGAATATAGTATTTTTCTATATAGTTGACTATCAATATTTTATGAAGATACAAAATGCGATGGCTGATTGGCTAGTATTTACCATTGGGAAATTATTCCTAACTGAAATACGTTATTTCTAAATAAAATATTTACGTCATAATTTTATACAATTGAAAACAAAAGATGTTATAAAAGTGGAAACGTCGTACAATCAATCCCATCGTGCGATGTTGTCGGTTTCAGAAATGTTGATTTTACCGGTATTTCTCCAACTGATATAGTACTGGTATGTCAAAGTTTCTGCCTGCTTGTGATAGGTTTGTAGTTTATAGTTTCCTTCTGAAGATGGATATCCGTATAGGCCGGTTGAGCAAAGTCTTGTATATTATTCATTATAAAATGATTGACAGAATGATATATAACTCAAGCGTAACTCGCGAAACTCTGATAAGGGAGGTAATCGGTTCGAATCTCGCAGACGACAATCCTAACTTATAAGAGTATGCATCACACATTCAACGGAACTCAAGCGCTTGGCGCGTGTTATTTAGATTTCCTCAGTTCACAAAACAATTATGAAAAATGTGTAATGTTGTAACATAGTTCAATCCACGTTCAAGGTTGCTGGTAATTTTCAACGGTCTAACATGTTAACTAAAACTTAAAAACATATTTCGGAACCTTATAAATGAGTTTTCCGTGTTTTGCTGTTCCGGAAGATGTCTTTCGTTTTACTTTACATGCAAGACCATTGAAAATTGTCAACAACCTTCATCGTGGAGTGAACTATTGTTACAACAAAACACATTTTTCATTGTTGTGTGGACTGAGGAAATGTAAGTAACACGCGCCCAGCGCTCGAGTTCCGTTGAATATGTGACGAATATATACTATTAAGTTTTTCCAAGGTTTTCCTCAGTCGTTAATGCGAACGCGAACGTTAATGCCCCTTGGACATTCTCTTACTGTTACTCTTATTCCAAAATACCTAGTTATAGACACCGTATAACTTACATTTAATCGAACCAGGTTTCCCACGACAATTTTAATATTATCTCTATAAAAAATGTAAGTTCTCATCAACAGCAGCTGCCAAATATTCTCTCGAGCTGTCCACACATTTTATTTATTTATTTAACACCTATCCTATTCAGTTTAAAAAAAATGACTTACAAAGGACACATTATACTACTATTCCATTTTCCCCGTTAACTGACTTATTTTTTTCAATTTTGTTGCGTAATCATATTTTTGCAAAACTGTATAACCATTGAGTAAAGACACGGTCTAAAAACTATGCACATGCAAGACGTGATAATAAAACGCCTGTATAGTGCAACGAATCACTTTACGTAATCACTAATCACAATGTGATTATACCCAACACCAAAACAGTATTACTAGGTAATATTTCGCCAGAAAGTTTTAACGGTAAGGTCATGTAAGAATGATTTGTCTTTATTATGACGAGGCGTAATGCCTTTTTTGATTATATTCAGGATTTTAGAAAATGTAAAACACCACAGAGTTTTAATAATCAGTCCTCCCAATCCGTGTTACTCCCACCGTATGTGTTGCTATATGGGTGAACGTGTTTTCCTGCTACTGGAAAGTTACACGATAGTTCGTACACAAGTACCAAGAATAATAAAACGCTCGGTCGTTACTTTGGAGGAATGTTTAGTCAGCGTTCTCTGAACGACAGAGTTGTGGTTAGCAAATCAAGTTTCCTGGTGGCCAACCCACAATATTTCTATTTTACTAGATTGTGTGCGCTTTTCAGAAAACTTGTGTTATGGCTCAGCTCAGCTCGAATCGAATGACGATTTTGGATTCCACCATAAAATGTGAAGATATAATTGTAGTGGAAATGCATTATAATAAGGCACATTCAAATTTCGTATTACGTCACCATAAAATAAATAAATAAATAATGTACCATATCGGCTTCTATTTATACAGCATTAACTTTTGGAGCAATTTATACTACACTCAACAGTGAAAACTGGTCAATAATCAATTTTGGTTGTCGGCAAACCAAATTTACGACAAGTTTGGACATAATTGGTTGGCAAAATGTGTATACCTTGCCGCCATTGCTATTTTGCCAAAAATTTCAATCCATTGGAATAGAAACAGACGATGTAACGCTAAGGATTTTCTCAGATTTAACAAAATGGTTTTGGAAATTTGCGTTTCATATTCTTTGAACATGACATTTTGCCTTTTGTGAAATAAAACGTACAAATCGATACAAGTATCGGCCTAATCTTGCAACATATCGCCTGTTGACTGCAAGTATTTAATTTTTTACCAGTTATAAATAAATAAATTAATTAATTAATTAATTAATTTTATTTAGAGTCTACCCACTCAGTTATATAACTGATTTTCAGTGGGGGACTTTAAATCAAAGCGACCAAGCCAACCCTGCAGGCCAGAGGCGTTGCATGTGCATGTCAATTGTCAACAATCCATCACGATGGGCATATATTCTCATGCACAAGTGAGATACTTACACACATCACAGCAAAAAGTGTGCGAATGTGGTTGGTCCTCTCGGCTATAACTCGTGCTAGGGAGCTTGTGATGTGACGTCATACCCTATATTTACTAGACGAGGCAAGACAGAAGGAGACCAGCTTCTAGAACCTTTTTTAAGCTTGGTCATTAATGTTGTGTTCGTTAACAGAGTAGATATGATGTCGTGAACATCTGACGCCAAGACGAGACTTATATTTTAAGCTCCCTTTCCCTCCCACAAAACAAATTTACTACGCATGACTGAATCAATGAAGTGGTTTCTGAGTGGATTATAATTTTTATAATCGCTCACTTTCGACTTGATCGAAACCGATAGGAATTGCTATTTGTTTCCCCTAAAGTGTCTGTCGATCTATGAATCCTGTGTGTTGTTGCCTATAAAACGATTATAAAGTCAATGGTTTGTAACTAGTTTTTGCCTGTATAAACAAGTCAAAATATTGTCCACCACGGAGTTACCGGTACTAAAACTGATTTTCAATGTGTACTGGTGTAAATGTCTACAATTTACTCCGTGCTCCAGTCGATGACTAAATATTATTGAGTAAAATGATCACATGCAACTAATCAAGCACATGTATGTTTTGTATGTTTGTTTTCTTATTTATGTTTTAAACTGTTTGTGGCTTCCCGATGTTAAAAAACTATTTGAATATACAAGTTTAATAATCAGAAGGTTTCAACGTTTCAACGCCACGTGTGGAAATTAATACCATGTGTAACACAAAATATTCCAAGGTTTTAGAAAGAGAAAGCTTTAGATTCAAGATGAACCCCGAATGAGATGATATTTGGGTTTTGGGTATTGGTCTTTTGATCGTGATCTTATCAGATATTATCACAGTCGAGACTCGAGACGATCAGTAACTGGCGAGATGAAACAGATTTGAGACAAAACTTCGTCACATGCATGACGACCATGTCTAACTGGAACTCATCCAGACCACGGCCACTTCATGACTATGTATCCAGCCACATCACATACACCACTGAACGATTAAAATATGGCTTATTAACAACGCGCTTATCTAATCGATAGGGCTTGGTGTTACTCAACAAATAGTCCTTGACTGGTGTATACACGCCCAAACTTAAACTAGAATGAAGCCGAACTAACGACGGACAAACTCGTACAAATTAGTGTGCGTTTATTAAAATATATATTGGAAAATTACAAATTAACCGGTGTCTACCATGAGGCAGCCACCAATGCAGTTCGTATGACCAAAGGCTCAAAAGTGTTAATTTACTTTGTGATAATGAACTTCAATTAATTAATATTAAACTTGTAATATGAACTTGTAGACCGGAAATGGCCATTTCTTTCACACTATGAGTAATGATGGGGGGTCCGTGGTCTTAAAATGCCGCATTCCACACAAGAGATCAGGGTTACAGTGACTATAGTCAGTAGGGTCATCAGATCAAGACTTATAAAACACAGTAATGCCGGTTTTATTAAATTGCTCGCTCACAATGAGTGCTTCGTGGGACACAAGACTGAATTGAGTTCAATTAGAACATCGTCGTTGCACTCTATAAGTAACAGTGCAAGTGCATCTTTAGGCCTAGTTGCACAAACTGTTCTCGCGCTTAACGGTGTCAACTGTCTACATCCATTGTTATGCTAATGTATTTGGAAATCTTCTTCATAGAAAATTACTCATTCCATTATGCAAACTAGCATTTGGCAGGTATCGTGCTACTGCTAAGTAGTCAATAACGTTTGCAGCCTAGATAAGACGAGGACGACGACGCCAACGATGTCTGGGAATCGAGTTGTCTTGACTGCGGGGTAGGGGTCAACTATTGAAAAATCATTAAGATTGACAATGTCACATAAAGCAAGACAAGGTCTGATATAACGATTTGTGTTATTCCCATTCCTGTCCAGTCGGTTTCTACACAGCCAACATGACTATGAATTGAGTCTTATTACCATCAATATAGTATTCGTTAATGAAAACGATGACGTTAACCAGCGAGTAACACAACACGGGTGAAATACGAGGACGAATACACACAAGTTATGTAATGTAAGCAAGCACGTATAGGATTAGAAAACATCAAGCCGTAGAAGACGAACTTGGCAAGGCTTCCTTCTTGCTCTAGCTCTCTAATCTCAGGTGCATTGATGCTAACTCTCGTATAGGTATCTAAGACCATACTTTAGTTGGGGTAGCCTACGCAGGGATATTGACTTTGCAAAACAAGAACTAATTGAAGGCCCAATTGCAAAAACCAGGTAGATCCATTTTGTATTTATTTTTAAGTTTCGAGTTGGAGTTGGAGCTGCCTGGTTATTGCTGTCAATTCCAACAGAAGGTAGCTCCTTTGCCATTTTAGTGGGTATTTGTAAGCATGGGAGCTACATGGTTCTTGTACCATCCGAAAGATGGAATTGTTGGATGAGCGTAGCGAGCGTAGCGAGCGAAGCGAAGATTCCATTTCACTACACTGGAGAAAAAAATCCGGAATGTTTTTTTTTTTTTTTTTCTTTTTTTTTTTCTGTATTATTGTGTGTTTGCAGCACGATTCCGGCTAAACCGATACTCCAATTGCAATGAAATTTTCTGGAGACCTTCGAAATCTCTGAACTTAGAACTGCCACGTTTTTGAGCGCAATCAGAAAAATTATTTTTCATTAAAATCGCAATTTTACGATATTTTTCGATTTTTAAAATTTCTTCGACATATAACACCTACATGCTTTATCAGATTTTAATGAGTTTTTCACAGAACCATAATTTATGAATTCAGATATTTGTGTGAAATGTAAGCGCAATCGAAAAATTATTTCTCATGAAAATCGAAATTTTACGGGTTTTTTCTTTTTTTAAACAATTCTTTGACTTATAACACCTACATGCTTTAACCGATTGTAATAATTTTTTCACAAAACCTTAATTTTATGAATTAATATAATCGTGTGAAATTTGAGCGCAATCAAATAATTATTCTTATGAAAATCGCAATTTTACGATTTTTTTCTTTTTTTAAATTACGATTAATTAAAAAAATTAAAAATTAAAGTTTATTTTTTTATTTAAATTATTTAAAAAAAATCTTCAACTAAGTAATGATTTTTTCACAGAACAACAGAAAATCCGCATAACACAATGGCAGCTCAATGCACCAATATTACGCTCATCCAACAACGCGGCGGGACTTAAGCGTTTTCCTAGTTATGAAAATTTTCGTATATTAACAAAAAAATTGCCAAAAATGGAGCTACCTGGTTTTTGCAATTGGGCCTTCAATTGAGGTGATGAGCGATTGCCCCTACCAGGTTACGAACCCGGAATGCAAGTGCCTCAATCTACCATAAAACCTGATATAAGTTAGAGATTGAAAGAAAGACTCGAATTAGTTATATGAGTATTGTAATTCCCTTCGCCAAACATTTTGCCAGCTTCTTCACTCCCGTGGACAGAACTTCCCCTAAACCCTATGAAGTGCACAACACTTGCACACCATTACGCCAAGTGTCTGTGATCTCAAGAATAATAATCATAGCGAGATGGCCAGTTTAGGCCTTAACGGCACAAAGCACTAGGATTATTACTTCCAATAAGTGATTTTGAGTTTCTGACTGAGGAAAACATTAGGTCAGGTTTCTCCTTGGGAGTTCGCAATCTACATGTGCGTCTATCTCCGCCGGAGTCGCTGGATAGGACACATATACCTTGGAATGTAATACCTATACTCAAAGAACTTTCTATTCGGACGTCAGTGTCCAAGTTATTTTCGTCATTTCTGTATTAGGGCATAAAATAGTTAGGGGCTAAGTAGATACAATTTGAGCCTGGTATACAGTATACACTATATACAATGATCCATCTACAACAGTTACTGTTTTCTGTACGTCTATTTGACTTACTGTACTGGATATTGTTTCACTAATTACGGGGAATTGTTATAAATTCAAGCACGGGTAAGGGAGTATACCTAAAATAGGGAGTGAAGCTTCTTGTCGAAAACTAACACACATATTTTCGTTTTGTGCGTTAAAATACTTGGTGGAGGTGCCGGGTACGGGAAAATACTTACGAATACGGATACCACCCAACCAAAGAACATCGTGTGATTGATTTCTATGATACCAGTGGCAGCCATTTCGAAGTTATAATTTTCTGATGTTTGGTTAGCATGTCTAAAGTTACATAGGTAGACACGATGACCTACTACACGGGACAGGCCCGTAAAAAAACGCGATGTAATCAGTCCTGCCCTCCGCGGGATTAAACCTTGAAAGTTTAAAAACATTTGACAATAAGCTGTCGGTAAGACGAAAGTAAAATTACTATTGTTTTAAAAATTGTAGAATAAATTCTGGTTATCATCAAAAGTACCCTACATATTTTATTGTCAGTCGATAAACATTAGCGTCCCCATAGGCTTCGATGGGAATCTTTGCTAAATACTTCGAATAATTGATTCATGAGTTGTGTGATTTGAATAGATGCAGGCCCAACAATAATTTCAGTTTAAAGATAAACCTCGAGGTTAAAAATAATATTATAGTCTGTAGTTTTGGCACCCGCCGCCAGTCTCGTATTGCGCAAGACGACAGCCGCATTAAAGCCTGTGCTCGCGTTATTTTCGGCCTGGTTTTAACCAAGCCTTTGGGGAGAAAAGTAGAACACCCAACATTCCAAATTGTATGACGTGAGCCGATGTGAACATGCAACATGCCAGCCGGCTGCATATACATGGGAATACAGTTTTTAATGGATATTATTGTTGAATTATGGACTTACAAATTGTAACTGGCGGTTGAATGTAAATGGAATATGTTTTGTAATGCCATTTGATCGCTTAATCTAACAGCAACTTTAAATCAATTATATTTAGAACATGAACACTTACAACTTACTAGTATGAGTGTGTTGATACCTGATAGTATTTGGAGTGTTCATTCCGTATTTTGGTAAAAATGCCCTTCACCACGATAACTTGGTAATTAGTAAAACATTTCTGATAAAATTACAATATTAGGAGAATGTAAAGGCAACAAATGACGATTCATCTATTCCAGGATCCAGCAGGCAGTAAAAAAACGTTCCGGATACAATTGGTATCGCTATCTCAATAAATTGTGTATGCCATTGATGAAAATTTACAGATTATCGCAAGTGATGGTGATAACTGATAATCTTGTGTATATGCAACACGTCACACATGTCACATTGGAAAGATTGGGTATACCTATTTCGAAGTTAGTTTTGAAACAATAAAGATAAATACATGTTTTTGATTGCGAAAGTTTCACTCGAGAATGGTTATCTAAAAAGAATTCAGAAAATTTTACAGAATTTCGTAGAAGTTTTAAAATCCCTCGAAAGAGAACCAAATATATTATTATGTTCATCGATTTAGCGTATATAACACCGAACCTGAAAGATAACGAACAAGAACAACACTCGTAGGAAATATGCTTATAGCGTGTAGCCATAAATTGTTGAATTATCCACATGGAAATGCGCCTAGATTCTTTGGGCATATTTTGCACGCGGAAATGTACATTTTTTAAATTTATTTATGAGCACAGTTAGCTTTGAATGCCGCTATTTTAGGAGGAAGGTGTACTATGAGCTTTGATAATAACTGCTTCTTGATCACAATGTAAGCGATTACAATGAGTGTTATAGACCTTTAAACAAGCTTTTATAGTCTAGACTTGCCTAATCCATGGTAATGTTATTTACAGGTCGAGGCTATTTTCTCAGATAAGCGTTGTTTTATTAGCCATCATAATTTCTTTACAGTTAATTAAATTAAGTCGTCTACGGGATTTCGTTCTTATACCAATGAGGACTTTTGTCTGGGATAAAGGGAAATTTCCGATACTGCAACATACACGTATACTAAAATTAATATTAGAACTCCATCGATCATAAATATTAGATAACTATAAATACCCAGGAAACAAAAATATGATTGAACCAGTTATCGACATGTTGACTATAAGGCAATGCCAGGAACCTAGTTTTGAATAAAATGCATTGATTATATAGTTTTCTAAAAGTGTGAGTTGGTCGTCTTTAATTAATGTAATTGCACTAAATCCTAAGCGAAGACTGACATTAATGTTTAGATAAGCGTAACGAACGGCTATCCGACACCAAAGATTATGCCTTCATAATCTTTGCCGACACCATGAGAAAAAAGTTCCGATTGTTTTTGTTTTTCGTGTGTATGTTTTTTTGTCTGTTTACTCTCAACTCAATCGAACTTACAGCTGCTACGATATTGAAGACATTTTCAGGGGTCCTTCAAAATCTCTTATCAACTTGTAATTACCCCGTTTTTGTTTTGTAGAAACAAAGAAATATTATTTTGAAAATCACACTGTCACGATTTCTTTTCGAATGTAGGAATTCAAAAAGAGATAGCTGCCAGTGCCACATACGCTCAGCCATGCGAGGCGGCGGAGTAAAGAGCAATAACTGTCTTACGTGCGGCATTTACCCCCCCCCCCCCCTCCCCGCCTTATCCTTATAAGCCACAGAGGACGAAAATAAATTAAGTAAGTATTGGCAATAAATTTGAAATCCGTATTTCCGAATCTTGGGCGACGGTCGTTCGCCCGCAGCCAAGCGCACGCGACTGCTAGTAGGCGATGATATCTCGACCCTTCCGAGATGGGAGGTTTTCAGCTATCTGCACACGCCGTCCCGAAAGATTTACAATCTTGAAACTCGGTATATGACCTGATATTATGTGGTCCATGACATACCGAAGAAAAAATCAGCCCGATCCGATAACCCTTTCTGTGTTAAAAAAGTGCGTAAAAATCGACGAAAATCTTCCGGCTGGCTGGGTGGTTGGTTGGTTAGGAGGGGGGGGGGGGATTCTGCTAGAGAGGAATAAGAGACTACAGATAAAACAGTACATCTTACAACTATGAAACTTGGACCACTGCACTTAGATGTACCTCAGACTCACATACTTCCGCCGAGAGGCAAGCAATATTCCACCCCAACACCCCCTAAATCATCCCCTAAAATAAAAAATAAATCATAGCTCTAACCCAAAATTGAGTTTTTAATCAAATTAGTTATTAAAATTATGTTCTAATGTGTTTTAACCCAATCGGCCTATTCTCATTATATAAACCACATTTTGTCAACCCCCATCCCTAATAGTTTATATTATTTTTACCTTGATTTCCAGCATTCACCATGAAGACACCTAATGAGTTATCATCATGAAATTTGGTACATTGTACATTGTACATGGTACACAATAATATGAAAAATAATCCGCCGAGAGGCAAGCGATATTCCACCCACAACACCCCCTAAAATTGGAATAATTCATAGCTCTAACCCAAAATTGAATTTTTATTCAAATTATTAAATTATGTTTTATTGTTTTTTAACCCAATCGGCCTATTCTCATTTCCTAAACCACATTTTTTCAACCCCCATCCCTAATAGTTTATATTGTTTTTACCTTGATTTCCAGCATTCACCATGAAGGCACCGAATGAGTTATCAGCATGAAATTTGGCATGATGGTACATAATAATATGAAACATAATAATCCGCCAGGAGGCAAGCGATATTCCACCCCCACTGTTCCCTACCACCCTTAACTTTGGAAAAAACGTTAGGTCGTATTTAATACAATTTGAATATATATTTTTTCTGATTAAAATTATGCGTCAATGTGTTATAGTCCGGTCAACACATCATTCACACAAAAACTCAAGACGACATTAACCATAAGAAATTAAATAAAAACATTGTATATTGCAAACTACAGATTGTAAACAAAAACAAAAGATCGTAGCTTTTGTTTAGACAATCTGTTTTAAAGCCCTGTATCCACCTTTACACGTGTTTCACGTATTTCACGCCTTGATATGAAAAAAAAAAAAAAGATGTGATATCCCCAGGGCCGTATTACCCAATAGGCACACTAGGCACGTGCCTAGGGCGCCAAGAGACTGGGGGGCGCCTGCGCCCCCCAGTCTTTTAGCGTGATGAAAGCCCAAATTAAAAATATATATGAATTAATGACTGGGAGATTGCAAGATTGATTAATTCAAAACATGCATAAAACTGACTTTGCACTCATTTGCAGTTTGTTCTGCCCCCCACGACTGCTATAAAAATTGAGTAAGAAAGTATGCTGAAGAAGTTACTTCGTTAGCATTGCTTAGGGCGCACAGGGCAATGTCATTGTCACATGTATTCTAAACCGAACTCATCAAGTGAGGCTGTGGCGATCGCCGAACATGATTTTATTGATTTGGACAGAACTCCCACAAGAAGTGATTTAACGAAGCCGTCTACTTCAAACTAAACTGTCACAACGTCGCTGAAAAATCTGTAAGTGAACGGCATGACACTTTTTTGTTTTAATAAAGATCCAGCGACGTGGGCAATCAGTGATTTACTCATAGATTACATTGCTAAATACAGCATTAATCAAAACATTGACGGAGATTTAACGGGTTCACTTCGTCTTTACTCGGTCAAAAATCGATTACATCGGTAGAATGTCAATGGCGAAGTTGTGTACCGCCACTGGCCGTGACATACTCGCCCTCCCAAGGTAAAGTGTTTTTGCACCCATTGTCAACTTTTTGGTGGAAAGTCACAATTCTCACACGGATATAATGATTGGAAAAATGCTGGCGATAGGTTTCGAGAACATGAAACGTCCAAAGAAACACAGAACAATTAAATGTTCTATCATTTATAGCTAGAACCAAAACAATGCAAATAATTGATACTAAATTAAAAGTGCAGTTGTCAACTGAAATAAAATATTGGCGAGATATATTGAGTCGCATTGAGCTAGCGTTTCAGAGTGATAACGAAAAAGTAGAATCGTCTGGAAATTACAATTACCTCCTATAGGGTCTCTAGAACTCGTTGCGGTTTCGCAAGACGTAAAGCGCGTAATCCTTTGTAAATCAGTTTTTATAACTGAATAGGATAGACGTTAAATAAATAAATAAATAAAATAAATAAGCGCGTGCAGTACAAACGATTCGGCGACTTCGAGTCCATGTGGGTGAGTAATATAAAATAACATTATTAAACGGAAACTGGAATTACATTTACATACGTAGTACCTATTACAAATTGCATAATATTTAAATGTAGGACTAGCCCTAGCAATTGCCTAAAAACATTATTTGTGAAATTATAAAACATTGCATTGTATGCACACAATAAACATAACGATATTTTAGATACTATAGTTGCGTGTGGGGGGGGGGGGGGGGGCGACCTTAAAATGTGTGCCTATGTTCTCATTATTAGTTAAAACGGCCCTGGATATCCCCCCAAATACAAAAATTTGTAAAAAAAAAAAAAAAAAAACGGCAGCCAAGCTCTCCTTCCAAAGTCTTCGGCTGTGAATGCTGTGAGATATAGAAGTTAAGCCAAGCATTTCATTCTTTCTCCCTAGTTTCGCATTGAAAAGAAGTAAGATCATTTCGCCTGTTGACGAGCGACAAACAAACCATTTTCGTGGTAAAAAAAAGTAAAATTTTTTAAATCAAAGTCATAAAAAAATTACTTGGGCATTGATTTTAAACTCAAAATCATAAAAAAAATTACTTGGCCATTGAATTTGGTACGAGGACTCTAAAAAGTTAATGCCCAAGTAATTTTTTATGATTTTGATTTTAAAATTTTTACTTTTTTAACCACGAAAATAGTTGGCTTGGCGCTCGTCAACAGGCGAAATGATCTTCCTTCTTTTCAATGCGAAACTAGGGAGAAAGAATGAAATGCTTGCTCAGCTTCTATATCTCACAGCATTCACAGCCGAAGACTTTGAAAGGAGAGCTTGGCTGCCGTTTTTTTTTTTTTTTTTTTACAAATTTTTGTATTTGGGGGGTAGTCTTTACATATACACGGCCTGTATTTTTTGTTGGAACAATGTATAAAGATGAATATATAAATCTTAGAAAAATGATATTATTACTTAATTATAGTTAATAATATATTGAACAAAAAACTTAATTTTAAAGAAGTAAGCATACTGGGAATGTAAATGCATGCTAAATATTTACATTTTTATGTTGTGGTGTTGCGATATGTGCAGTGCAGTGCAGTTTTCATTCCCTTCATATTATGCTGTTTGTTAACCAAAACTATATACATAATACAGTACACAGAAAAACACAGTGTTTTCAGTAAAACCATAATAGATTACATAATAGTAAACGATATTATCTTTTTAAATTGCTCTGTAAATCATGGGCAGGATAATTGCAACAAACAGTACCGGTTATCAGAGAAGCTTAGCTTGTTACATCATGTAAAGCAAACACTGAAATATGGAGTAAAAAGTCTCGCATATTTTCGCAACTTTTCGTTATCTTAAGCTTATCGGTTAAGAACCGAAGTTGATAAGAAAGTCAGGCAACATAAAAGTATTGGCCGCTTGGCCCAGAATCTTTGCAAACTGTATTGTCATCCATTAGGCCTACACGCGGGCAGACCAGCATTGCAGCTATACCAGCTTATCTAACTAAACCAGCTTCCGTTTCTCCCCTCAAACTCGCGTGTACAGTCTCAAACAAATGTATGACAACATTTCCTACTAAGTCAACCGCTAAATCTTAAAACTTACAAAAACATTGTTTTGTAGAAACTGGATTATATTATTGTTGTTAATGTTTGCTTAGTTTGAAAATTAATACTTAAAGTATTGGACAATGATTGATTGGAAAAGTATGACAGTAGGGACCAGGGTTCAAATCCCTGTCAGTAGAGTTTGAATTTGGCCTTCAACTTTATGTAGGGCACTACACTAACGGATTTTAATGATCCGAAATAATAATACATTCATATGCTGCAGCACGCTCCCACCCATCCAAGGAAAAGCAAGCAATGAAGGATTATTTTAAGAGGTGTTTCACCACGCAATGCACCACCACCAAGGAATAAGGGCTCGGTCTCGCAACCCTCGGGAACGTATAATAGCTCTCGATGTAACAGTATTTTCGGACTGAACGATGATTTTTTTAAAGTAATATTTCGACTTTTTGCATCAAACTGGGGTCTTGTTTTCTTTGCTAAATCCTCAGTTTCGAACTATCACTGATTTTTTTTAATAACAGCTTGAAGTAAAAATACTATTTTAAACGATATTCAACTAAATGTTTTCAGTCCTCGTGTTGGGCACTGATAACTCAACTGTTGAGACCCTAAAACAACACTAACTAACTAACTAACTGCAATCCTCGTAACAGCTTGAGGACGTGCTTTAAGCAGCCGTACGTACGTGTTTAGTTCGTAAACATGGTCCTCGACACGACATTATTATGTCTGGGCCCACTCTGGTTTCCCGCCCGTGTACTTCGAACACGAACTGCTGCCTGATGGTCTTGAGTGATTGGCGTCACCCGGCGATTGTGACATAACCATTTCTATTTGACCCGCTTGCTTGTAATCTATGTATACCCCGCCAGTTCGAATCAATCAATTTCTTTGACAACTCAAATCTAACTGCTACGGTGTCTACTAAGCGGGTCCAACAAATATATATTTTATATAGGCGACAGAGGTGTGCGAGACTGATTCGGGAGGTCGTCGGTTCGATATCCGCCACCGGCAATCCTGACTGAAAGTTTGTCAAATTTTGGCTCCCCTCAACAATCCTTGACATTCCCGTCACAACTATCCTTACGTCAGACTAACACACAAATGGAGACGTAAATAACCTGGGCACGTTTCCTACGAGAAATACCCTAGCGCTACCGTCATAAATTGTTTAAAAAAAAAAACTACAACCAATGTCAAAATTAATACAACTTATTATATATACGCAGGTTTTGTATAGTATAGAATAGTCAACGCTGAATCAGTTCCCTGGGATGTAATACGCTTCCACGTGCCTCTGATAATTATGTTATTATTACCCTTGTCTTTTGTGTGAGTGAGTGCTCATCAGTTCCTTATCATCGCCATTGCCAACAACGTGCAAGCAAGATGAATACAGTGGGTTGTACTGTTCGTATTGCAAAGATGTTGCATGATACGGTAATATAATGACAAAATCTAAGTGGCTATAGTGCGGAGACGCGCTCAGCCTGTTTTTTCGGGTATAAGGTTAACACTATCGTTATCATATTTCACGAGAATTTTGATAAGAATCAATTTATACGATCCAGCACGTGTATTTCTCAATTAATTTATCGATGTTGAATTAAAAAATCGAGAAATCTCCGTAATTTACTAAATTTTTATGAACTCTGGGAATTTATTCCAAGTACGTATACAGATTTTTTAACGCTAATTTCATACTGTATCTCTACATTTAAATCAAAGTGAAACGGTTTAATTGAAATTTTCTGAGCTGAAATCGATGTTTTGGATTTTAATTATTTTTCACTTTCTGGACTTGTGTCTCGCCCTGACTTTCTAAGGCTTATTATTACCAACCGTTCAGCTGCAGTCATCAACACCCATGAGCGCGTGCATTTTAGTTGCCACAGCCTCGGTGCATGCCCCTCCTGTCGGACATTGGTTTCGAAAGGGTTTTAGTCTGAATAAGAATTCGAACTCTGCCATACACTATTATTAATGATTTATGCAAGTGAATACCATGACTAGTGAATTTCGTGAAAGCCACATAGGTACTATGCAGGCAGTAAGGGACTTGTTATTTTAAAACAATAATTTGTCGTGCTTGCATTTCTGAGTATGCAACTGAGTAAAAAATGTCTTGTGCATAAATAATGTGCAAGTATAGCAAATGTATAGTAGTCTAAAATATTTGTTTTGTTATTGAAATAAAAAACACTTCGAAGTTTTAAACACAATAAATATATAACTAGCCTATAAGAATGTATGGTAGAATGAGTTATTAGTGTTAATATTTCATGCAATCGAGAAATGAAAAAAGATTGAATTTTTTAATTTCTGGATTGTATAAAATATTATCAATTCCACGTATGGGAGTGTTTCCCGACTAACAAAACGACCAGTTATTATATAGTGTATCTATCTATAGTGATTAGAATTTTGAATGTTTATGTTTATCGCGTTTCTCGTTTATTCATGTGGAAATTATAGTGTGGAACAGCAACAAAGTTAATATATTATTGTTCGTTTTATAGTGTCTGTATCTTCTGAAAACTTGTGTCATTTAGTTTTGTGCCTACTACCTACATACCTATTGATCCTGATGGGCAGAGGCGGGTATATTGATAAAAACACAATTAATACCGCTAAAATTAAATGTTGCATAACAAAGGCGAAAATGGTATTTTATGTACAACTCAAATGCATGTCTCTGCTGATTAATCGAAACGTATATCAATCGATAAAACACGAAGCATTAATACCGAATGAGTGAGAGTTTTAATTTTTTTATAATTATGACAAAAGTCCTAATAGAAACAATATTATTTTTAAAAAAACGTGATTCAATCGTAAAAATAAATTGTAGATTTTTTCATATAATTATATATATTTATTTTGAATTACAATAGGACACTCGTTTTAGATTTAGATTTTAATATTGTTATGTTATGGATAGGCTATGATGTAGAATATTTATTATAGATTTCATGAAATAAGTTTCGAAAATGTCGAAAACGATGTTGCGTATTATGTAGTTTGATTAAATTGTGGGAACAACATTGATAAATCAATTTTCGTGTTTAATTAATAAAATGAAGAAGTGTTCTTTTCAAAATTATTTTCATGATCGAGTCCAGTATATTACAGTATTAGTAGTATTATTACAGTATATTGGCTACGTTGATTAATCAACGTTGTATAAAATAGTCGCAATGCGATATCGTAGCGAAATATCGCACTTGTGCACACCCCTTTTTAACATTATCATATTATATTTAATTTAAAGTGCGTCCGCGTAGGTAATCAATCTTAAATTAATCATATCGTAACTAAATGAACTGTGTGTGCCACGACCTTTGTAAATCTTTCATCTGATACACAGAACTGCCGCCGCGAAAGCTAAAGTACAATCTAAGATTATACGAAATAAAATAATTCAATCAATACATAACTCGGTTGTATATTACGTGGAGTGTAAAACAGTGTAAGTAAATTGTCATGAGTTGAGTTTAGAAACTATCTGGCAAATTGACATCAGATGGCGTGTGGGCTAGCCCTACTTTTGTATTGATTGAGTAAAGAATCGATATCGTAGATGACTTAACCCAACCCTTTTCGTTTTTAAATTCCGTTAACTTATTTGCAAAATAAAAAGTCTACGCAAGTAAACTCTACCAAGTACACGCAAGTAGCAAGGTTTAAAATGTTGGTGCTAAAAGATTCCCAGTTTTACTATTGTAACTAGTTCTGTGGGCGTCTATTTTTCGACGCCTAGACGTCGACCGACGTCGTCGGCGTCCATTGTAAAGTTGGAAAATGTATATTTACTCACCCCAGCTGGCGGCGGTACGCCCCATAAACTGGCTCGTCTCCGAATTCCATAGGAAAATACTGAAGCCTTCCCATTTTCCCAATTTTGGCGGTGGTGTATAATATTGTCCGTCACACGCATTCTTTTCCGCCATGATCCTGGCGCTGCTTGAGGTTGCCTCTTGCTGGACCTACTCAGGTGCAAAGAAGGATCGTGGATCCCGTGGACTCCCGGATATTAGATCTCCAGGGCTGGCCGACGAGCCTCGCTTTGCTTCCAGCCTGGGGAGCGAGTCTATCACTGCGCAGACCCCGGCTACTTCGATCGGTTATCGCGAACCTCGTCAGGAAAAGCCTGCTGCAGCCATCTCTTGCCAGTGTTTTGTAGTAAGATTCATAATCGCTATGGAAAAATAAGTCGTTGAAATCAACGTCGACGTCTAGGATCGAACTCTCGGGATATTCAAACTTGGCCCGCCAAGAGAGTTAGCACGAGGGGCGAAGTGACAGATGGGAACAGCTGTGTGTCGCCTGACATGTGGCATATTATCACTAGACTAGATGTGCGTCATGTTTAACATGTGCATGGCGTTCAAGTTTTCAGTACGCAGGATCAATAACCCGTGTCATACCCATGTGGGATGATTATTATGTAGAGCACTGAGCACCGTACAACATTACTAATGCACTGACAGTGACAGTGACTGTGCAGTGTACACAATACACTGTAGTCCACTTTGCAAAAAGTAAACATTACATCTACGTTCCCATATCTCGAGTTCGAAACTATCTCGAAATATGTTGCTACATTAGATCAAAACTAGGAAAATATTTAAAGGGGTGGAAGGGGGGGGGTCTGATTGTGGGCTATTACCTATCATCTATCCTGGGGGCCTAACTTTCTCAAATGACTTGTCGATTGACAGTGACAACGAGTGACAACCCCAGAGCAAACTTTTGCTTCACTAGCACACAAAAATGTCAGGACTACCGTGCTATGCATGATATTTAGATCAAGAATTTTACAACGAAATGATGAAAAACTACGGTATATAACAAGAGCTACACAATTGACGTTGCTTTTGAGGCTACTACATTACTTTGAAATACTTGTACATTACCTTAATTTATTGTTTAAAACTAGGAAAACGCTAAAGTCCCGCCGCGTTGATGGAGGAGCTTTTTAAAGTTTTAAGTTTGCTGGGATATCTTTACTTTTGCAAGTGCTTTGTTTTGCTGCCTACGCATTGTAAGTGAATGTTGTCAGTTTCTTTGTTTCTGTCAATTGGTATATAACCGTAAAAAACTTATATTAAAAGCTTATTACTATGGTTCTGCTAACTTTTTAATTTTTCTTTCAAAAGGTACTACACCATAACTTATGTCCTTGTATAAATGAACGTTGAACCCACCGTTGGTCAGAATTGGCCCAAATTGGCCGAAATAGATCAACAAAAATTTACGGAAAAAAGGGGGGGCGTTTAATTATACATATTCATGGGAAATATTTTTCGAATTGTACCCAAAAACGTGGCAGGTCTAGTTCAGAGATTGCGAAGGTCCAGTAAATTTTCATCCAGATCGCATATGCCGTTGCCCGGATAGAAAGCGAACAACAGACAGAAGAATAAATCAAAAAAATCTAAAAAATAAAAAATAAAAAAAAACACCCGAGCTAAATTTTTGGGGGGTCGGTGAAAGAATCTTCGATTCGTCATCCTAAATGTAAATATCTACAATTTGAGAAATTAAATAAAATCTATTTTAAAAAAATCTATATAGAAAAATTATATTTAAAAAAAAAATAACTAAAAATTAAATGAAATCCCACAAACACAAAAACTTGTAAATAAACAGCCAAACCTTCCTCTACTAAAATAAATGAAATCTAAAAAAGGCCAATTAAATAATTCAATAGAAATCCACATGAAATAAAAATTCTTCTTTCAATTTTAGTTGAGGAAGGTTTGGCTGTTTATTTACAATTGTGTGTGTTTGTGGGATTCTATTTACTAAGTTGTCAAGTCACTGTTGTCGTTTGGGTTAGTAAATAGGTCAGTATAACAAACTCTCAGAAAAAGTGCTGACATCTTCTTTAGACACTTAAGTTCACATTCAAACAAAACCTCAAAATAGTTTCCTTATTGACAACAGTAACAAACTATGCTATTCTCTGCAAGAAAATGTTACAACTATACTCTAGTTTTTAGGCCAATCTTCAGTTTTCACAATTATTTATATTTATTTTCAGTTTGTGTTATACAACGAAAAAAATTTACTTTCTCGTATCCCAGTCTTAAATTGTCTATACACCTACACATTGCTATATTTCACTTTGAAAAGTGCAAACTTGACATAGGGGCCTACACATTAAATAATAACAAAATATTTATAGAACTTCACTTAGACCATAGGCCTCTGTGTTCCCGCATGACGCCATGGGCTTGTATATATATAAGCACTTGCATTTGCATATTATTATTTTTAGCTAAATTCATTTAAATTACACTACTACACTACTTGTATGTACGAGATGAGTAAGCTATAATTTGTAATGTAAGTATACATATCCTGAAGATGTCAATATATTTTGTATCAAGTACATGTCCAGTTAAATACAACTTTACTTAATTTTACCCTTTCATCAAACACAAACCTCGAACATTTATTCAGGAAATCGTTTTTGTGCTCGATGTTTTGTTTCGTCAGTAATTATTTTTACTGGTGAATTTTTAACAACTTTACTTAATTAACCCTTTCATCAAACACAAACCTTGAACATTTATTCACGAATTCGTTTTTGTGCTCAATGATTTGTTTCGCCAATAATTTTTACTGGTGAATTTCAAATTAACTTTCGTTTTATTCTCGTGACGAACGGTTTACTCGATTCCTGATCTCGACATAACGATGACAAGGAAAGCTCAACGATTATAATATTATCTAGCTTGCGAAGGTAGAAATCATAAATCTAATCGGAACCTCTTTTCAAACTCACACTGGCGCCACTAATTCAAAGAAACACCTATCAGAATTCTCCATATTTCTAGCCAATAGCAACCAGTGATGGTATCACATAAGTAACTTCCCTGTTGAATACCAGATAGCGCAAGCTGGATCGAAAATTCTCCAAACTTAATATTTCTGCCGATAGGTTGCGGACAAGCTCGTATCACGAGATCATTTACTCTGATGATTTTCCTGCTCGGTCTTTTTACGAGATGTTATCGGAGTAAGTTCGATCTGATAACGAATTATTACGCGCGTTATTAAAATAAAAATTGCTTACTCATTTGCTGGAATCGTGGAATCAATTTGTCAATGTAAATGTCCACCTAATTTATCTGTTTGGATTTTTTATTGGAGTAGATCGTGGCCCCAATAAGAGTGTTTTTCTTAAATCGCTAAGTGTATAATGTTCATGTTCTCCAACTTACTCTATATATGTTTAGCCTTCTCTGACGTTATCTGAGAGAAGACTCAAGTAGCGTCCAAAGGTCAGACCTACACTTCGTTGGGGTTGCGGGTAGTATAGGTTCCCATTCGTCGATGCAGCCAGAGAATTCAGTCGGTTGGATGAGCTCGTGACAACTTTTTTTACTGTTAATTGTACATTTAAAAATAACTTGATCAACAAATCTAGCTAATTTCCGCATAAATTCAGGCCCACTTTTAACCTCAAATTTTCATCCCAAAAATTTGAAACTTTTGGGCACTAGATATGCACATGGCGCGATCAGAAAACATTAAAACCACTGCCTCCTAGATGTTCGTCGTGGCTCCTCGAGGAGCCACGACGAACATCTAGGAGGCAGTGATTAAAATACACTTTCAAATTATTTTTAAGAGCTTTGGAAATTACTTCAAAAAAGCTCTTTGGTGGCCTGTTTACGGTCGGTTACTAAAAAATGTGCTCTGATCGCGTGAAACTCACATTCTAATACTTGCTATAAAACCAGAACCCTATAATCCGGGTTCGATACCCGGCTGTCATATTACCTGACATACCTACATCGTTACTGTATACCTGCCAGCATGGACTACCAGCACCCTCGACGGCGCCCTCAACAATGACTGCGATGCTGTGGGGTTGCGTCTGCCATCATGATACCATACTATCATGATACCACCTGAGGACGCGATTGAGTAAGATTGAGTATTGTCTGAGGTCAAATGTTCCCGTCACCTTCGCAAGTCTGGACGCCATTTCTATTTTCGATCCACTTCCTGCAAAACAATGCGAAATACAGTTTGAGACACATTTTATGCGTACAACACAATTGACTGATTCGGAAGGTCACCTATTCGAGGCCCATCATGGGCAAACCAGATATTTTTATTGGGTTATGTTTTCTTCAATCAATGAACGAATATGTTAGGTATTCCCTTACAGCCATCAGCACACCTTTTATTTTACCTTTGGTCACTGAAGATGGGCATGAATAAATAAATGAGCAGGTTACCGTCAAAAATATCCAATTTTTTTTAAATCGCGGATTACACAAAAAATATAATGTTAGTCTAGCCATGTGTTGATAGATTTAGCTTCAAATTTTTCGGCCGTTGTTATGTGCTAGTAATATGTCTAGTGAAGCTCAGCTAACGCTTTTTCAGGCAAAAACTACTACTACTGATACTAGTCGAAGACATTTTTTAAAAACGAAAAAAATCGTTTTTTAAAAAATGAAATAAAAACACGTGAAATTGCGATTTTAATGAGAAATAATATTTCGATTGCGCTCAAAAACGTGGCAGTTCTAAGTTCAGAGATTTCTAAGGCCTCCAGAAAATTTCATCGCATTTGGAGTATCGGTTTAGCCGGAATCGTGTTAACAAACAGACAAAAATATAAAAAAAAACATTCCGGATTTCTTTCTCCAGTGTAGTGAAATGGAATCTTCACTTTGCTACGCTCATCCAATAAGTATGCGAAATGTAATGTAGGAAAATAAAATTTAGGTTACCTTTTGTGGAGACTGACTGCTTATAGGCCTATAATGTAATCTGTGTCTCACAATAAGCCCCTCCATCCTCCTTCCTTACATTATACACATTTCTGACGATGGTATCTGAAAAACCCCTTGCTGTCTATCAATTATCGAAACTGGGTCCAAAGATATTGATAAAAATAATCTTGAAAAGAGGGACCCAAGCTTATACACATGCGCTGGTCATGCACAGAAACAGATGTTCACCATTCTTGCCTTGCCACAGTCGGTATTTCATGCAGATACGGATTTAAGGTGTATTTCGGGTGTTTATTTTTATTTACTATGAATTTTAATTTTAATTACCATCACTGGAAACAGGACATTTAGTAAAGGACGCAATTTGTCTGTGGATTCCTTGTAGACCTGTTCATTAACAGCATTATAATGTATATCTTTCTTTTTCGATAACTGTATTGTATGTATAACGTGTATTGCGGGCTTGCATACTGCTCGTCTGCAGGCGTACCGGACGGTGGCGCGGGGTGGCAGATTGTATAACTACTTGGGGTTGCGCTCAGAACATGTATTGCGGGCTTGTATCCTGCCCGTCTGCAGGCGTACGGACGTGCGCGGGGTGAGTATGTAGGAAACACTGGGGGTGCTCTAACAGTTGTATTCGCTTGTATTGACCGTCTGCAGCTACGGACGTTGGCCGGTGCAGATGTATAATACTGGGGTTGGCTCAGAACATTATTGCGGCCTTGCATACTGCTCTTACATTGCAGCGTACCGACGGTGGCGCGGGTGGCAGATTGTATAACTACTTGGTGCGCCAAACATGTATGCGGCTTGTATCACTCGTCTGCTGCGTACCGACGTGCACGCGGGTGCATTGTTAACTACTGGGGTTGCCTAACAGTATGTTGCGAGCTTGTATCCTGCCCGTCTGCAGGCGTACCGGAAACGGTGTCGCGGGGTGCTAGATTGTATATCTTATGTGATTCTCAACAATTACTATGCAGCTGAAATCCTGCGCTTGCAGGCTACAGGACGGTTGGCGGGTGGCAGATTGTATAACTCTTGGTTCATCAACAGAATATGTATTGCGCTTATCCTGCCTTTCAGCGTACCGGACGGGGCGGGGTGGGATGTATACTACTGGTGTTGCCTATAACAGTATGTATTGCGGGCTTGTATCCTGCCCGTCTGCAGGCGTACCGGACGGTGGCGCGGGGTGGCAGATTGTATAACTACTTGGGGTTGCTCAAAGAATATGTATTGCGGGTTTGTATCCTGTCCGTCTGCAGGCGTACCGGACGATGGCGTCACACCAAATCACCCGCGAAAAGAACAAACTTCGACCAGATTATTAGTACGCTGTAGGCCTACAAGGCAATGGTGCTTCAAGGGACATTTACTCCATACAACACTCCCACCAAGATGACTGCCGGGTGTCAGATAATACAACCACAATACTGTCTCTGGTTGGCCGTTATTCGCGCCACAGGGCTAGCTTGCTCTTCTAGTAAAAATCAGTCAAATGACTGAGTGGGTACACTCTAAATACGAAGTTATTTATTTATTAACATGACCAACCAATCAAATAATTTCTAGGCTCTCATTGGTGGTTGCCAGTTGTCACCTAAACTGGACATTAAAATACTGGTCTAAGGGACGTTGGTTCAAAGTGGGCATACAAATAAAGCAGTCCTTTCCATTCGTGTCGAACAGCGGAATATTGAATGAATCTTACTGTAAGTTGTAACCAACGAGGTAGAATTGAACCTCTATTCTACCTCTTTGGTTGTAACAATAGCTATTTTTAGCGTGTACCGATTTATTATTTAGGCAAGTACCCAATAGACATCTTAGTGATGGTTTGGTATTTCTCGCTGGTTCTTTCAGTAAGCTGTCTCATATCCCTTGTTCACACCAGTCACGTAACAAACCATCAGCTCAACTCAAACAAACCACGCAGGCAGAAACAATGAGAACATAACACGGCGGAACTTCGTGACGGTATAGTTAGGATGAAGTAATGTTTTTCACAAACACAAGTGTTCATTGCTCCTGTCAAGGTTAAACAGCACAGATAGTGGGTGTAGGAAAATGGGGATATGAATGACTGCCCACAAGCAATGTTACATGCATAAGCCTGCATTAATACAGTACCACATTAAGGCCGTTTTGAAAGATGAAAGTGTTTGGTCGATTGAGCCATCTTATCCAATGCTTTGTAATATAGTTACGTTTAATCATTGGCTGAGAGTCTAAAACACCTATAACTACTGTGCACCGAACAAAGCCAACTACTGTTTTGGTGAAATAGAGAAATTATTGACTTCCGTAGCTTAATCCTGTCAAATAAGATCTGATATTGACGTTTAGAGGAAAAATTGCGATGTCGCTGAATTTTTGCAGAGACCTTCCTTAAATGATACTTATGAACATACTAAAACTCCCCTACAATCGGACTGGAGCTTCGGCCGCCATATTGGAAAATGGCGGCCAAAAAGTGTTGATTATCGAATATCTCCATATTGGTTGAAGATAGACAAAATGTTTCAATGGCAAAAATATTCCCCATTCAATTCCCTACAAAAAGGTATCTTCTATAGTTTTGGTAGGGGAAAAGGTTACGTCACAAAATCGTGGTTTATATGTTGCTCATTGGAGTACCAGCTAATTTCCTAATTTTCACGCCCAGCATCAAACAATGCCCGGTAAATCCGTGAGAAATCGATTGAAATACAAAAGGACTTTTGTACGGGGTTCATGAAAGCTTCCATTAGTATTTTAAAAAATCAGGTCTGCGAAATCGGATTTTGCATTTACCCGGAATTTGGGTTTTTCCATTGTTGGCATTTCCTAAAAGATGCCATATTTGACTGTCTATTATTTAGCACTAAATAGCATTGGAGGAAAAATTCTTTCTACGCACATTGAAATGACTTAAATAATGATCCAATTACAACTAAAGTTTAAATCCAATATGGCTGCTAATTCCTAATATTCACAATATGAATACTGTTTTCGTGCTATTTTTACACTCTTTTTGTTACATAATTCACTTTGATGTTGTGGATATTAGGAATTAGCAGCCATATTGGATTTTAACTTTGGTTGTAATCGGATCATTATTAAAGTCATTTCAGTGTGCATAGAAATAATTTTTCCTCCAAAGCTATTTAGTGCTTAATAATAAACAGTCAAACAAGGCATTTTTGAGGAAATGCCAACAATGGAAAAACCCAAATTCCGGGTAAATGCAAAATCCGATTTTGCACACCTGATTTTTTTTTTAATACTAATGGAAGCTTTCACGAACCCCGTACAAAAGTCCTTTTGTATTTTAATCGATTTCTTACGGATTTACCGGGCATTGTTTGATGCTGGGCGTGAAAATTAGGAAATTAGCTGGTACTCCAATGAGCAACATATAAACCACGATTTTGTGACGTAACCTTTGCCCCTACCAAAACTATAGAAGATACCTTTTTGTAGGGAATTGAATGGGGAATATTTTTGCCATTGAAACATTTTGTCTATCTTCAACCAATATGGAGATATTCGATAATCAACACTTTTTGGCCGCCATTTTCCAATATGGCGGCCGAAGCTCCAGTCCGATTGTAGGGGAGTTTTAGTATGTTCATAAGTATCATTTAAGGAAGGTCTCTGCAAAAATTCAGCGACATCGCAATTTTTTCCTTCAAAAATTCTTATTTGACAGGATTAGCTACACAATGTTCTATTTGTATGACGTTCACACGTTAAAGTAAATCTCAGCGAGGAAGTGAGAACAATAGTATTTGTTGACAGGTCTTAGGCAAGACATTTACAAGATTCCCTACAACTTTCGTTAAGATCGTAGTTTCAAATATAGTTAACCTGTATAGAAAGCAAAGAAATCCAGTTCGCATATTCTAACTAAACAATAATAGAATAATTGCGTGTTGCCACCCTAAAAATCGTGTTAGATCTAATATAAGTTAAGAGATTTATAAGGTTCTCTGAAAAATATGTTATGTTGATCGAACTGGCCGTTTGATCGGTAGCGTGCGAACAAACAGATGAATAAAAAACTTAACAACACCCTAGCTCTTTTCTGTTGTTAGTCGGATTTGTATATTTTTAAACAATTTGTTGGTTATTTTCATTTTCTCTGTTTTCGTATTTTTCTTCCATACTTGTTGCTCAAAATTGTTTTATATAAATTTGATTTCAATTTGATTATCTTGCATTTCATGTAATAAAAAATATATACAGTTTTTTTTTTATAAATTATGTAGAATAATACACCATTTATTTATATTATTATATACAGCAGCTACTTTGTGTATTTATAGAAAAGTATCTACAAAAGACTACAAAACCGGGTCCAACCATTACTTGTACAGCATGTTTAATTGGTTTGTATGAATCTTGATTTTTTAAAACTTAAAAGTAAAGTGACTTGGGCGGATGACATCGGAAGCAAAATTGGATAGTCTGGGAAAAGGTGGGTTTGTAGTAGAAAATATAGTCCACACTGCTTTTTGGGAAAGCAAGATCTTTACAATCTTCCCTTACATTAGTGAAAAACTTCAAGCTCGCAGTCAATTCATTATTTTTAAAAGTGTTATTTACAAGGGTACTGCACAAAGGAACAATAAATGAAAGTAAACGGGCGCGTTTACATAAAAAAAGGTTTGTAGGATTACTCTACCCAAGTGTTATCGGCGTGTAATAACTAGCGTATGACGTAATTGACTTACACAAGAATCTAATTATGAATATTTTTATTTTTATCGTCGTATGCCTACGATTGCTCATTCCATTATTCAAACCAGGATAATCAAAACATTATTTTAACACTTTGATAAACTGCACGCAGATGGCTCATACGATAAGAGTATGGAGCCAAGGAACGTCGGTTCGACGACTCCTTTAAAAGTCACTCTGTTCCTGTAATCATGCCCCCATCTGCAGCATTTATTTATATTTTTGGATGAGCGAAGCGAAGACTTCAAGACTTCAATTTCACTGACCCCCCCCCCCCCAAAAAAAAAAAATAGCTCGTTTTTTCTGTTCGCGTTCTACCGGGCAAACGGCATATTATGCGATCTTGATGAAAATTTGAGGGGACCTTCGAAATCTCTGAACTTAGACTTGCCAAGTTTTTGGGACAATCGATCAAATATTTCTTATGATTATCGTACTTTTACATTTTTTCGATTTTTAATGAGATATTTTCGTGATATTTGGCAAACGGCTACTCCGATCTTGATGAAACTTTATGGGAACGTTTAAAATCACTGAAATTATATGTTATGATTTTAGAGACATTTGAAGAAATATTTCTCATAGAAATCGTACTTTTACGATTTTTTTCGGGTTTTTAATGCGATATTTTCGTGATATTTGGACTGATTCTGACCAAACGGGTGGATCGACAACGTTCATATTTTACATTGACATACAGATTATGGTGATGTAGTGCCTTTTGAAAGAAAAAGTTGAAAAAGTTGTTCAAAATTCATAGAAATAAAGGTTTTAATATAAGCCCTTTACAGGTGTGTAATTAAGAAGTAATATCAAGTAACTGTAGAAAAAGTAACGAGATACCACGTAAAAACGTAATCATTGGACAGAATTTTTTTTTTTAAAAAAAGCTCATCCATCAACGCGACTGGAAAAAGCGTTCGCGACGCGGCCTAGTTATAAAAAAAAACATTCTAGTGCTTTGGGCATGCAATTAACAATTATTAATGCGACTTGAACAAAATTCAACTCCGTGCATATCCTCACCGCTTAGTCACCTGTTCCTAAGCTGCCCACTGCCATACGTCTACTCCGAGCTCCTTGCACAGATGGTCGTGTGTGATTGCTCTCTCATCTTACGTCTTGTTAACTGGCGACCTCCTGACCCCCTCCCCCCTCATGACATGAACTATCCCCCCCACCCCTCATGTCATGACATGAACTGTCTCTCTCTCACTCTCCCCAAGTTGTGTAATGAAAAGCAGGCGTAATTGAGAATAGACCTTCTTGAATAACCAGCCTCCTCAATTGAGTTAAATAACTGCAACCCATTCGTACGTGATATGATTTAAGCAGCATGTTTTAAATTTGAAGCCACCGTCAGTTGTGTGCGTGTGGTAGGCTGAAAGGATGTCCTCGCTCTCTTAATCGGTAATATCCGGTAAATGTCAATCCTGAATCATCAATTGTCCATAATACTGTTGTGGGAAGGCTCATTCAGTGTGGGTCAGTGGTTGGAGTTGGACACGGCAGTTGGCGACGAGAGTGAGTAGTTGCCGCAGCTATGGTACACCAGACGACGACCATCACCGAGGCTGAGAAACAACTCTACCCGAATTACAAGGAGCCCTACGAGTTTTACTTGAGGCCACCTCAACTAGGGAAATGGACAAGTTTCAAATTATTCCTCTACAATTCGGAGACGGGACAGGTTTTCGGGAGGACGGGAGATAGTTGGTGTAAGTTGAACTTGCATGGGATCAAATTCAATTGTATGTGGTTTGCAGTACACAGGATGCTGCTGACGTATTTAATAAAGAATATGATTCAGTTTTAAGTTCTACTTTCAATGTCTGGTTCACCAGTTTTAGTTGAGGCTCTGATGGTAACCGAAAATTTGACTGTATATAATGTAACTTATAATGCCAGATTGAATTAGTGCACTGAATGACCATTCGTTGGCTACATAATTAACTCCACTAGATTCTATTGGAGGCTTCAAAAACTTTCCCACTGTGTAGGTCTATTCATAACAAGTTTTTCACGATTATGTCATACCTACCATGCAATTTAAAACGATACCTTCATTAATTCGGTCGGAAGGGTTACCATAGCAAGGGGCGCTCCCCCACTCTTCCGCTTCGGCTAAATAAAGACAATTAAGTTGTTTCTATATAATATATCATGGTGTTTGATGTCACCTAGCATTAAATTTTCGATGGCGTTTAAAATAATTTTATATGCATCTTTTTATGTAGATTGTAGATTTCTATGTATTATTGTTTATATTTACAGCACTACTTTTAATCAAACGAGTATTTAATAAAAACATTCGGTGACTGTGTTAGTATGTATTTCAAATTGAAACTATCTCGCAACCTCATGAGCATGATTGAAGCCTGGAAAAACATTTTCCGTAGGTCTACATAAATATCACGATTTCATTAGCAACCTATTAAAACCGCTTGTATTCCATAAACAAGGTAATTTTTCGTTTGCACTCGAAATACAATTGTTTGTAAATAGAGCAATACTGTTCCTAGTGTAAACAGTTCATAATTGTTTCTCAAATATCCTGCTATAGCTCGCGTATGTTTCATGTGCCACTATTGTGCCGTGTATACCGTGCGATTGGAACATCCCGATACATCGTGTGTATGTTCATTGTATTGTATTTTTGTATTGTATTGTATTTATTTATACATCGTGTGTATGTTCATTGTATGGCGTTTCCGCATTCCACTACGGAATAGATACTGGTCCATGTATTGATTTAATAATTTATTATATTTTAGGCATCATTTTTCTGTCCGTCTGTCCGTCCGTCTGTACATCGTAACACGACGTTTTGTTTGTTGGCATTTCCCTTCAACTAGGATGATACAGCAATATTTTTGTTGACCCTGGAGACCTTGGGGGTGGCTAACCATTCAGAAACGTTGAAAAATTCATGATCCGGCACCTCCACCATTACTGGATGCGAGAACAAGCGACGAACGATTTTCAATGGTCAATTAACCCGGCTCCCACTACCAAAGAGAACAATGCACGGCACATATTTTTGTTTTTATATTCTTCTTCGACGATCTGCTGTTGAAGAGGAGGTTCATGTTCATTTTACGTACTTTCTAAATTTCTCATACAATTTTAGTCGCATCTATTTGTGATTTTATGTAATTGTGTTTAATTGTGTTGTAAACTCCATTTTCTAGAATTTAGAATATGTCAAAATTATCAAAAACACCCAAATAACTACGCATTTTCTGATTGATCTATGATAAACATTGAAAATCTGATATGATATGAATATGATAGGCGCGTACAACGTACAACTGTCCTCAATTATCAAGTATTCCAAGTTGTAGCCTATTCAGATGTTATGATTTATGGTTGCATGACATGGAACGCGTCGAACATCAAATTCGCTCCCTCTTTCGGGAACTCCCGTAGCCGTGCTTGTATTATCACACATGCTGATATATTAAACATAATGAAATATTCGAGAAGTCGTAAGCATGTTTATGACAATTGGCAAGGTCCTTAATTGGATGAGCGAAGCGAAGATTCCATTTCACTACACTGGAGAAAAAAATCCGGAATGCTTTTCTTTTTTTTCTTTTTTTCTGTTTGTATTTTTGTGTGTCTGTTAACACGATTCCGGCTAAACCGATACTCCAATTACGATGAAATTTTATGGAGGCCTTCGAAATCTCTGAACTTAGAACTGCCACGTTTTTGAGCGCAATCGGAAAATTATTTCTCATTAAAATCGCAATTTTACGATTTTTTTCGATTTAAAAAAAATTTCTTCAGCTTATAACACCTACATGCTTTATCCGATTTTAATGATTTTTTCACAGAACCTTAATTTTATGAATTTAGGTATTCGTGTGAAATTTGAGCGCAATCAAAAAACTATTTCTCATGAAAATCGAAATTTTACGTTTTTTTTTCTTTTTTAAAACAATTCTTTGACTTATAACACCTACATGCTTTATCCTATTGTAATGATTTTTTCACAGAACCTTAATTTTATGAATTAATATATTCGTGTAAAATTTGTACGCAATCGTATAATTATTACTTATGAAAATTTCAATATTACGATTTTTTCCTTTTTTAAAATTACGATTAATTAAAAAATTAAAAAATTAAAGTTAATTTTGTATTTAATTTAATTTAATTTAAAAAAAATCTTCAACTTAGTAATGATTTTTTCACAGAACAACAGAAAATCCGCATAACACATGGCAGCTCAATGCACCAATTACGCTCATCCAACAACGCGGCGGGACTTAAGCGTTTTCCTAGTATATATATATAGGTATATATTACTAATAATAAGGGTTTCCATTCCCATTCAGTGCTTCCTTTAAACTTTCATAATCGCGAATAAAATTTCGATCATCGATAACTAGATCTATTATACTAGAATTAAAAAGAAATACATCACTCAAAAAACTGTATGGTTGGAAAAACTAAAATAATATAGGTTGAAGTATTTGTTTAACTTATATAAGTGTTGCAAAATAGCTCTATTTTAGTTGGCGATAACAAAAGATCTGATGAAAGAGATGTTAGGGTAACTATATATTCTTTAGTTAAAAACTTTGGTTTTTTGGATGAGCGTAGCGAGCGTAGCGAAGATTCCATTCTACTACACTGGAGAAAAAAATCCGGAATGTTTTTTTTCCTTTTTTCCTTTTTTCTTTTTTCTTTTTCCTTTTTTTTTTTTTGTCTGTTTGTCCACACGATTCCGGATACTCCGATTGCGATGAAATTTTATGAAGGCCTTCAAATCTCTAACTTAGAACTGCCACGTTTTTGAGCGCAATTGGAAAATTATTTCTCATGAAAATCGCAATTTTACGATTGTTTTCGATTTTTAAAAAATTTCTTCGACTTATGACACCTACATGCTTTATTCGATTCTAATAATTTTTGCACAGAACCTTTATTTTATGAATTAAGATATTCTTGTGAAATTTGAGCGCAATTGAAAAAATATTTATCATAAAAATCGATTTTTTTTTTATTTTTTTTTTAAACAATTCTTAGACTTATAACACCTACATGCTTTATCCGATTGTAATGATTTTTTCTCAGAACCTTAATTTTATGAATTAATATATTCGTGTTAAATTTGAGCGCAATCGAGAAATTATTTCTTATAAAAATCTCAATTTTACGATTTTTTTAAAACAATTACGATTAATTAAAACAAATTTAAAAAATTAAGTTAATTTTTTATTTAATTTAATTTAATTTTAAAAACATTTCAACTTAATAATGATTTTTCCACAGAACAACAGAAAATTCGCATAACACATGGCAGCTCAATGCACCAATTACGCTCATCCAACAACGCGGCGGGACTTAAGCGTTTTCCTAGTATTTATGGTTGGAACAACCAAAATAATTGTTGAATTAACTCTCTTTTGGTTGGGTGACCACAAAATAGCTGATGAAAGAGATAACTATATTCTTCAGTTAAAAACTGTATGGTTGGAACAACCAAAATAATTGTTGAATTAACTCTCTTTTAGTTAGGTGACCACAAAACAGGGCTCAATACTGGCAAATCGCATTCGTAACCCAGTGCTTCTCGTAGCGTAGTGGATAAGGTCATGGCTTCCTATACCTTTGTCCCAGGTTCGAGGCTCAGTCGGCGCAGGATTTTAACAACTCGGTTCCTAATGTACATTGCTATTCCAGGTGCTGGCTAATGAACGGTACAAGTTGTTCGTGCAGGAACATTATCCTTCGTAATAAGTTTAATTAAAGTCGTTTCGATTATTCATTTTTACCTTCATTGAAATGTTTTGCCGTAAAATGAGAGGGGAGTGGTGGGGGGAGATGAGGATGCCATTTTCGACAACTATTTGTTTAGTTATATCAACCTACTTTTTGGTTAAAAGTTAAAAACTGTAGGATTTATAACCAAGTTTTAAAGTCAAAACAACTACAGTAAATTGTTATTCCAACCAAATAATATAGTTATGCATGCTAAAATAATATGGTTACACGAACAACTTGTTTTAGTTGATTCAACTAAACAACAATAACTAAATTATTTGGTTACTGTAACCCACTAGGGAAACTCCAAAGTCGTTGATAGACGAGTGAGTGACCCATGTGTTGAGTAACCGGGAACTTCCCCTTTCCTCCCCTATACCTAAGGCTGGATCTAGCCCAGTATGGGGAATGATACCGGGTATTCAACACATGGCTTACTCACTCGTCTATCAACTACTTTGGCGTTTCCCTAGTCTAGTTGGCTAAGGCGCCCTTATACCTGGAATGTGGGAGACCTGGGTTCAATCCCCTGGTCGGATAAGATTTTGTAGTTTATGGATTGTATTTAAAAAAATATTAAACATGTTTTGAAATGCATATAACGCAGTTTAGTCTACACTCTACATCAACTGTGACAATACTATGGAAAACATAGCCAGTACAAAATACGAGTGAAGATTGCAAGGTTTACTCAATCTTCCAGCGGAATTTGGGGGTACCTTGAACATGCAAGTTTGATAGACCTAGTTTGTCACTGCATAACTGCAGTACAAATCTTTTTCCACTGCCTCCATTGCAACCGAGTAACATCTAAGAAGCAGTGATTTTTTCAAAAGAAAAACCATTGTCGTTAAAAGAATTCCTACACATGATAGGCCTATTTTTCAGTTTATTATTTCTTGTAGGTTTAAATCGAAATGGATTGTGCTAATTTTGTTAGCAGTTCTCAGTTACCTGGTCACGGATGTATGTTTAAAATTTCAGGTCAATCTATTTGACCGTTCGGCCGTATGGGATCGGACAGACAGACAGACAGACAGACAGACAGACAGACAGACAGACAGACAGACATACATTGGACACAGTCACGACCAAGGCCCGATCGAGTAGCGTTATAAAATCCTCATTCGCTTCGCTCACTCGTATAATAATATAGCAGGCTAATAGATTACTATATTTTTTGGTTCACATAACCAAAAAATGCGTTGCACCAACCAAACAGTTTTTTGAGTGTGAGATCGCGTATCGTTCGTTCATTTACAAAGGAACAAAACGCAAAGGGTATCGCTATACTACGATTTTTATGCATTAAATTTATCTTTTTAGGTCTCTTGAAGGAAAAAGTAAGTTAAACAATCGATTAATAAATTAATATCGATAACTTATCAACTAATCGACAAATCGACAAATAATCAAATATTCGATCATCAGCGGAAACCTACAAATATTTATGTGTATTCTTGCATTTCAAATGGATTTTTCCAGTGTTATTGATGTTGTCCATGTTTATGGTAGCCTCACTTCCGTCAAAATAATATCTTCTTGCCTTGTGTGTAGGATGCATTTTCGACGTTTGTTGGTAGACAACTAGTTCTCAGAGGTACTTTTGCAATACCGTTTATAAACTAGCCTGAGAACTTTGGGGCGTGTTTGGCGATCGCATGGATAGTTCCTCTACATGTTTATGACTGAGCTGAAACATGATGAAGGCTATGTTTAGTTTTAATCACACTTAAACTCGAAGAAAGAATCAATATTTGCAGAGATTCTAGTGATTTTTGATGACAACGCAACCCGGGAAAACCATAAATACATATGCCCTTATTATTTAACGATATGTCGTAAGTCGTTATTTACCACGCTGAGTATTTTTTTTTATTATCCACCACATTATTTTTAATGTGAACCACGCCCATGCAGCTATATTGGCTCAGCGTCAGGCATCGTATGGCGGCCTCTTGGTCAATATTGACCAGCCATGTCAAGTAAACCACATCCGACTAGTCTTCGAAATGTTCAGCCACGATTAACCATGACGTTGCTCTAGAACACTGGTTTCTTAACGCGTGCGTTCGTCTGTGACTGGTGGGGTTTATACAGCTCCAAGCCTATTATTATACTAAACCAATACAATAATAATTGTTCTTTTCGCGACAGTTCAAATGTAATGCAGAATAATTACAAAACTTCATCCTTTGCCGGCTTCGAACCCACGTACCTTGGTTACTGATGGTTTGGGCCTTCCGAAATGTTGTAGTCAACTGCAAACGACCTAGAATACTAGAGTTTGTGGACAGAACTGTAAACAGTGTACATTACCCCCAGGTGCCATGGTCGATTGCTTTTAATTATACTAAAAAGTTAGATTAGGGAATTGAGCCTGCAACACGCCCAGCTAGTCAGCACTGGCAAAGTAATTTCGCACAATGTTATCACATTTTTGTTGGCGCTTGTAGGATGAGCGTAGTGAGGAATGTGAATAGCCTACATCCAATAGAGAAACGTTCGTCTATTGTTTGTGTTTGATAGCTCTATACAGAGTACAAACCGATACATTGATGACAGATCTTGAATCCATTTTCAAGGAACTATCTAAATCTCTAAACCTTCGATCTGCTACTATCTTGTTCTGAAATGAAATCTTTCTCTTGAAAATCGTACTTGTAAGCTCAGGTCATAACTATTCTGCGTCCGATAGCTTATTTAGAAGATGTGTTCGCCGACAGTTTATGGGCCACAATGCCAAAACATAACGGAACTAAAAACATAATAGAGCACAACCCTCATCCATCAGCACAACTGCAAAATTAAGAGTTAAGGATAAGCCTGCCGAAAATCCTGAATAAAGAAAGGGTTTCCCTGATTTTTTTCCGGAATGTGTTGGCTAAACTGTGGCCTGCAGCATCACATGCGCGCGCCTTCGGGCCAAGCTAATTATAAATTTGATGTGTGTCCCGTATAAATACGGGCGCCGTTTTTGCGGCAACCAAATCCAAACCTCTTGATTGGTTTGTAAAATCTTATCGGTCCATGTTGGGCCGTCAAAAGCATGATTGAGATCTGATTTGTCCGTCATAAGGATTTTGTTTTTATAATGCCCTATATTATAAGAAATAACAGTATTTTAACTATATTGCTTTTGCAATTTCTCTAGTAACTATTTCAATTCCTTGTGACTTTGTTTGAACTTGGAACCAACCTGGCTTTAGTTGATCAATGTAGGTTGGTAAGAAATTTCTAGTGGGTACGATGATAGTTTAGATGGCATGGCGACATCTAAAATTGCTATGTGAATTTTATTGAAAATTATTCTAAGCTGCATATCATTCGGCAGTGCCGAAAAATGAAGCTATGGCATTTAAAAAAACAATTTAAGTTGGGAGTTGGGACTACAAGCTTTATAAGAGCTATGCCAGACCTTAGACGCTTTAGTTGCAGACCTACAGTTTCGTGGCTGACAAAACGTATTTCAATATTATTATTGAAAGAACATTGAACCTATCCTAGATATTATTGACATTTTGTATGGTGCGACGTTTTTTAATCAGTAGGCATAGTATAGGCCTATAGGCGATGGAAAACACGTGCATGAGTTCTTCTTCGCATCCTTACCTAAACTAGGAAGCTTCGCAAACGCTTTTTTAGTCGCGTTAATGGATGAGCTTTTTTGTAAGGTTTTAGTTTGCGTGGAATGTCTTTAATTTTTCAAGGGCTTTTTGAACGCATTGTAGGTGATTGTTGTCAAGTTTCTATTGTTACTTGTTAATTGTTATTATGTATCTCAAAAAACTAATATTAAAACCTTTATTTCTATGGATTCTGGCTAACTTTTTCAACTTTTTCTTTCAAAAGGTACTACATCACCATAACCTTAATGTCCATGTGAAATATGAACGTTGTAGCCCCACCCGTTTGGTCAGAATCGGCCCAAATGTCAAGAAAATATCGCACTAAAAATCGGAAAAAATCGTAAAAGTACGATATTCATGAGAAATATTTCTTCGATTGTACCCAAAAACGTGGCAGGTCTAAGTTCAGAGATTTTGAAGGTCCCCTCCAATTTTCATCAAGATCGCATATGCCGTTTGCCCGGTAGAGAGCGAACAGGAAAAAAAACGAACTAAATTTTTTGGGGAGTCAGTGAAATTGACGTCTTCGCTTCGCTCATCCAATTATTATATAGATTAAAAAAAGTAAAATTAAACCGGATATATATACGAGATATTTCAAGTTATAAATAAACGTGTATTAAATTAAATCAAGATTGTAAGATAATTGTGGATGCATGCATTAAAATCTTATTCTTTTCTATCCAATGCGATTTGAACTAAGATACATCCAATGTGGTCAATGTGAAAAGTTATCTCTCTTGAGGCTGAGTATCTCAGAAGCGATTACTCATTACTATAGGCTACCGCTACGGCACGTGTAAATCATGCTTCCATGATGGTTTGTGAATTGTGTCTGATGACTAAGTATCCATCGCTCAATGATAAAATCACACGAATCTGAGATTATCAATGTTACGTTACTATCAAATTGATTGACAGTTGATACACATCCATTGATTGGCAATCATTCCGATACTCCAATTTCGATGAAATTTTATGGAGGCCTTCGAAATCTCTGAACTTAGAACTGCCACGGTTTTGAGCGTAATCGAAAAATTAATCTCATTAAAATCGCCATTTTACGATTTTTTGGATTTTTAAAACATTTCTTCGACTTATAACAAGTACATTTTTTATTAGATTGTAATGATTTTTTCACAGAACCTTAATTTTATGAATCAATATATTGTGGTGAAATTTGAACGCAATCGAAATATAATTTATCGTGAAAATCGCAATTTTACGCTTTTTTCATAAAAAAAAATTCTTCGACTTATCTTATTCTTCTACTTGCTTTATCCGATTGTAATGATGTTTTTACAGAACCTTAATTTTATGAATTAATATATTGGTGTGAAATTTGAGCGCAATCGAAAAATAATTTCTCATGAAAATCCCAATTTTACGCTTTTTTTCGTTAAAAAAATACACTCATCCAACAACACACCTGAAAAAGCGTTTGCGAAGCTTCCTAGTAATATAATACATAACTGATATAGGTTATAGCAAAAATTAACAATTTCCACCTACAACGAAGGTGTTTTCCGACTAACTGAATCGAGAAATTAATTATTACAGCTTATAGATGATGGTACATTTCGAGTTTAACGGGACCAGAGAATTATTAAAAAGTACCAATTTTTTAATCCCATTTTGCAACTTGAATGTCAACTGAAGTTTTGTGTTACTTTTTTTAATGCTCAATCATGATCTCAAAATATATTGTTCTTGAACTTTGATCATTTCTTTGTTTAACAGTACCGTGTGTGTACTAGTGTATATATATATATATATTGATTCATAGCAGTTGTCGAAAAAGTTTGCCCCGACTTTCGACTGGGGGCCGGAGGTTCTGGGTTCGAACCCCAGTCGGGGAATCTAGGCTATGAATCAGCTAGCAACGAAGCACATAATAAATTTCAGAGTTGTTCTGAATCGGCCTTGTTGATTCTGGCGTTGATTCGCGGGTGTTCGCACTGTCCATACCACTGATTGATATATTTCCTATTAAAAATATCGATCTTTGGTTGGTTATCGCTCACTCGTCGATTACGTCGGGGCCTGCAGGGTTGGCTTGGTCGCTTTGATTTAAAGTCCCCACTGAAAATCAGTTATATAACTGAGTGGGTAGACTCTAAATAAAATTTATTTATTTATTTATTTAATAACTATGTCCTTAAGGCGGGCTTATGCTTAAAAACTTTATATTCATATATATATAAAAAAATATATTAGTTTAATCTACGGAAAAGAGCATATTTTATATTGTTTTTTTCTTCCACATTTGTTCAAATTGAAAGAAGTAATGCGATTTGCAGTGTGTACAATTAGAAGAACTTGCCTATAAATCAACCAATATAAAAGTTAAACTTTTGTGTTGCTGAAGTAGGTCCTGTGTTCAAATCGGCAGGGGTACAGCGCGAGGCTCGTTTGGGAGGTCATCGGTTTGATACCGACCACCAGCAATGCTGACAGACTTTTAACAAATTTCTGGCTTTGAGGTTCTGGTCAGTCGGAAATGTGACTGCTGGGTTAGCCCTTAAGACATTTTTTTTTCGCGTGGCTGGTTTCTTAAACAAAATTAAATGTAGGCCTACTTTCATAAACTATATTCTCCGTTCCATATTGTGGTTCAAAAGTGTTGAAATTACATTCCCCCCCCCCCAGTCCCCCTCCTTACAAATATCCTGGTGGCGCCCATGTCCTTGGGCCGGCTGCCGTTTTGTTACGCCACTGGCCGTCAAATGCAAGTGATGTCCATGCAGGCTTGACTCCACATTTCCAAAGCTGCATTCAATATCAGATGTTGGTAGACACCTACTTCCGATTGCACAACTATCATTAAAGCATCAATCAGGTAACGCCCATTCATTCATGCTATACATTCACATGCGCCATCCGAACTATAGTTTTCAACACACGAAATAGGCCTTTAGCCTAACCATTGACAAATATTGGATTTTTTTCTTACCATTGTCATTCAATTTTTAAAATAGCGAAATGATCTATGAAGAAAGGAGAAGTCCATTTTTTCCTAGAATTAAAAATTCGTTGATGCTCTGAGGCATAGCATCATACTACCGGGACCCGCAGTAGTAATGCGATTGGGACGCTGGTCCAAAACGTGTGGAACAAAACGACGTGGATTCGAATCCATTGCTGTGTTGCTGTGTATGGAATTTTTTAAGTTGACGTTCGTTCTCATCTCATCTTCTATAGACTATTTATTTCTTTTCTCATTGGCTCTTCTCTTTGCAACAATAGAGACGTATAACGCAACAACACCTCCAACTCCAATATGCATCCACTCACGCAGCAAATTTACATACATCTGATAAAACCTGGAATGTAGATAATTTAATATAGTTTATCAATATTGTAATTGATAAGTTATAGGTCTACGAGCAATGCGGCTTCCTGTTACGGAACTCTGCAATAAAGGGGGAATAATATGTGTTTGCATAGGACTAAGTAAGAGAACAAAATGCGTGTTGTACATAGTAAAGAAGTGACATTGCGAAACGTGCAACTCGTTTATTTATACGCATATAGACTGCCCTTTGCCCCCCTTGCCTTGCCATCTATTCACTGGCAAGGCGAGTTCCGCGTACAATACACACGTGCCACGTTTGAAGCTCGCGTTTGCATTGAAATGTGCACGGCCATCAAATAGCTTGTTCCACAACTGGATGTTTAAAAAACAGAAAACGGCGGTGGAACTACGTATGTTTGTATTGTATTCATTACCATCTTCAAGTTGAAGTTTCCTGTTTTCATTAGGCCTGTCCTATTGCACAAGCTGAAGTGCATGACTGCAGTTACATCAAGAACAATTTAATAACGTGCATGACGCGATGGAACTCTGCACAGAATGTTAAGAGAAGACATTACATTGTTTTACGTCTCCCCCCCTCCCCCCTCCCCCCCTAAAAATAAATCAAATCAAATAAGTATTACGAGTCTACCTACTACGCATAACTACACATAACTGATTTCAGTTCAGTGGGAGACATTAAATTTAAAGCAGAAGGCTAACCCTGTCGACGTCGACGCCATCGACGAGTAGACGACTTATTATTATAGGCCGGTAATATAAAAAGGTAACACCGACCAAACAACTTGGACACGATACCACACACGGGCGGCGCCAGATTCAACAGGGCTAATTCGGAACAACCTTGGAATATATTATGTGCCTCGTTGCTCGGACGGCTCCAAAGTCCCCTTTTACACATTTGTAAACCAAGCATTGATAGACTTTTTTAGTCCACATCAGAAACTAATGATCTTTAATGTAGCGGGATTCGAATCCTGGACCTTCTGCATTGGAAGTAGTCACATAGTACTGCAAACATATACATTTACCTGATTTTTGCAATGTACGACATAGTTTCAACGTGTCATCAACCAAACAATAGGAAACCATGGTGTGGACTCCCAGTCTGATGGAGGAACGCGCATTACTTTTCAGGGAACTTTTATGGAAATGAGCAGTGGCGTAACTAGCCCTTGTTTTTCAGGGGGGGGGGGACGAACGTTTTTGTAGGCCTAACTTCCTTTCCTACCCATGGCACAACTAGTGAAAGGGGTATGTAGGTAGTCAGTGGTGTCATCCAAAAATAATTCATTATACGCCTTTTCCTGGGGGGGCCTGGGGGGGAACCCCCAGTTGGGGGGCCTGGGGGGGAACCCCCAGTTGATGCGCGTCGGGGCGTACACGCCCTTTTTTTTATTCGAAGAGTGTGATTGGAGTATTTTGACGTTTTTTCTTAACAAAAACCCAATAAAAGATATATGAGAAATTGCAAAATAAGAAAAAATATCAATATTTATATAATATCTCAACAAATACCTTATGTAAAATAAAAATTGTTCCATCTCCCCCTCCCCACCCCGTAGTTAGCCACTTTTGAAATGAGTTCCTTGATCCTTGTTGTTGATTATCTTATTATCTCTGGAAAAGTATAGAACATGTTTTGAAATGCATGGAAAACATATCCAGTACGAAATACGAGTAATGATTACAAGGTTCACTCAATTTCCGAGCGGATTTTTAGGTATCCTTGAGCGTGTAAGATTCGATACACCTTGGTCACTGCATGCAAACATGATTTGATAAAAATGATTTGTTCAAAAACAAAAAACCTTGTCGTTAAATTAATTATTTGACAATCTCAGCTTATTTTCAATTTATTATTTAATGTGAGTTTAAATCGCACACTAACTTGTATACCGGATGTCTATTTAAAATTTTTGCTCAATCTGTTTAGCCGTTCGGCCGTTCTGCAGCGAAGTCATTTTATCACAAAAACACAGATCTTGTGCCGTTTGAGTTGAATTATAGACAGTCGCTGTGCGCTCCCTAGAAAAAAAAAAAAAATGTATTCGAGAAGTCAATATAAACCACCTGTGTAGGATAATACAACGGGCCCTCGAAATTGATCGGGTTAAGATGGCGTGTTTGGTTGGGGGGGGGACGTCCTTGGCTTACTGTGGATAATCGATGCGGATTATAATATTCAAGACTGTGGCACCAGTCACCGGGTATCGAACATGGAGCATGTTGAACTAGCCAGCCGCTACATCGAATCTGCGACAATATGCAACACAACGACCACATTATGTTGGACTTCACATGTACGTGGGGGTGGGCCCACACTGAATTGCGTTTATTTACCTCCAGTATTCAAATCGCCTTCCCGCGTCGCGTACAACCACAATATCAACACGCTTTCACCCGTCTTCGATCGCTGATTTCAGTGAAATAAACGAAAGTACGTAACTGACGGAAGGAACATTGAAGAATGCGTTTTGGAATTACAGGTCAGTCAGTGCACTTCAAATGTCACGGCTACGGACTAATCGTTGGCGACAAGAATTATACGTGTGCTGAACTGAACTGCAGCTGCAGTGCACATTTTTCGACACAGCACACGTCAACATACCGGTAGACAGACTCACCGGTGACGACACACACCTTTCAGCCAATAAGAGGCGACGCACACGGAGAGCAAAAGAGCTTACCGCGTCTCGTCTCGTACGAGCGAGTGGTAGAACAGCGCTTGGTCCGGTAGGTTTGCGGCAACAGTGAAGTCGAGGATAGGTTAGTTGGGTGTGGTAGGCAAGAAGATGGCTGGGAATGACGCTCTGATCGTGGACTATGCATCGTATTTACCACCACCTGAACGGCCGGCGATGGAGCGATTATCCACGTTCCTGTACAACTCCGATACCGGTGCTGTGATGGGAAGAACAGGAACAAGTTGGGGTAAGTCGACGGAACCGTTTCAAGTACCCTACGCTCTCTCACCTGCCGCGGAATGTTGACATTGCAGGTGTTGTCATGGTGGGAAACGTAACGGAACTAGCCTATTCCCAACTAGCCTACGAGCGAAACTATGGTCAAATCTATTTGTGAAGACAGATCTAGTTATGTTGATTTGTATTATTCTCTTGCTTAATGATATTTTGTATTGGTTGTTATTTCCATGACGTTATTGCTGTAGGCTACCGCGTAGTTCAAGTTGCCGAAGGTGTGTAGCCTAGCAATGAGCATACTGCAGCATTTTAATACTGCCGAACAGTACAATAGCGTTCTTTGGTATCGTCCGGTGGTCCGGTACACCTAGTAGGCCTAGTTGTAGTGAAGATTAGCATGCTGGTTCAGCCTTTGGGTTTATAATGGTTTCTACATTAAAAACCCAAAGGTTCAGCACTTTATGAAGGCTTATACTATACTACTGCATATTCTCATAAACAAAATTAAAATATTATCTAAAAAAAAAAAACATTTTTAACCATGTGTACAAAATTACGTGAGTGCTGCATATTGTAGCCTAAAAACTGCATTGCATCTTCGTATGTATTAGGCCCTACCTCACTGTGCATAAATAAATGGGTAGGCCAATGCAATATAGGCCTCAAATTATATTGCCATAAAAAATGTACCGGCCAATGCAATATAAAATTATTGTCATAAAAAATGTACCGGTAGGCCCACATAACAGAATTGAACCCATGAACCAAAATAAACATTCTAACATGAAAAAAAAAATACCGTGGCGTATACGGAAAAGTTGGGGTTCAGTCAGCTTCTTCACGCGTTACCCATACCGTCATACAGTGGGTGGGGTAACTAGCACTTGTTTTGTTGTTTTGTTTTGTTTTGTTTTTTTTTGGGGGGGGGGGGATAATGCCCTTGAAACAAATGTTTGTAGAAAAGTAGACCCATGTTTCCTGCTATAATGGGGGGTCTGGGGTGGGTGGCCGGTGGCCCCTAGTTAGTGTTGGTTTGGGGCACACAGCCTCAGAAAATATGTTATTTTTAACATCGTAAATGGTTGTATTTTATTAGAGTTTAGTGTGGTTTCGTCGATAATTTATAAATTGTGAAGATTGGCTGTTTTATTTCCAGTTTAAGAAATCGTGCCATAAAATTGTGCCCCTCGACCCCCCCCCCCCCCGTACGTACCTAAACCGCTACGGTATTGTAAAAAGTGTTTTCTTTAGACCTAGCCTACACTGCTTCCGAAAATAACAGTTACTGTGACCCTCCTAAAACACTCAAATATTCTGCAATTATTTTTATTGTAGTAGTTTTGGGTTCGCGATAGTTTTTTTTTTTACATTGCAACATTATTTTGGCCTACCCTCCGCGGCTCCGCGTAATATTTTTTTAGTATCTGTAACCGGAATTTTCTTTCCAATTGCACAGAACTCGACAATTTTAAAAGTTAATTTATCCGTATAATTAATGGCGGGCACTACGTCAATAAAACTTGATGCACTGGTAACATTGCATATTTTTGTTGTAAGTTTGTTGTTTGCTGATTCGATGTTTGTAAGGGTGCCGAACCCAGTAGTGTTCCATGAGCCTCGCTCACCCCATCTATCATGCATCACCGTTTTGAATTTTGATATAAACTTTCGGGAAAACCATCTAAAATAAGAAGTTCGCATTCCGCATCGTTCCAGGCTCACCACCAGTTGATATTTACCTTCACAATCATATTAATATATCAAATCAAACCCAGCCATCACATCACACACTATCAAACATGGTAATAAGGATGGGCCGGGCCTCATTTCTTACCTAGTATCCGCCACTGCTTCATACAGTCGTCACGATCTTCATCATGTCCTATTGTTCCATCCCTACGTACTTGACCTTGTAGATGTCAAGTCGAATACCTCCAGTAGTTTCGACTTTCTAGCGACGGATGGATCCTCGCGTTTGTATTTTAATTTTATTTCATTTTGTAAATTGTAAATTTATAGCGATTATACTGAACCATAACATTCGTGACTAAGAAACTATTGTTTTCTCATGGCTCTTTATTTATTCACATTGAGGGATTTGGTTATGATTATCGTTAGGGAGCAAAGCAATCTTGATCGATCATTCACTATGTTTTGTGATGACGTAGAAATGTTGGACAATATGTCATCGTTCACAATAGTAATTTTAACAAATCACAAGAGTAACATTGTTTTGACAATGTTTGTCACATGGTCGCATCTCTATTGTATTGTCCTCGATCACCTTCTGATGGATCAAGATGTCCACATCCCAATCGCGTGTCTCCCCGGAGACTGGTCTATTCTGGGGGCGAGGTATGAAGAGCGAAGAGTTAAATGTCGACCTGGTTTATTCTCGTCTAACCGAGCTTAGTGTCGGTAACATTTCGTACGCAATCAAAATAAACAACATGTTGTGGTACTGTTGGTGTTGTATGCGAAGTGTATCGACGAGCAAGCCGTTACGGTACATTCTACAGGCGCATTTCTTTAAAGTATCACAGTATAGTCACGAAAAAACGACGTCTACTCTTGACATATTTTGCGACTCTTTTACCCCAACTCCCATTTTTTTAGGCTTTTACTACGTTTTTGGGGACAATTCCACAAAATTGTATTTTCGGTACCTACCTAAAGGTTTTTGTAGCCGAAATACATGCCAAGGGCGCAGAAAGGGGCGGGGGGGGGGGGCATGGGTCCCCTTCGCCACCACGGCTACAATTGAAAAACTAGTTGCAGTCGGTATACATAGGGCTGCTAACTTGTTTGTGGCTAGTTATGTCAAGCATGCAGAAGTCAAAGAAAGATCTTCAATCTCTCCCCCCCCCCCCCCCCCCCGCCTCTAGATAAAGAATTCCTACGCGTCTGTACGTACATTCCGTCCGCGGCAAGGCAGTTTTGCAGAACATTTTCAGTTTTTATACTCCAAGACGGAATAAATTAATGGAGCGGCTTTCGAATTCCGCACTAGGCATGGATTTTTTAAGCTATCCATGATCTTCATATTCCTAATTAATTACTTCACATCCATCACCAATTCACCATTAATTCATTTGCACAGCAACAGCACAGCACACAATAAATGCAACATCCCACATAGGCCTACCTCACTCCTACGATTGAGATTGAGAAATATAGGTCTACATTGTAGTTGTAATGTTACTATTTCAAACTTTACTTAACTCAAGTTCATTGATGTTGTGCCTGCACTTATGTAATTAGATTTATTTAGGTGTCCTTTGTAAATCGCATGCGAATACGCAATGGCGGATATGATAAATAATCACGAAGGTAGACGTACATTTTATTACTCTTTGCGTGACCCGTTCATTCATTCTCGAAATCAGTGGTCAAAATTTATATCTTAAGTGAAGATAACATATCAGAAAAAAATTGTTTACAAAACAAATGTATTTTTGTGAACTCCTCAATACTGTATACTCAAATGTTAAAACACGTCTATAACGTGACACGATTTTAACCATGTTTAAAAAAAATTGTTGTAATAGTCCTATTATTTCATACATGGGTCATTATACCGTACACGTGGTTAAACGTTGGTTTACGAGTACGACAAAAGAATATCTACGAAAATTTCAGATACCCGGTAATACCTGAAAATATCTTGAGAAACATAAAAATAAACGTATATGTTTGTGACTTTGTGTTCAGGAAGTTAAACCTTAGCTATAGAACATGTAATCGAAAAGTAAGTACTGTATACCTAGGCTATACACGGTGCTGTAACAAAGGCAATTACTATTGATTAAGGTTAAGCTACATTACATGGGGCGGATATGGATACAGCATACAGATACCATGAAAATAGAACTAATGTAGCAAATCTAAGACGTTTCTTGAGGGGATTCGAATTAGTCACAACCTTTTTACACGTTATTTTTACAACAGTACAATGCCAGTAGGCCTAGTATGTAAGTGTAAGTGTGGGCATTGATTTAAGTGGTGTGGGCATTTTCTTTAATCAATGTTGTGGGGGCTAGTGCTGTATAGTATTCATGTGTCCGTTCACAAAAATGTATGCGGATATCTCAGGTAATTGAACGTGGAAGTTAGCTACAACAGTTGGAAACAAATATTCAACAAAAACAGTTGGAATATGATCTGACATTTTTTTTCACTTTAATTTAAAAAAAAATCCACACCTGAGTTGACTGTGGCGTATGACCATTGTCCATGCATCCATTGGCGCACTGTCATGCCATACATTTCGTTCTCTCATGCTTTACCCCACGAAAGTACCCTAAATTAGGCATGTCTACTGTGCTGCTATCTGATCACAGCATAATTAAATCAGCAGTCGGAACCTTTCTTCCGTAATGCTTTGCGCGTGCGTTATGCAGTGCAGATACAGATATCGCTGATGAATTTGAACGTTTTCTACATTTGAATCTAAACTACGTTGGCAAAGAATCATTTTCAGTCATCACCGTCACTAAGACACTTCACTAGCGCACTCTCAGTAAAGGAACGTAAAATGAAATGCTGCATTATGTTTGGACATTGACAGTTACTGACACCGTTGTGTTGTTTGCGTGCTAACAAACATGTTAGTGTTGACTGTATAGAGTAGACGTCTGTAGTTCGTGGGTGTGCAATGAGTATCCACAGACAAGTCCCCTAGCCGAGATATGAGGGAGGCTGAGCAATATTTTTTGAGTTCATTCAACCTAATACAAAAATATGTATAGGACCAAATTATTCCATTAAATCTGTAGGTACTATAAAGTCCGTCCGTGTCCACATGGGTAAAAGAAAACGATGGCAATTTCCGTTCATTTCTACGAAATAATTAGTCTAGTTCATAACTTTGTGTTGGTATAGCTGGTAAAGGTGCTGATGGAATGTTTTAAAATTACTTGCATTATGCTGAAAACATCTGACACATCCGTTTTAAAAGTTTATTTGGATTAAGGGCGCGTCAACCGATAGATCATAATTCATAATGCGCATACTCATACTGGTCCGAACCAGCCACGGGTAGGAGGAGGGATTTCTCACGTCGTGGTCGTCATTGTTTTTTTCATCGTTTGTGTTGTCCTTGTCATGTTCGTCGTCGGGGAGGTCGTCAAGAGAAGGGGGAGGTCACCGACGTCGACTGCAAGTGCCAGAGCTCGCCTCTAGTTTCGGGGAGATACAAATCCGTATAATTTCAAGTGTTGAAACAGCTTATACTGTATTTCATGATTCTTCGCAATCGCTATTCACCAGTACCCAAATCTTTATAAATCCTCAACTATTCCATGTATGTGTATTGTGGCGGGGCCCGGGGTAGAATTGGCCCAGAGCATGGCTCTGCTAATCGTACAAGGCGATTAAAAAAAGTCCACCTTGCTTGTGGTAAGAGCGGAGTATATTACTCCCCGAAACTAAAGGCGAGCTCTGGCAATCGTCGTCGGGGATACCTCCTCTTTCCCTGACGATCACCCCGACGACGATGACAATGACACAACGAACGATGACAAAGACGTTGACGACCAGGTTTCTTCCTCCTCCCCGTGTCTGGTTCTGACCATCATGGGCCCCTCCTCCCTATATCCCCTAGGCTAGAGTGGCGCATTATGACCTAACGGTTGACGGGCCCTTAATCCAAATAAACAAAAAAAAACATCTGGTTGCCATGGGAAGCACTATTCAACCATAGGCAACCATACGATTAGGTAAATAGAAGAATATAAGAATTGTTGATGCCGATCATATGCCGATGGTTCTTTGCGGAAACGAGGGAGGAGGGAGATTGCCTGCGTTTAAACAGTCTACGACGCTGTTTGAGAACGAGAATTGCGGTGGCTCATGCTGTATCCGGAATGGGCGCAGTTCGAAGAGTAAAGGGACGCGAGTTCGAAAACAAAGTAACTTAATTCCTAATTTATCGAACCTCATCGTCTCGAATGGCATATTTGCGTTTGGATGGGCGTAGTGGAGAGCAGCGAATGTAGCGTTAGACTTCAATGTGACTTCCCTGTACCCATAGAGAAAAACCTCGTGTGTATTTTTGTTGTTGTATATTTGTTCGCTCTCTACTGGACAAACGGCGGCTACCTACCGTATTCCAACAAATCTTGATGAATTTTTCAGGAAACCATCGAAATCTCTTGACGTAAACCTGACACCGATTTGGGTACAACCGAAGCACAGATAATATACACTTACACTTACGTGACCAAACAAAGTGTACTCTATTTGCCTATTATGATTTCCCCGAAATGAATGTAGTAGGGAGATGAGCCAAATACGTTAATACGCTCATAGGGCCGCGCGGCCAGCTACGGACGATAGCAATATCATTGTAATATGCACAAATAACTGAAGCGAACAAATTGTGAGCAGTTAACGGTTTGTCTTATCGGTAAAATCGAGAATCCACCATCGGTTGTAACGTTCAGGCGAATCACAATTTCTCAATTCAATTATCAAAGATTCAGTAAATTTTTCAACCAGAGGAGAGCCAAGATGCCGTGTCAGTTAGATAATATACATATAATATTCCATTCATGCACTTGGCTGCGTGTTGAATCACAACTCACACGTGTTCCAGTCAGAATTAATTCTTCTCCCAAGAGTATGAAGTGCTTGCTATGAGTTAGCCTGTACGGTACTTATTTCCGCTCCTGAAAGGAATCACGCGTCTTCTCTTCTAGTTTGTCGAAAGATTCGATTCACATTTCGCACACCGTGATCATCACATTGATAAGCGGTTTCTAAAAATTGAAATTGTCTCAGAACAGTCTTTTTTCAGTCTTCGTTTTTGTGTGACGTCGTTGCTCCTAGAACTCCTAGAAAAAAGCCATTTACCAAGAAACAAAGTTTTGATATTTTTTAGCAAGGCTGGAACTTGGAAGGTCTTCAATGCCATTGTCAACTATGCGACTCTTTTCGCGTCAACGCGTTACCTACGTCCGGCAACCATAGGAAAGAGCGCAACGTCTTAACAATCCCGTGAGAAAAGGCGACGACGGTGTCGAACTTCATTGTGATACCGACATTTTACTTCCGAGAAGTTCAACGTCATTGTTAAATGAAAGAGATCAGAAACCCATTACTACTTAGGCAGCCAGTTCTTATCAAATTGTAAATAAGCTATCAAGTAGGCGTAAAGCTTTATTATTCACCTATTATTCACCTGTACGTTTGCAGTGAATACACAGCGCATGTTTGAAGAGAATTGCGCTTTATACGTTGTACTAGCATTGAGTATATAACCATCCTATGGTTATATACTCAAAGGTACTAGTGAACAGAAACTGAAAACTTAACGATGTGTGGAGATGAGACCTAGAGCTAATCGGCGTCCGTCCGTGCCACTGTGAAGTGTAGGGAGGATATTCGCAATTTAAATGAAAACTCTTTACCCACTTGGTTCTTATTAGGTAATAAAACATAGATTAGGACAATTTAGCGAAACCAAGCCAGATAATATGAAGTCCCCCGCTTGATAAACTAGTCGGGCATGTTAGACCGAGGTTTACGCAGTAGTTTGTTTTCTTGCCGCTAGCTGTGACGTCGTCGTCAAGGGTTGGGAAATTCGGAGTGTACATTGATGACTGAGAATAAAATGTATTGAAATTGCATTGTGTTGTGTTTTGCGTTTGACCACAATTCTTTGGGGGCGATATCTGGTTCATGGTATTGATGTAAATGTAAAATAAAAGGTTTATTTCGTAACAAACAACATACGAGAATAATAATCTTGATGATAACTTTTTAGTCACTCTTGTACTCATAAATGAAGTAAAAAGTCCCAAATTGAGAAACTTAACACTGAGTCCGGACGTGTATGTAGCCTATATTCACGGTCTCAGTATTTCTATCGAATATAATGTGACCTCCAGTGGCTCAACTATAAGGGGGTGCGAGAGAGGGATTGGGGGGCTTAATTAGATTAGAGGGGGGCAAAGGAATGTGCAAAATGAGTTTAAAATACAATATGATATAAATTATAATGTATCGTAAACGTATGCACGCACGTGACGTCAATATTGTGTGGCTCGTTATGCAGAACGACTAGGGTTCGATTTCCAGTGTTGGGTAGGTTCCCTCAAAAAGGAACTTTTAAAAGTTAAGTTACTTGGTCTTCAAAGGGAACTTTTTAAAAGTTACAGTTCATTCTCACAAAAAGGAACTTTTGAGTTCCTGAAATAATAAAAGTTCCTGGTTAAAAGTTCCTTTATCAGATAAATTATGGTACATGGGATTTAGGTTGCGATTTTTGAGCCGCGTCGTCGCTAGCAAATATGACAGGTTCATCAATCGAGGTTTTACGCCTCCTAAAAATGAAATGCTACTGTTTTTAATCAACTGATTTTCTTATCTGTATCATCTAAATCTGTTTTCAGATGTAGAGGCATGGTGGTTTTGTCATCTCTAACTAAGACTGAAAGGAACTTGTAAAACTTTATTAAAAGTTACTAGGAAAACGCTAAAGTCCCGCCGCGTTGATGGATGAGCTTTTTAAAAATTTTAGTTTGCATGGGATATCTTTACTTTTGCAAGTTCTTTGTTTTGCTGCCTATGCATTGTAGGTGATTGTGTCAAGTTTCTTTTGTTACCTGTCAATTGGTATTATTTACCGTAAAAAACTTATATTAAAAGCTTTATTTCTATGGATTCTGGCTAACTATTTAAACTTTTTCTTTCAAAAGGTACTACATCACCATAACCTTAATGTCCATGTATAATATGAACGTTGTAGCCCACCCGTTTGGTCAGAATTGGCCCAAATGGCACAAAAATATCGCACAAAAATCAAAAAAACTTATATTAAAAGCTTTATTTCTATAGATTCCGGCTAACTTTTTCAACTTTTTCTTTCAAAAGGTAATACATCACCATAACCTGAATGTCCATGTATAATATGAACGTTGTAGTCCCACCCGTTTGGTCAGAATTGGCCCAAATGTCACGAAAATATCGCACTAAAAATCGAAAAAAATCGTAAAAGTACGATATTCATGAGAAATATTTCTTCGATTGTACCCAAAAACAATACACCTCTAAGTTCAGAGATTTCGAAGGTCCTGACAAATCTCCATCAAGATCGGATATACCGTTTGCCCAGTAGAGAGTTAACAAACAAACAAAAAAACAAACAAACAAAAAAAAAAAAAAAACAAAAAAAAAAAAACACACCCGAGCTAAATTTTTTGGGGGTCAGTGAAATTGAAGTCTTTGCTTCGCTCATCCAAAAATTTGTAACTTTTGTGTTGTAGCCTAAGTTCCTCTAACTAAAAATGGAACGCGTTCCTTCTTTAAAGTTCCTACACAACACTGTTTACTTCCCGCTTTAGGTAGAACTTTTTTAACTTCTGATGTGACTAAGGAATGTGTAAGTGGTGACTTGGAGCCGTCCTAGCAACGAGGCACATAATAAATTATAATTTTGTTGGAGCCGTCCTAGCAACGAGGCACATAATAAATTATAATGTTGTTCCCGAATTAGCCTTGTTGATTCTAGCGCTGTCTACGGGTGGAATCGTGTCCAGCTTGATTGATCGGTGTTTCCTACTTAAATATGCCGGTCTCTTGTTGGTCATTTTTCGCTCGTCGATGTGCAGGGTTGGCTTTGTTGGCTTTAAATTACTGTCCTTCACTGAAAATCAATTAGGCCTATGTGACTGAGTTGGTAGACTACGAATACGAATTTATTTATTTGTACTTGTGAATTTATCATCTTTAAAACACAACTTTTTAGATATTGTAGTTGCAGAACTTGTTTAGAACTATGAAACTAAGTGGATGTGTTGTGTGTAAATTCTCGGAGTTGTGATCAATCACTAATGTACACTGTGCCGAGTCTCATCTCTCCTATTACTGATTCCAGCCAAGATTGGTATCTTCTACATGGTGTTCTATGGCGGCCTAGCTGCTCTCTTCTCCATCTGCCTGTGGGTATTCTTCCAGACCCTGGACCCACGCATCCCCACGTGGCAGCTCGACGCCTCCCTTATCGGAACCTCGCCAGGCCTCGGCTTTAGACCGATGCCCGCTGACGCCAACGTCGAGAGCACCCTCATCTGGTACAAGGGTACCGACAAGGACAACTACAAACACTGGGTGGAATCGCTCGAAGCATTCCTAGAAGGTATATTACCAAAGTATTGCCGCAATTAGCACTGGCATGAGTTGTAGACCCCAAGAAGACACATGGGTATGGTTTGATATTTTTATTTGCAAATTTAATATAATGTTTATTAGGTTGTTAGACACAGTAAAGTAGTACGTAAGTAGTGTATTTTTGTCTAAGCAAACACTGATGGGACTGGGGCTGAGCACTTTTTGGATGAGCGTAGCGAGCGTAGCGAAGATTCCATTTCACTACACTGGAGAAAAAAATCCGGAATGTTTTTTTTTTTTTTTTTATGTATTTTTGTCTGTTTGTTAACACGATTCCGGATAAACCGATACTCCGATTGCGATGAAATTTTATGGAGGTCTTTGAAATCTCTGAACTTAGAACTGCCACGTTTTTGAGCACAATCGGAAAATTATTTATCATGAAAATCGCAATTTTACGATTTTTTCAATTTTTTAAAAATTTCTTCGACTTACAACACCTACATGCTTTGTCTGATTGTAATGATTCTTTCACAGAACCTGAATTTCATGAATTGATAAATTCATGTGAAATTTGAGCGTTATCAAAAAACTATTTTTTACGAAAATCGCAATTTTACGACTTTTTTCTATTTTTAAAATTTCTTCGCCTATAACATCTACATGTTTTATCCTATTGTAATGATTTTTTCACAGAACCTTAATTTTATAAATTAATGTATTCGTGTAAAATTTGTGCGCAATCGAATAATTATTTCTTATCAAAATTTCATTATTACGATTTTTTCCTTTTTAAAATTGCTATTATTTAAAAAAAAAAATTAAGTTAATTCTTTAAAAATTTTATTTAATTTTAAAAAAATCTTCAATTTAGTAATAATTTTTTCACAGAACAACAGAAAATCCGCATAACACATGGCAGCTCAATGCACCAATTACGCTCATCCAACAACGCGGCGGGACTTAAGCGTTTTCCTAGTCTAACATAATTTTAATGTAGGCCTATGGTATCTATTGAAATATTTTTGTAGTTGGATGAGCGTAGCGAAGATTCCATTTCACTACACTGGAGAAAAAAATCCAGAATGATTTTTAATTTAAAAAAAATTCATTTCTTTCTTTCTTCGAAATCTCTTAACTTAGAACTGCCACCATTTTGAGCGCAATCGAAAAATTATTTCTCATAAAAATTGCATTTTTACGTTTTTTTTTTTTTTTACAAAATTTCTTCGACTTATAGCACCTACTTACTTAATCCGATTGTAATGATTTTTTCACAGAACCTTAATTTTATGAATTTATATATTCTTGTGAAATTTGAGCACAATCGAAATATTATTTCTCATGAAAATCACAATTTTACGATTGTTTAGATTTTTAAAAACATTCTTCTACTTATAACACCTACATGCTTTATCCGATTGTAATGATTTTTTCACAGAACCTTAATTTTATAAATTTATGTATTATATTCGTGTGAAATTTGAGCGCAATCGAAAAATTATTTCTTATGAAAATCGCAATTTTACGGTTTTTTCGTTTATAAAAAAATTATGCAACGCTCATCCAGCAACGCGCATGAAAAAGCGTTTGCGAAGCTTCCTAGTACATACTTATATATTAATTGGATGAGCGTAGCGAGCGAGCGAAGATTCCATTTTACTACACTGGAGAAAAAAATTCGGAATGTTTTTCTTTTTTCTTTTTTTCTGTTTGTAAGTTTGTTAACATGATTCGGGCTAAACCAATACTCCAATTGCGATTAAAATTTTCTGGAGGCCTTCGAAATCTCTGAACTGCCACGTTTTTGAGCGCAATCGAAATATTATTTCTCATGAAAATCGCAATTTTACGATTTGTTTCGATTTAAAAACAAATTCTTCGACTTATAACACCTGATGCTTTATTCGATTATAATGATTTTTTCTCAGTAGGCCTACCTTAATTTTATAAATTAATATATTCGTGTGAAATTAGAGCGCAATCGAAATATTATTTGTCATGAAACTCGCAATTTTACGATTGTTTTCAATTTTTAACAAATTTCTTCGACATATAACACCTACATGCTTCATCCGAGTGTAATTATTTTATCACAGAACCGTAATTTTATGGATTAATATATTCGTGTGAAATTTGAGCGCAATCGAAAAATTATTTCTCACGAAAATCGCAATTTTACGCTTTTTTCCTTTTTTATAAAAGTTTTTTCGTCTTAAGAGCCCGTATCTAGCTGGAATATTTCGTGTTCGGCGAAAAAAACGAGTTGAGAACGCAGTAAGAGGCGGGAACATTTACTGACTGTAGGTAGTCGCCGTGTTTGTTTTGTTCGACATTGTTATTTTTTTGCCTGCTCTGAGGGTTGGAGTATTAACAATAGGGTTACGTTGACAACAGTGAATTTTATAATTTAAATTAGCAATATAAAAATAAAATACTATTAATAAAAAGTATAATAAAATGTACGTTTCATAAAATTTGAATGAACAAAATCGGACTTCATGGACATTTTTTAAGCCACTTATCATTAGACCAATTAACAACTCAAACCTGACCAGAGTCCGATTTTTTTAAATTCAAATTTTATTAAACACACAGTGTATCATACGTTTTATTAATAGTATTATATTATTATTTCGCTAATGATTGTACGATACAATTTTTGTATTGGGATTGGGTAAACTTATAAATGAAATACATCAATGCATCCCAAGTGGATCCACCAGCCTCTTTATAGTGCGACCTTTCGTTTCACGACAATCCCTGTCTGTGCTGACCAAGGTTGCAGAGCTTGTTTGGGTCGGCATACTAAGTTTTTTGCCCATTTTGAGGGCTGGAGTATGAATGGATGAGCATAACAATAGGGTAACATTGACATCAGTGCTTTGAAAATTTTCAGTTAGTTTCTTATTTATTTTGTATACAAATGTTATTTACGCATGTGAAGCAATATTCTATGATACCTCTTGGCAGTAGGCCTAAGCTGTGTGTGACATGAATAAATCCATGGCATGACTATAAATAGTTAATAATATCTTGATTAACTCATGGCTTCTTATTTAGAACAGATTCACGCAAATCTGCTTGATCAGTATTATTGCCGCCAAACATAGCTCATTTCATAATAATACATATCTAAGAAGACATTGATGACAACCTCTCTTTCATGGGCGATTTTGTTTAGGAGCATAATAATAATAATAATAATAATAATAATAATAATAATAATAATAATATATTCTCAACATTTTTACGCATTCGTGTTTTTGTATGAAATAATCATGCAATAATTAATAAAGTAATCAGGATTTATAATATACAAATAATATACAAAAGGGCAAACAATTTTTTTTAAAGTCTTATACATGTATTTATTTGCATATTTTAACAGTGTTTTATTTATCTACATATTATTAAAACATTCTTGGGGTTTGGGGACGCTTCTTGCCTTGGTAAAAGTAGCGCTATTTTCCGTACATGTTCGTGAAAGGACGTGCGTGCGAGTAGGCCTACTGATTTCACGACCTTTACTTAGCTCGATTTACACAGATTCGGGCGTAACAAATCGACAAAAAACCGTCGTTTTTTTGCACAACACTAATTTTTTTCACGATGTACTCACTAGGAGGCCAGGAACAATCTAATTCTTGTGAACAAAGCATTTCATTCCGGACTGAATATAGACGGGAGAATGCAGCAAGCCTGTTAGGGTCAGGTCAGTATTAAAACACAGAACAATTACGAGCGAGCTAACCGTATTGTCCACGGAGATAGACAATCATAATATTGCATTTGTGCAATAGTCAATCCGCGTAATAATTACGTCGATTACTAATATAATAGTAGGCCTATTGTCTAATGTCGTCAATAACTGGCATGTCATTGTTGTAATTTCTTCGTAAATTTTATTGGTCAACACCTTACCTTACTATAGTAATTTTGTTTTATTTAAATTAAGTTTTTTGGCGGTGATGCCCCATTACGAACTCTCGATGAGTCACATCGCAGGTGAACACTTGACATAGTGAGAGAGAGGGTGGGGGGTGGGGGAGCGGACGAGTGAGCGAGAGAAAACGAACGATGTGTGTGTAGGCGGTTGGGCACTGGCAGTTTTTACTACTCAGAATGTTCAAGCCGCGGACAAAAACAGATACTTTGCAGTGCCCACTTTTGAGTTTCTGGGGGGGGGGGGGGGGGGGGGGCGTAAATGTCACGCTACTTTTCTCGCTACAACTCACAAATTGTAGCTTGCTATCGCTACAAATGCTTTGTAATTTATAGTAACAATCTATACAATTTCAGGTTACCCAATAAAAAATTAAATCTTAGAATTATTAGCAATATACAAAAAAAATACTATTAATAAAAACTAAAAAGTATGATAACATGTACGTTTTATAAAATTTGAATGAACAAAGTCGGAACAACTTAAAAACAGACTCCAAAGTCCGATTATGTTCATTCAAATTTTATAAAAACCCCACGCGTGTCATACGTTTTTTTAATAGTATATTATTATTTCGCTAATGATAAAATATATAATTTTTATTTTGGGTAACTTTGTCAATCACATAACCCAAGTGGATCGACCAGTCTCTTTAAAGGTGTCCCCTTTCAGCTCCCCAATACCTCTCTTTGAAATAGTCAATTATCGTTTCCAGGTAGCTTTGACTTGGGAAAGACTATTAAAAACTGTCACCTGTACAAGAAGTTACACAATAAAAATTAAATCTTATAGTTATTAGAAATATAAAAATTAATACTATTATAAAAAGATGATAAAAGTACGTTTTATAAGATTTGAATGAAAAAAATCGGACTTCATGGACGGTTTTTTAAGCGATTTTTTATTATACCAATAAAAAAACTTAAAAACCAACTCCAAAGTCCCATTTTGTTCATTCAAATTTTATTAAACACACAGTGTATCGCACGTTTTTTTAATAGCATTATATTATTATTTTTGCTAATAATTGTAAGATATCATTTTTGTGTTGGATTAAACTTATCAATCAAATACATCGCTGCAACCCAAGCGGACCGACCAGCCTCTTTATGGCGCGTCCTTTCAGTTTCCGACATGCCCGTCTTTGAAATGGTCAATTATAATTTTCCCGGTAGGTAGACTTTGGGAAAAAGGGTTATAAAAAACTGTCGTCCGTACAAGAAATTTTAAAGGATCGCCCATAGATAGTAGCACAATCAATCAAATTTCAGCCACATATTTTGAGTAATCTATATAGAATTTGACCTCTTAGAAAAAACTTTCAAATGTGTAAATCAAAAACTTAAACCTTTCCGCAAGTCAGATCGTTCTATCTCTTTTAGTTTTCAAGATAATGAAGCATTAGTTTGTGCTTTTTTTACATATAATTGACCATTAAATGAAAAAAAGTGATTGCGCAAAGGTTTTTAAACTAAGTCCCAAAATGAACAATGCAACTTACCCGATCAAATATTGTGAATGGTTTTCTTTAAACATTTGGCCAAAGTTGGCATTTTTTTTGTTCTTAAATGGCTCCCGGATACGGGCACTTAACACCTACTTGCTTTATTCGATTATAATGTAGTGTGTAATGTAATGTGCGCCCCTGATCCTCATGTCGGCGTCATAAAAATTGAAACAATATTACCAAGCGTGTCTCGCAGGCCATAGCAATGGGAAAACGAAATCAATTTAAATACCATCTGCATAACACATGGCAGCTCAATGCACCAATTATGCTCATCCAACAACACGCATGAAAAAATGTTTGCGAAGCTTCCTAGTTTAGTCTCTTTAAAATATTGAAAGTATTCTTTTGAGCATTATTAGTTGTGAATAAGCTTTGATCAATGCCAATGTCCTTCCATATTACTAAACTGTTAATTGTACTAGTTTACAGGAAACCTGGTTTAACTCCTGGCCGTGGTCAGAACATCTACAACTGCGACTACGATAGACTGCCGGGCAAGGGACAAGTGTGTGACGTAGACGTAAAGAACTGGTCACCTTGCATCGCAGACAACAAGTTCAATTATCACAAAAATTCACCCTGCATCTTCATTAAACTGAACAAGGTATACTATGCGTAGATGATGCATTGGTCAGTCGAGTGTATTCTCTGCATGACATCACACAGTGTTGCCACACTTCCACTGTCGCTGGTCTGGTAGTCTAGTAACATCCATTTTGGAAATGTTATATTTGTACTATTACCTAATTATATCTTCAATTTGATACATAATTGAATCATATTTCATTTAGATTGTTTCATTTTATTTATTTGTTTATTTAACATCTATCTTATTCAGTTATAAAAACTGATTTACAAAGGAGGGCAACTTAATAAAACTACCACATAGGCCTCTATTACTTTACACGCAGACACGAAAATGAACTGTAGTTAATTAAGCAAGTATGAAATAACTTTTTTTTTTCATACACTTTGATTTTAACTCTCATAGTGTATATAGGCCTATGAACAATATAAAGTGAAATGAATAAAATGAACCAAATATTAAATAGGAGGGGGGGGGGCGGGGGGGGGGGGGGGGGGGGAGGAAAAGAAAAAAGGGTTTAAAAGAAAAAATGGTTTATTAAAGACGGTTCAAAAATCAGGAACAGCAAATCAGAGAATAATCTAATTTTCGCGGAAGAAACCACCAAATGCGCATCTTCATTATTTTGTTCAAATATTGATAACCATATGCTACAAAAAATTTGTCTCTAAAAAATATAATTATGTCAAATAGTATGTAATTATTTATGATTGTATAAGTCAAACCATTTGGTCTACTGCTGTGTTTTTTAGGTCAGAAAGTGTTGTTTTTTTAATACTTTGACATCGTTTAATCGGATTATCAATCAATATCAATATTTTCGGCATCGGTTTTTGTTGTGTGTGGAAATTAATGTTTTTCGTTATCGGTAATACATTATGTAGGCCTTGACCTACTAAAAGTTACAATATATTATATTAATAAAAATTTATTACATACAAAATTTTGCAATTGCTACTTACACCTGCCCCTTGATGCTGCCCGTCGACAATAAGTCGGTCTAAAGACTTTCCACAAAACATGTCTGGCATATTGCAGACTTAGAAACTTGGACCTTCTACATCTGCTATTGAGGCCGTAGAGAACATGTCATTACAGCAAATACATATTGAGTGGTAGTTTTAATTCTTCAGATGTTGGAAGAAATTTAATTTGCCCTAAACATTCTATGTTGATTATTTAGAATTTGATGTTGATGTCAAAAAACTTTCGTGCTATTTGACATCGATTATTTATCTCCGATGTCGATTTTGCTATTTAATATCGATGCCCTGCTTTGCTTCCAATGTTAAAGATAGGAAATACATGATTTTAAACTCCAAATAAATAACAAATTATGCCAGCGATCTCCGTTTTTGTTATGTAGCCTATTATTGAAAAACACAGTGTCGAGAATAAATATTTTTGTGAATTTCACACATGTGTCATTTCATGCTGGTTTTAATTGATCAACATTAATGTGAAAGACTCCCACCAGAATTCAAACAACGCAAAATTACAGTTAAAGAACGCTGCAAAGTTTTAAAAAAAGTGATGATTGTACAGTAGGTTTAATGAAGTTTTATTGGAACTACAGTATTTCATCGATGAATAAATACTCAAATATAATCAGTAAGGTTTTTAATTTAAATATGCATCTAATTAATTGAATATTAACTTTAGAATGTAGAATGCAGGCAATATAAATAGAAGCTCTGTCAAAACGACATTACTGAAATTTTGCAGCTTTCACTAAAAAACTGTAATTTTGCTGTCTTGGTGGGGTCTCAATTTTTTACTTTGTAAGTTTGATCAGAATGTCAAGATTCACAACTGATGAGCACCTTTGGACTTGTTATAACATTGATGTTCATCATCAACAAAGTGTTGTTTTTTCCTTGTTTTTCAGTTTGTTACAGTATATAATGACATATTGTATGTTTTAGATCTATAATTGGATACCTGAATTCTATAATGACAGCACAAATTTGCCAGATAACATGCCTCTTGACTTGAAGAAGCACATTGCTTCCAAACATAATGAAAGTCGGCTACCTGAAAAAAAGGATGAAGTAAGTTGGTGTACCTACTACCTACCTAAGCCTACTCTATTTTGCTGTGTAAGCCCTAAGAACAGCCTCGGCGTGCTGCAATGCTAAGTTGGTTGTCGTGATCCGTAGATTTGACATTGCAGCTTCCAAGTTTGGACATCATCTGCCTTGTGCAAGTGACCTCGGTTTGCGTGCTAACTTTCAACTATGAGACCACGTTTTTGTTGATTTTACGTAAATAGTTAAGTTGAATATTGTTTCTATCATTTTGCATTGAAACCAATAAAACGTGACATTGTTGATCCATTCTATGTAACTTACGACAATTTGAACCATTTGACACCCTTGACAACATAGGCACAACACATTTGGGTATTGACATCCCTGCTATCTACAATCTACATACATATATTAGTATACAAATAATATTTTATAGTGCAACCTTTTTAGTTAAATAATAAGTATGGTAAATTCTTAAGGCTGTTAGTTCACCAATGACATTTTCTAAAATATATACTTTTTAACTCTTTTACGAGCAATAAGACTATATTTTTGTACTATTTTTTGTAGATGCATAATGCCACTAGTATGTATCACAATTTACAACTTTTACGTACAGACTTTTTAACTTTTACATCCACCATAAGAAAGTTCATAAGTATTTATTAAAGATTCAATCATTTTGATGCATATTTTGGCAAACTTCTAGCCCTCTAAATGCTTATGAACATAAACCATTCTCCAAATATTAAGCACTTTAATATAATTTGTTAAATTCTGTCACACATATATATAGACATACCTAACGTTTTTCAAGGTAAGCTGTCTTCCTTCTGTACCTTTCCCCCACTGAAACATGTTTATTGATGTTCCCAGTTTAAATATATAATTAATGAACTAGGTTTTTCGGTTATAGTGCCACGTTTATTTACATAAGCCAACGTTTTGATGAAATTTAATTCATTTTCTTGATGGCCAATACAACGTAATAATAAAAAGCGAAAACTACATTACATTGATAAATACAGAACAAAACTGGGAAAACAAAATACAGCAAATATAAACAACAGAAATCACTACAAATATGGCAAATTAAAACAACTCAAAGAAAGTCACTGCAAAGCTTGTCGTTGCAAACAAAGAAGAAAGTTTTTACATGTCCGTCTTAATGTTTTTCGTCATTGGTTTACCACGCCAGTTACTATTATAAGTCCATGGTTTCACAGTCAACCTGTTTGGCTGTACATGGATCCCTGAAATTGCAGGTTTCCACGTTACTGATAAATGTTGACTATCTAGCTGTTTATTTAAACTGTGAGCTCGTTTATTTATCTCAATGGCTTCCCGTAACATTCTAGGAAGAAACTCCTCAACGGTGGCAATGGGTTTCATGCCAGCAAAGTCGATAACATGGCCACTTTCTTTAGAATGTTGAGCAAGGACTGATGTTCTGTCCATGTGCTCAACAGCTAGCCTGTGTTCCTGTTGTCGTTGAAACATGTTTCTTCCTGATTGACCCACATAGCATTTGTCACAATTCCCACACGGAATTTCATATACGCCACTACCTTCTAGGTGAATGTGGTCCTTACTACTTCTTAACAACTCTCCTATCTTTCTGTCAGTGTTCAAGACTGTTTTGATGATTTGTTTAGCAAGAATTTTTCCTATTCGGTCTGTTACTCCTTTAACGTATGGCAAATATACAGTTGCATAGTACTGTGTTAGTGATTTACCGTAAATTTAAAACTTGGGTAATTTACCGGTAAATTTACTGAAAAACGGTAAAATCGGTAAAATTTTGATTTTGGCCATATTAAGCATATTGGCATAGACATAAATAGGTTTTTGTGATGGGGAAGGTGTATATCAATTAAAAGAGCATATTTATTCACCCTTATATTTATTTACTGTTCCATACAAAGTACAAACTAAACAATAATGTAAATTTAATTATCTTTGTAAGGTTAAATAAATAAAATAAAAACAACAACACAACAACTACACATCAAGACTACATTTTGGGACGTACCTGGATCAAAACCCCACTTTAAAATCCTTACTGAAGATTTTATTCATGGATTTCCTTAAATATATTCGTTAAAATCTCAGATTAAGCCCCTTAATATAGCCCTAAGATATGTTATATGTTAGATTGAAATGAATGATTAAGCCTACGCAGCTAATGAAATAGACTGGATTATGTCTAGATTCAGAAAAGCTCTTTTCAGATTATTGATTGAATTTTAAAGTGGTCATTGACTTATTTCCTTTGCATTCTTGTTGTGTAGGTTCTTATTAGTGTTTAGAATTTAATGATTGAAAATACAAAAATTATTGAATGTTTTTAAGTGTTAGTATTTAACTTATTTCCACTGCATTCTTGTTGTTTAGGTTCTTATTAGTCTTTAAAATATAATGATGGACAATTTTAAAATTTTACCATTTAACCGAGATGCTTGGTAAATTTACCGACTCACAGGCTCACAGGCCGTAAGCAGACCAATTTTTAAAAATATGTTAATTTGATTTGGGAAAAAGTAGGTACGCAGTTTCCTTGCATAGCTGCTGCAGTTTGATGTTGAGGGTGAAGTGACAGTCTAATTGCAGGTGGCTACTACAAGGCGGATGATTATTTTGGTCACATATTATAAAATAATTGCATAAGACTTAGGAGTGTGCTAACAGTGATTTTAAGACTTGAATCAAATAATGAATAGTTGATGATTAAAAGTTTCAATATTGAATTCCTTTCTTTTTTTTTACAAATAGTAAAATGGTTATACGGATACCATGTTTACCCGATTGAAAAATAAAACACGCACATAAATAAAAATGCATCAAACTGGAGTGCAAACTATAATTGGCATACACAAATGTTCGAATAATTTTTATGGATTTAATAGATACGGGAAAGAAAGTCCCGAAATTTGATTTGTTTACCTCTGACCTTGCAAAAAAAGTATGTAGTCTTGAAAAATAATGTGAATTCCAAATATCCATCTGGAAAAGTCAGAGAAGTTTGTAGTCCTAGTAAGAATAATTATTTAGCATTTTGCTATTTTTACATACACATACACAAGTTGCCTTCCAAACGACCATTTTCCTCGGATGTCGATATCTGGCAATGGTAGTATCTCACAAATATTTTCCTTGTTGATCCACGATCTGTCTACTGTTTGAGGGAAACTGAAATTAATGCCATCTTCATCCACTATCCACAAGCAATTGATTTCTATGTCTTCATTGGATGATCGTAGCGAGCGAAGGGAAGATTCCATTTCACTACACTGGAGGAAAAAATCCGGATTTTTTTTTTTCTTTCTGTTAACACGATTCCGGCTAAACCGATACTCTGATTGCAATGAAATTTTATGGAGGTCTTCAAAATTTCTGAACTTAGAACTGCCGCGTTTTTGAGCACAATCTGAAAATTATTTTTTATTATGAAAATCAAAATTTTACGATTTTTTTTTATTTAAAAAAAATTTCTTTGACTTATAACACCTACATGCTTTGTCCGATTGTAATGATTTTTTCACAGAACCTTAATTTTATGAATTGATATATTCGTGTGAAATTTGAGCGTAATCAAAAAATTATTTCTTATGAAAATCACAATTTTACGATTTTTTTTCGATTTTTATTATTTGTTTGGCTTATAACACCTACGGGTACATGCTTTATCCGATTGTAATGATTTTTTCAAAGAACCGTAATTTCATGAATTTATATATTCGTGTGAAATTTGAGCCCAATCGAAAAATTATTTCTCGTGATATCGTAATTTTACGTTTTTTTTTAATTTTTTTAATTTCTTCGACTTATAACACCTAAATGCTTTATCCGATTGTAATGATTTTTTCACAGAACCTTAATTTTATGAATTAATATATTTGTGTAAAGTTTGAGCATAATTGAAAAAATTATTTCTCATGAAAATCTCTATTTTACGCTTTTTTCGTTTTTAAAAAATTACGCTCATCCAACAACGCGCCTGAAAAAGCGTTTGCGAAGCTTCCTAGTCAATACAATAGCACACTTGAGCCACATACATTTTGCTGTTTTTTTTTCCTTAAAACTTTGCTATTATGTAGGTACCAATTTTTAATTCATTTTTATTTCCTGACATGATCTACAATCTACAGAAATGTCCCTTTTTCATCAGGCTCCTCAAACTCTGTACCCTCAAAAATCTTGTGAGATGTGCTAGCAGAGAAAATACTGTGTGGATTCCTCTCATTTGAAGGTATCACATAGTGCAAGCTTCAAGTACCAGGAATTGGCATCGTCATGTTATCCCAACTTGCTTGTTGAAGACATTTCGGTTTTCTTCGCTCACTTCTGTTTTGATGTATAAGCAAAATATAATCTTTTCCAAAACAGTTGTAGCCTCTGCTGCAAAGTTGTGAGCATCTCTTATAACACACTGCCCGCACATTTCTCGTAGCCACACCCCTTGCGTAAACCTCCCACCTACTCCATCAACGGGTCCTTTACCGTGGGCGGTCTAAAAAAAAGACCAGTCTGTATCACAGACGTGATCTTTTTTATAATGCTGCAAGTTTCCCAGAGTGGATTGGTTTTTAAACTGGGATGCTGCTCTATCACTCCAGTAATGAACTTTTTTATTTCCATATTCTCTGTGGATTTAAAATGGTCCAAAATCGTCCAAACTCCAAACCTCATTAGAAGGATCACTCAACAACAGTCTGGAATAATTGGTTTAGGCCTTGTGCAACAATGTTACCAACTCACCTCTGTGCATTAGTAGAGCCTACCGATTGGCAATTGCTGCTGTTTTCGCTGTTGTTATTTCGGAGGGGACATAGCAACTTGTCCCCTCCGCAACAGACTTTAATTGATCATTAATTGGATTGTTTTGTGTTGGCATTTGTTCATTTTGTCATTTTGTGTTTGCATATGAAAGAAATTAGATTTGAATGCAAAAGTTACAAAGCTATTTAAAAATAAGCCTTAATTTTGTTTTGGAGGGGACTAGTTTTATTGATAAGGCATTCATGTAGGCATGATAAAGATAGCTCAGTCATTAGTCATAGCCCTTAGATAAAACAAGTTCACTTGCATATATTTGAGGGGGGTTACTTTAATTTAATCCAGAAAGTGATGTCTCCTCCGCAACAACATTTTTTTGCTTTCGTATTTTTAAATGCCTGCAAAATTTCAATGAGACTATTATTTTACATAAATCCACTAATTTATTGTGATTTGGACTTTTAGAAAGTTAATTAATTAATAAAGCTATAAGAATGATAATTTTAATTATGTCAACTTTAAATTTCTGTGTAGAGCTGACGCTGATTGTGACCACCTGTATCAAATATTTTGTTTATTTTGTTCAGATGAACACAGTTTGGGTAAGCTGTGAAGGAGAAAATCCTGCTGATATCGAGAATGTTGGACCAATTTCATACATCCCGCGACATGGATTCCCAGGGTATTTTTACCCGTTCGAAAATTCAGAAGGATACCTCAGCCCACTTATTGCCATCCACTTTGAAAGACCTAGGAGTAAGTACAATTTTAGTCTTTGTATTTGACAAATAAAAGTTTGTCACATATCAATCTGACTAATCAGGAGCATATGCTGATCATGTGATCAATGTGAGAGTAAATAGTACCTGTACGTCATATCAGCTGATGTGCAAAGTACAGTTTATTGTGCATCCAGCATCATAACATAATAGTTTGGGTTGTTTATGATAAATGGTTGGCTTGTGGGGATATTTTATGCAATAATGGATGCTTGGGATTGAATACACAAATTATATTTTTCACTTCATGTTGAGACAATTTGTATGTTATATGGTAGGCCTAATATTATACTTGCTGTACAAAATAAATTGTGTTACTTTCTTGATGAATAATTGCTTTTTCCGTTTGATTATTTGTAATTTGTATGCATTGTATGTATATGTTGTATTTTGTTGTTCATTTCTATGTTACACTTGAAATCATACATTATTGACTTTCTTGTCGATTTCGAAAAAACTTGGGAATACGAGTTTTAAGTGCTCAGCTTTCTGTTTTTCTGGGTAAACAGTTAATAACATCATATTTCACAAAAACATTAATACAGAATCAATCTGAAATCCAGTATGTGTATTCTTTAATTAATTCATCGATTTGAATACAAAATTCGTGAAATTTCTGCAATTTGCAAAAGTTTGGGAACTTTGGGAATTTATTCCAAGCATACAGATTTTTTCAATGCAAATTTTCATACTGGATATGAATTCTGAATGTTTAAATCAATTTGAAAGTGCAGGTTAATTTGGTTAATTGAAAGATAAACGGTTTGATGGGAATTTCCTGAATTGAAATCCATGTTTTGGATTTTCCATTTTTTCATGTTTTGGGCTTATCTCTTACAATGATTATTTATGGTTAATTCTTGGCCACCAAGTGGGGATATAAAATTAATCGAAAGGTAAATGAAAATAAATATAAATCATAAATCCCAGCCTAGGCTGGGATTTATGTTCTCATTGCTTTCCCAACCTGTCAACCCTTCTTCAATCTAATCGAAAGGTAATCTATTAACATTCATGCAAAATTTAAAAATGATATTACCAACCATTCAGCTGCAATCGTCAACACCTGAGCGCATGCATTTTAGTTTGGCCAAGTTCAGCGTCCCCTCTTCGATATTTCTTATTTTCTAACATTGTTTAATTTCTGTTTTCAGCTGGTATCTTGATTAACATCGAATGCAAGGCTTGGGCAGGCAACATAAAGCATGATCGCCAGTACCGTGTAGGCATGGTACACTTTGAATTGATGATCGATTAGTCATTTAAAATAACCATCGATCACAGAGTCGCCTTCCTTGGCAGCTCCTAATGTGCCACTAAAGTTGAGAGCTTAGAATGCAATTCATTTGCACACTCTGAAGACTTCCATTCGATATTTCATGCTGTGCTTGGGACACACAACTCATCAATCCTGCTCTCAACCATATTCTTCATGTCAAAATTATTTGTTTTCGACGTGATGTGAGGAATAACATAGTATAATATGTGTAACAATTTGTACTATAATCATCTGCGCTAATACAAAACATCGTCAAGTGTTTTACTTTTTAGTAAGGTATAATACTAAATCATTAAACTTAAGTTTTCCACAAATTCTCACCACAAACTATTATGAGATTCACAATACATTTATTTTACTAAGATCACCTAAAGTTAGTTTTCCTTTTTGAGAGATTTCATTTTAAAATTTTGTTTCATTAGAAATAAATACACTGTTATATAAACTATGTTTTGTTTCGTGATAGGACTAGTCAAATCTGTCAGTACAAGCTGCAGTAAGTTTTAGAGCTCACAAATAATATTTTATGAAGGATTACTATAATAAGCATTCGTGAGCAACTTCAAATAAATGGGACTGAGATTTGACTTTTTATATCAGGTATGTTATATAAAATTTAATTTAAAGGATGAAGGCCACAGCACAAAAATGATAGCAAAGGAGTGAGATATATTTTTCATTGTGTTTAGGTAAGACACATACATTTATGGCATGGGATGATTCTTGTTGAACTGATCTGTAGATAAACGTGAAATTTTAGAGTACAGTACTTCACTACTGCTAGTACAAGTGTAGTAGGTACCCTACTGTCTACTGAGTACTGCTTTAATTTTTTTAATGTTGGTATAGATAACTGTATGCCTTCCTCAATGTATGTGTCTTACAAATTACAGTACTACTAATTAAAAGTGCACATTGGAACATTTTCAGATTCACTGTTAGTGTTAAGTACTTTTTGTAGAAATAAAGCCGATGCAAGTGTATTGTATAAGTAATTTTTCCATGCAGAACAGATGTAAATTGCTGTATATGCCCGAGTAATAAAGGCATACATGCTTTTGTAAACCCCTTAATGACAACGAGGGGCTATTTCAAGAGCTCCGTAGAGTAAGTAGATTAGTAAAATCAAAGCTGTTAACTTTTTGCTGTTTTGTTGGAAGAGCACAAATTAAACTAATTATCTTACCATCTATGTGCAGTGCCTATGTCAGTTTGCAAGAAGGTATAGATTTTAATTTAAAGACCTAAACTAGATTAGGTATCAACCTTTATTCTTCTTGTTGTGCAACAAGATAGTACTCTAAAAAAGCTGTTAGTCAATAATGTGGTGGATTGCACTTTAGCATTAGTGCAGGACATGACACTGACAGATCTTTCAATTTTTATTATGAACTAGATAATAATTATCTATATCCAATGATCAACATGTACTATTTGTATATATTTTGACATGCCATTGACAATAATAAATTCAATAATTAAATCAAATGGTGTTTATAAAACTATCTTTATTCTAAGTTACAAGTGTAAAAATAATTACCTAATGCTGCACCATTGCACAACTATTTTACATTATAACAGAGAACGCTTGAGTTATGTTGACAAGCCTAACTCAAAAATTAGTTATGTAAAGGGGCACACAATTAAGGGGCCGCGAGCATAAACCGTCTAACTGACAAAAATCAATCTGAGATACAAGCAGTTGCGGCGGCGGCAAAATCGCCTACTAAAGCTTGAAGCCACACGTAGACAACTGCATGCTGATACATACTTGTTCAGTGTGGCGCTATCTGTGTTCAAATTGGTAAACTCGAAGTGCATTATGACTTCAAATAGCACGGCGAGACCACGGCTGGCCTTGCGCGCATAAACCGGGTAACGGGCGTTAGACAGTTTATGCTCGCGGCCCCTAAATTCTGTGCCTGGGCCCATGAAAAATTTACAAACAAATTTTATCTCTTGGTTATGTGTGTGTTGTCAATTTTTTTTTGCTATCGATATTGTTTGAAAAGTTTGTGTTAAATATGTAGGCCTATTGGTAGTTCAGATAAAAAAATGCACCAACTCCAGGAATCCCACCCAAGACCTCCTTTGAAGGTAGAAAAACATAAACCTCAACATCTACTAATAATTTGTAACAGATTTGATTAACATTCCGTTCATGATACTCTGATCTTATACAGTAATTGAATATCCGAATGGAAGGACTTTGTAACCAACCGTTTCGGTTCAAGGTACCAAATGCCATCTCTTGAGAATTTTGTGAACAAACTACAAAGTGATATTAATTTTTAGTGTCCAAGGAAGAATATAGTAGTAAACATTTCCAGCATGGCTGACAAAAACTGGTTTATCACCAATATCAATAAAACAGCTGAATTGAGCCAAAATCACCAACAACCATGCAAAATTACAGTTTTTTAGTCGTATCACAAGAATGTAGCAAAATACATGTAGTTTTGTTAGAACTATCATGCATGAAAAATACTAGAATACAATAATCTGTTGTTTTTTTTAATTGAAATATGAATTTTATTAACTAGGAAGCTTCGCAAACGCTTTTTCAGGCGCGTTGTTGGATGAGCATAATTGTTTAAAAACGAAAAACAGCGTAAAATTGGAGTATCGGTTTAGCCGGAATCATGTTAACTGGCAGACGAAAATACCAAAAGAAAAGAAAAGAATTAAAAACATTCCGGATTTTTTTCTCCAGTGTAGTGAAATGGAATCTTCGCTACGCTCATCCAAAAATCGCAATTTCACGATTTTTTTCTTTTTTTAAAAATTTCTTCGACTTATAACACCTACTGATTTACTGTAATGATTTTCACAGAACCTTAATTTTATGAATTTTTATATTCGTGTGAAATTTGAGTTCAATCAAAAAACTATTTCTCATGATAATTGCAATTTTACGATATTTTTATATTTTTTATATAATTTCTTCGACTTATAAACCGACATGCTTTATCCGATTGTAATGATTTTTTCACAGAACCTTAATTTTATGAATTAATATATTCGTGTGAAATTTGAGCGTAATCGAATAATTATTTCTTATGAAAATCGCAATTTTATGCATTTTTCGTTTTTAAACAATTACGCTCATCCAACAACGCGCCTGAAAAAGCGTTTGCGAAGCTTCCTAGTTATAAAATATGGCAGCAAACGAAAATAGTAAAGACATGTTTTATTACTTGAAAGCTTCGCAAACACTTTTTCAGACGCTTTGTTGGATGAGCTTAACTTTTTTTTAAACGAAAAAAACGTAAAATTGCGATTTTCATGATAAATAATTTTTTGATTGCGCTCAAATTTCACACGAATATATTTGGATGGGCGTACGAGCGAAGTGAAGATTCCATTTCACTACACTGGAGAAAAAAATCCGGAATGTTTTTTTTCTTTCTTTCTGTTTGTATTTTTGTGTATCTGTTAATACGATTCCGGCTAAACCGATACTCCAATTGTGATGAAATTTCCTGGAGGCCTTCAAAATTGAAAAATTATTTATAGGGAAAATCGCAATTTTACGATTTAAAAAAAATTTCTTCGACTTATTTTACAGAACATAATTTTTATGAATGAATATATTCGTGTGAAATTTTAATCCTGTCAAATAAGATCTGATATTGACGTTTAGAGGAAAAAATTGCGATGTCGCTGAATTTTTGCAGAGACCTTTCTTAAATGATACCAATGAACATACTAAAACTCCCCTACAATCGGACTGGAGCTTCGGCCGCCATATTGGAAAATGGCGGCCAAAAAGTGTTGGTTATCAAATATCTTCATATTGGTTGGAGATAGACAAAATGTTTCAATAGCAAAAATATTCCCCATTCAATTCCCTACAAAAAAGGTGTCTTCTATAGTTTTGGTAGGGGCAAAGGTTACGTCACAAAATCGTGGTTTATATGTTGCTCGTTGGAGTACTAGCTAATTTCCTAATTTTCACGCCCAGCATCAAACAATGCCCGGTAAATCCGTAAGAAATCGATTGAAATACACAAGGACTTTTGTACGGGGTTCATGAAAGCTTCCAGTAGTATTTTTTAAAATCAGGTCTGCGAAATTGGATTTTGCATTTACCCGGAATTTGGGTTTTTCCATTGTTGGCATTTCCTAAAAAATGCCATATTTGACTGTCCATTATTAAGCACTAAATAGCATTGGAGGAAAAATTCTTTCTACGCACATTGAAATGACTTAAATAATGATCCAATTACAACCAAAGTTTAAATCCAATATGGCTGCTAATTCCTTATATTCACAATATGATACTGTTTTCGTGCTATTTTTAACTCTTTTTGTTACATAATTCACTTTGATGTTGAGGATATTAGAAATTAGCAGCCATATTGGATTGAAACTTTGGTTGTAATCTGATCATTATTTAAGTCATTTCAGTGTGCATAGAAAGAATTTTTCCTCCAAAGCTATTTAGTGCTTAATAATGGACAGTCAAATACGGGTTTTTTGAGGAAATACCAACAATGGAAAAACCCAAATTCCGGGTAAATGCAAAATCCGATTTCGCAGACCTGATTTTTTAAAATACTAATGGAAGCTTTCATGAACCCCGTACAAAAGTCCTTTTGTATTTCAATCGATTTCTTACGGATTTACCGGGCATTGTTTGATGCTGGTCGTGAAAATTAGGAAATAAGCTGGTACTCCAATGAGCAACATATAAACCACGATTTTGTGACGTAACCTTTGCCCCTACCAAAACTATAGAAGACACTTATTTTGTAGGGAATTTAATGGGAAATATTTTTGCCATTGACACATTTTGTCTATCTCCAACCAATATGGAAATATTCGATAACCAACACTTTTTGGCCGCCATTTTCCAATATGGCGGCCGAAGCTCCAGTCCGATTGTAGGGGAGTTTTAGTATGTTCATTAGTATCATTAAAGGAAGGTCTCTGCAAAAATTCAGCGACATCGCAATTTTTTCCTTCAAAAATTCTTATTTGACAGGATTATTTGTGCGTAATCAAAAAATTATTTCTCATGAAAATCGCAACTTTACGATTTTTTCGATTTTTAAAAACGTTTCTTCGGCGAATAACACCAACATGCTTCATTCGATTGTAATGATTTTTTTTTTGAACGTTAATTTTATGAATTAATATTTTTGTGTAAAATTTGAGCGCAATCGAAAAATTATTTCTCATAAAAAATCGCATATTACGTCTTTTTTTCGTTTTTAAAAAATTTAAACGTCACCAACAACGCGCCTAAAAAAGAAATTTGCAAAAGCTTACAAAGAAAAATCATTAAATGAAGGTTCTGTGTAAAATTAATTACAATCGGATAAAGCACGTATGTGTTATAAGTCGAAGAAATCTATATTTTTTTAAAATCGTAAAGTTGCGATTTTCATGAGAAATATTTTTTCGATTGCGTTCAAATTTTCACACGAATATATTTATTCATAAAATTTAAAGATTTGGGGGAAAAAATATAACAATGGGGAAAAAACCCTGTAGGTGTTATAATCGTGGAATTTTTTTTAAAAAATCAAAAAAAATTCTTTAAAAATTTTGCGTTTTTCCCTTGAGAAAAAAATTTTTTTTCATTGCACTCAAATCGTGGCAGTTCAAAATTTTTCAGATTTTTCGAAGGCCTCCAAAAAATTTTAAATCGCGTTTGGAAAATGGGTTTTTTAGCCGGAATCGTTTTAAACCCAAACACACAAAAAAAAAAACAGAAAGAAAAAAGAAAAACATTACGTTTTTTCCCCTCCCAGTGTATTGGAAGGGAAAATCTTCGCTTCGCTTGCTACGCTCATAAAAAAAACAAATGGGCTATGAAAAACATCGGGTTATAAAGTTTGATTTTACTAGACTAAACCCCAAACCCCCTGTAACAGACCTTCTACCTTTTTTAAAAAGCTCCAGTTATATTTAGTTATCTCCCCATTTGGGTAGTGGGGTGTTTCATAAAATTTTAAACAGGGGTTTTTTCTGTTTTTAATTTTTCTTTTAACTGGGAAGCTTCGAAAAAAACGTTTTTTCGGGCGCGTTGTTGGATGAACTTTAATTGTTTAAAAATTTAAAAAAAAGCTTTTAAAATTGCGATTTTTATAAAGAAAAAAATTATTCGATTACGCTTAAATTTCACACGAAATTTAATTCTATAACTAAAGTTCTGTAAAAAATCTTTAAACTTTGGAAAAAGCATTTTAGTGTTAAAAGCCCAAAAATTTTTTTTAAAATCGAAAAAATCGTAAAATTGCTTTTTTTCGTGAGAAATAAATTTTTGGGATTGCGTTTAAAAACGTGGCAGTTCCAAGTTCAGGTTTTCAAAGGGGCCCCCCACAAAATTTAAATGGGGGGGGGGCAATTGGGGTTGGGTTTTTTCCCGGGAAATCGTGGAAACAAAAGGGCCCTAAAAAAAACATTGGGAATTTTTTTTTCCCCAAATGTATTGGAAAGGGAAATTTTCCCTTTTCGCTCATCCAAACTTAACTGAAAGTAAGCCGATCTTACCATTAAATTCATTTGGTGGAACCGGCCCTTATTAAAAACAAATATGGACCATGCAAACATCTGGGATAAAGTTTAATTTTACTAGACTGAACCAAATACTGTAATCGATGATTAGCAAAGCATCTATTACAGCATTTGACTAAACCTCAATGCTTAAATTGGTTGCATAATCCTAAAACAATTTGACACAATCATGATTCTTGATTAACCTGTAGGGCCTAAAAATTTTAAAAATTAAAAATCCACATTGACAAAACCCCCTTTCCCAAATTTAAACTTTTTTCCCTGTACCCTTTTATTTTTATTTTTAACCCATTTTGAAAATGGTATCTATTTTCCTAGAGTGTGTAAGAAACGTCTCAAAAAATATACACAGAAGGCTAGAAGGTAAGTGCTGGTCTGAACTAGCCTCTGAAGGAGCTGTTGTTTTAAAAAAGCTTGTTGTAAAATAATACGTTAATTTCGAGAACACTCGTAGAGTCGTAGTCCTACAAGAGATATTGATTTAAATGGGGAAATCCCCATTCAGAGCATTTTTATGGATTGGTTCATAGGTTGTTCTGTGATCTGGAGTCCACACTTACCCAACTGTTGTGAAAAGGGGCCCGGGTTTTTTCGAATTGCCCTTTGAATCAAAACGATACGGGAAAAAAGGACAATGCAAAACAAAAAAGAAACATTTTTTGTAAAACAATTTTTTTTATAAAGTTTGAATTTTGCATCCCCCAAATAAAAGTCAATAAAAAATAGGGGTATCTCTAAAAATTTATCCCCCCCAAAAAACAAAAATTTTTTAAAAAAGACGGCAGCCAAGCTCTCCCTTTAAAAATCCTTTGGCGGAATGCTGTAAATTAAAGTTTAGCCCAAATTTTTATTCTTTCCCCCCAGTTTCGCTTTGAAAAAATGTAAGATCATTTCGTGTTTGCCCAGCGGGCCCAAACTAACATTTTTGTGGTAAAAAAAGTAAAAATTTTAAAATCGAAATTTTTAAAAAAAATTTTTGGCCATAAAACCCAAATTTAATGGCCAAATCATTTTTTTTTGATTTCGATTTAAAAATTTTTCTTTTTTTAAACCCCAAAAAAACGTTAGCTTTGGGGCTGTCAACAGGCCCAAATGATCTTAAATATTTTCAAAGCGAAACTAGGGGAAAAAAAGAATAAAAAGCTTGGCCTTTAACTTCATACTTCAGCATTCACAGCCCCAAGGGCTTTTTTAAGGAAGTTGGGGTGGCCGGCTTTTTTACAAATTTTTTTATTTTGGGGGGATATAAAATCTTTTTGTTGTTCGTTTTGCTATCAAAGGTGTGAATGATGGACTTTGAATGATTAAATTTTTTAAGTTAAAGTTTTTTAAACCCAAAACGACCAAGCCAAACCCCGCAGGGGCCCCCGACGCAATCCCCACGAAGTGAGCGATTTAAACCCAAACCCAAAAATCGATTTTTTTTAATAGGAAATATACAATCAGTGGTATGGGCATTTCGAAAAATCCGCGGATCAACGCCAGAATAAAAAAGGCCCATCCAGAAAAAACTCTGAAATTTTTATGTTTGGGCTAGGACGGCCCCAAAGTCACCGTTTCCCAACTCAAAGACAAAATGATAACTTAATCCAAATCAAAAGTTAAAAATTCTGACTTAGGGGGAACGCCCCCGGCCCTTCGCTTTGGAAGCAGATACGCTAACAAAAAGCCCCAACGCACTGATAAGCATAGATTTTTTAAATGGTTAAGAGCTTTTAAATTTTCAAGCTTTATACAAATTACTACGCCTGAGTAATTACCTTTTTTGTTTTTGCTAAAGGGCCCCAAAGCCCTTTACCACTCCTAAACAAAAACTGTGACTAAGCCAAATCAAAAGTTAAAAAACTTCTGACTTAGGGGGAAATCGAACCCCGGGCCCTTTCTGCTTTTGGAAGCAATACGCTAACAACAAACCAACGCACTAGCATAAGCATTTAATTTTATAATGGTTAAGAGCTGTTTTTTTCAGTTTGGAAAAAAATTACACCCTAGTAATTAGGGGGTTTTGATTTTCTAGGACGGCTCCAAAGTCCCCGTTTAAAAATTTCCTAAGCAAAAAACTGATAGATTAAGTCCAAATCAAAGTTAAAAAACTTCTGCTTGAGCGGAATCCCCGGGCCCTTTCTGCTTTGGGGAAGCAGATCCAACAACAAGACCAAGCCTAGCATAACCCTAGTTTTTTAAAGGGTTAAAATTTTTAAAATTTCAAGTTTGTATAAAAATTTACTACCCCCGGGTAATTACCTTTTTGATTTTGCTAGGACGGCCCCAAATCACCGTTTCAAACCCCTAGACAAGAAGATAACTTAAGTCCAAATCAGAAAAAAAAACTTCTATTTTAGCGGGAATCGAACCCTGGCCCTTTGCTTTGGGAAGCAGTACCAAACAACAAGCCAAAACCACTAGCATAACACTTGATATTTTAATGGTTAAGACATTTTTAATTTTCAAGCTTGTAAAATTATACGCCTGAGAAATTACGCGTTTTGTTTTTGTTTTTGTTTTTGATTTTGTTTTTCCCCGTCCCAATTTTGGCCCGGTTTTTTTATATGGGTAATCTGATGGGGCCCAATTTTCAAAGTTCAAAGTAACCGTTTTCTCGGTATACGTATTATTCAAAGATACGGAATTCCCTATTTGAAAAATTTTTTTTTTTTTTTCCTTTCCCCTTTAACCAATTTTGCTTCCATATTAAAAAGTGAAAAAGAAGAGAGATTCAAAATGTTTCCACGTTTAAAAACCTCAGTTTGCGTTTTTTTTGAATGATTCTTTTCTTAAAGTTCAGATTTTTTTTGCTTTTTGGGCCCATGGTCTCCCAAATTTGCCCCTTTTGGTTTTGGACGCAAAAATTTTATAAGGGTTATAGCATTTTAAATTTAAATTTTGTACAAATTACCACCCCTTGGTAATTACGCGTTTTGATTACACCCAAAATTTTGATTTTCTCCGGCCCCCTGTTCCCCTTTTTTGGTTTTGAAGCAAAGGCACGGGCGTCTGAAATACCCAATTGGGTCCAGTTTCATATTCTAATTTACCTTTTTTCTCTGTGGGCAAAGAACTCTCCCGGAGAACTCCCACCCACCCCCCCCCACCCACCCCCCCAAACCCCACCAGCCACCAGCCCCCGCCCCTTAAAGGAATTTGACGATGTTGAAGTTTTTTTAACAAGGACGAGTTGTGGGATGGGGTTTGTTTTTTTTTTTGGTATGTCTGGCCCACAACCAGGTATTACCGATTTCAAGATTAACTCTTTCGGGGCGGCTGTGCAGATAGCTGAAAACCCCCACTCTTGTAGGTGTTATAGGGCCGGATTCGGTGGCCTAAGCACGCATCGCTTGTCTGCCGGGCGCGACCTCCCCCTAGATATTTTTTGTTTTTTTGCAGATGGGGGGTCGTTATATTCAATACCATCCTTCCCTCTTGATCTTCGAGTCAATTTTATTGAAATTGTGTCAATGTATGCAAACATTGCGTCATTACACACATATTGTAAGCGGTGAAAAAGTTAATTAATTTTCAATTATAAACTTGGTTTTAATTTAACATATTGACTAAAAGGAGAGAATGCAATGCACTTAGTTCTTAATTTTATAGCCCTCCCTGCAGTGTAATCAGTGTAACCCCCCCCCCTCTTCATAATCTCCCATTCAATGATTATCTCGGATGTAAGTTGATCATATTTCCCCTATAGTGGTAGCGGTACACGCATAAAAACGATAACACGCATTTTTTTAAACAGGGGTTTTTGCCGTTTTGACAGTTGTGGGTGGGAAAAAAGAATATTAAAGGGATGGGGGGCACTCGAAATTTCCCTTAAAATTTCAAAAGGGCGGCCATTTTTCAAACGAGTCCTAAATAAAAAAAACTTTTTTTGGTTGTCTAATAATCATTTTTGGTATCGTTTTCGTAATTTCCACTCAAAAAACTCGAAAAAAGTAAAAAATAAAAACGGGGGTGAAATTCTAGAATTTAAATGTTTTAGTAGTATTTTCAAAAAAATCTTTTTAGATTGGGTCCGAGTAAAAAACCTCCTTTACCCTACCCGTAATTGTTTCTAGCTTTAAAATTATTATGATAAAAATTTTTAAATTTAAAAACCGAAATTCATTTTTTTACTTATTGGGCAATCATTGCGCGGCAACCGGGTGTTCAACAGGTGGTTAATTATTATTGTGCTGATTAATTGCTGCTTTTTTTTTAACTCTTTTTGGCACGGCTCAGTTGAAGGGGTACCCAAAATTTTTTTTAAAGATGTGGGGGCAAAAAAAATTTCCCTTCGATTCCAAGATGGCGGGGGTTTTTGGAATGTTGCCCTTTGTAAAAAAATTCTTGCAGTTTTTCAAATTCATCTTTGTTTGGGAGTTTTTTCGTATGCAATGCCCCCAGTTACAAAATTTTCAATTTTAAAGTAAAATAACAAAAAATTGAGAAATGAGTATTTTTAAAATTTTAAACTCAAACTGGAGTTATTTGGCCTGTGTTTATTTTTGTGACGTTTTTAAAGAGGATCGCTGGGGCTGGCTGGGAGATATTTCAGAACTCAGTTTCTGTTTTTCTTTTTTTTCGGGAAAAGGGTTTAAAAAACGTGGTATAATTTTTTCACACGAATTTTATAAAGAACCCATCTAGAATCCTTGGGCGTACCCCTAAATTAGTTCATTAATTTTGAATCACAAATCGAAAAATCTCCGTTTTTTTACTAAATTTTTTTTGTGAATTTTGGGGAATTTATTACAAGGTACAATTATTTTAAGCATATTTGAATACTGGTATCAACGATTAAATCAATGTGAACAGCATGCAAATTTTTGGTTTCATCGTAATAAAAAGGGTTTTTGGTGATAATTTCTAGAATTAAAATCCATGTTTTGGTTTCCCTTTTTTTTGCGTTTTTTACTTATTTTCGCAAAGGACCTTTTTTTCTCATTAATTCAACCAAATGTGAAAATCAACATAAAAGTATTCATTTAAAATCATGCAAAAATTGGGAATTATTTCCAACCTTCAGCATAAAACTCAACACCTGCAGGGGGCCAACTTTTCAGAACGACTGGGGTCTCAAACTAACAAACTATGGGGGAGAGCAGTGGGGAAATTTGGGGTATTTTACTGGGAGGGGAATTAAAAACCCGGGGGTAGTATATGGGATAACGGGGGGTTTTTGGGGGGGGAAACCCCCAACAATAGGCGAAAATTGGAAAATCGGTTTTTAGAGTGCTTTGGTGCGTTTTAGAAAAAAGTTGTGGGGGTGAATGCAAAACCCAAAAAAATGTAGTTTTTTTTGCGTCAAAAAAATGGGGAAACCCACCAAAAAGAAGTGAGTCATGAGTTGATAGATAAATTTCATCCCCCCTAAGTGTTTTGGGACTGGGGGGGCTTTGCGGTATTTTTGAATTTTGCCCTACTGCCATTGTTACATTGAAAAAATAAATCTTGCATATTATATCCCCTTCAATTCCCTATTTTGTGGGTGCGCAGAAGAACTCCTTTTTGATGATGTTTGTATGATTTGTGGGGTGCCCAGCCCTACATAAATTTTTTTATCCGTGGGTGCTTTGGTCTCCTCACCCACGGGCACCCGAGTGCCCCATTTGAGTGGGGGCCCTGCAATTCAGCAAAGTATAAGTCCCAAAGGCAAAATTAAAAATGGTAGCTACTCCTGTTCAAAGAATCTCTCAAACGCATATTCCGGGTTTTCTTGTTTATCACACACATTATCTCGTGATTGACAATTCATTTAAAAAACCTTGAAAAACAAAACAACTCAAACACAGCTCTCAGCGTTCACCCCTGGTTTTTTGTAGTAAAAACTATATATAATCTACAAGCTCCCGACCCTTCCTGCCCCTTTCCGTAATAAAACACACGAAAAAAATAATCTCTTTTTAAGGGTGACGGTGGTGCAGGGGCCCAAAAGAAGATCCGTGGGTCTTTGGAGGTGGGGAGTTACAGGTCCTGAAAACTGAGGTTTCACTGAATTTATTCCCGCACAAGATGAAACCCCCGTATTCTTCGAAACATGAGTAAAACTCAGCATCCAGACTATGTTTATGAAGACACTTGCGCTCAGATTTCGATTTCAATTCAGATTAGCCCCGCTTTTTTTTCAATTCATTGATACAGATAATATATAATAAAAACAAACATTGATTTCATAATTGAAGTGAATGCCCACATGAAGAGGGTTTTGTGTGGGGGTATAAATTTTGTGGCAATTCAGGTTTGATGGCAGATACGTGAATCTTGGATGTATACCTAATTTTGGTATTCATCAAAGTATATAAATGTATGTGAAAAAAAAAGTATATAATGTATAAAATAATTAAATGATAACCATAAGTGGGTATTAGTAGCTAGGTACTTATTTTATAAAGTGGGTTTTTTTATTTACATTTTAAAAATATTATTTTATTTTTTCAAAGCAGTTGTCGCTCAAAGACAGTTTTCTAAATTTGGTAATACGTTTTTGGAATTAAGCGAAGATCTTATAGTAAATTTCAGCCGGGTGTAGTGAGCAGGGAAGGGGTTGAACATTAAAAATCTTTGTAGATGATGGCACAATCTGTATAAAGGGTTTTAAGGGAAATAATGTTTAACTTAATAACTCTTTTTTAACCCTTAAAGACAGGGGAAAAAAAAGATCTTCACGGCTAAACTAAAAATTTCGTCTGCAGGCAACAAGAAAAAAAGTGTGATGACTTATGACAGCTTTTCTCTAAACTATTCATTGCAAGTCAGCACAGAGAAAATTTAATTAGGCTTTTCCGCACGAAAATCGGCTTGTCCCCCCCTTTTATTTTTAGCAAAAAGGTGACTGCGATAGGTAAAAAAGGCACACTGACCATTGCACTCAGAATTTTTTAGCATTTACTGATTGTGCCACAGTGTCTGTTTTTTAATTCCAAAAGGGAAGCGTTCTGCCAAAAGAGCAAGGTGAACTAAGTGAAGAACGCGGCATAAAGTAAAAAATTGCTTTTAACAGAAAATCTTAATACCTATATTCTTTCAAATACCTATCAATTAGCGATTTGTGATAAAAGCGTAGTGAATTTGTAAAACTGACTATCATTAAAATTTTTAGGTCGAATTTGTGTTCTCTGGCTCAAAAATTTTATGGACTTGACACCAAAAAATGATATTATTAGTCGTTTTGAGCCAAAAATTTTTTGTTTAAAGGCATTTCCAAAAAACGCCCCCATCTTGGGTTCGAAGGGGTTTTAAAAGCCCCCACATCTTAAAAAATTCGTTTTGGGGGACCAGCTAAAATGAGCCAAGTGCCAACCGGTTAAAAAAAGGGGGGCAATTAATCAGCCAATAATATTAACCACCCGTTGAGCACCTCTGGTTTCCGAGCAATACTGGCCCAAAAAGTAAAAAAATGAATTTCGGTTTTAAATAAAAAATTTAAATCATAATAATTTTATCTGAAGCATTTACAAGGGGAGGGGAAAGAGTTTCTATGTCGGCCCAATCTATTTAAGATTTTCTTTAAAATTTTAAAAAAGATGTTAAACTTCTAGAATTTTTACCTGGATTTTTATTTTAACATTATTTTCGTGCTATTCGGTCGGAAATATACGAAAACGAACCCAAAAATGATTTATTACACACATTAAAAGAATTTTTGAAAACTGGGGAACATCGTTTTGAAAATGGCCCCATTTTGAATTCTAAGGGGGGAAATTTTGAGTGCCTCCCATCCTTAAAAAATTTTCTTTTTGTCCCACCTACAAATGTGCAAAGCGGCAAACCGTGTTCAAAAAGTGCAGTATTTTTTTGGGGTCCGCTACCACTACTAATAAGATTATAAGTGTGGTTTCTCAGGGACGTGGACTGAGACAAAAAGATCAAGGGAAAGCTCATACAGTGGAAATAGTTGTTGCCTCAAGGACCAACAGAACAATGGTTGCATCTGAGCTGGGCATAGCTGTCATTGTGTTACGCTATGTGCAATTTAGTAACGAATGGGCAGTAGTTAGCTGCTCTAGGTCGCAGGATGCATTATTATGTTTTTCTGTATAGTTGTGTGTTTGTCTGAAGCCGAAGAGCCGACAAATAAGGCGTGTATTTTATTATAACACAAGAAAATGTAACTAAACGTTGTTTGAGTGATAATATTATGCAATATTTGAAAAAGAGTCAGGTGGAAGCAACGAGATGTAGTTTTAAGATTAAGAATGCATCTAATAGGCCTACTTGAATAAAATTATAAGTCGGAAGCAATTTGTACTCGGAAAGGGTAGGTATAGATATTATTTGCCAATGTCATAAATAACGATTGTAGAAGGAGGGAGCTAACTAAACTATCCCCATTTACATGATTATATTTATCTGGGTATTTTATTTAATTATAATTGTAACCATTTTAATATTTTGTTAAAAATATTGTTCAGTTCTAAAAGGTGTTTACAGGCGTTCAAAACGTAAATAAAAACAAATAAAAAAGTCTACGGCCTAATAGTTGGCTCAAATAAGTCTCTGAGCCAATTCTAACGATATATGACAGTATATGCGAGTAATGGCCAGCGAATTGACCTTATGACATATTTATAGTGTGATAGATAGTCTACATATATAAATACGTGTCAATTCCAATGTATCAGAGTTGAAGTTTTACATGAGTTTCGTAACAAGGTAGTATTCTTCCTGTAAGAATGTACCCAACTATATCCTCATTGTTCTCGAGTTCAGCCTTGATCTCTTACATCACAACACAACATCAGATCCATTCTACATTATCCCCATTCGTTTTTATTTATTCATACCGATACACTTGTTTCATTCAGCTCATTGTTCGACGCCAACATAATGCTGCATGCATGTCTCTGAAACCAACTTAGTTTTTAATATAACTGCAATTAGCTGTTGTGTGCCTGGAGGACATTCAAATTCAAATGTGAGTTATGAATCAAATCGCACACAGTAAAGCCCATTTTAACTTAAAAACTGACCTTTATTTTATGTTATCATCAGTAATAATTATTATCAATTAGCATTATAATCAGGTACAACACAATTTAATGTGTATTATAATAATAGGCTATGCTCAGTTCTAGCTGGAAAAACTGTTGTCATTGCGGCAGACATAAGCATATACACTTACGATTGATAACATCAAATAAATAAATACTCTCATTATGATTAGTATTAGGCATTTTATTAATCTCTAGCCTAAGAGGTAAATTTATAATCTGATCCACGATACATTCTTGTCGTAAGAGCGGGGAGAATGGATACGTTTCGAACTCGCGCGATTTGAATCTTACCGCGCAATTGAGACTACGGTGGCTTGCGTTAGGGTAGCGGTGTCGGCAAGCGGGCGCCTCCTGTTCGGGGCAGCATCTTGGGAAGTCTCTCGCGCAGGCTAGAGTCGTTGGCAAGGAAACAATGACGATATGGTGATACGTGATATGGTTGGCGCGTATAGAGGGAAATGATTTTTCGTTTCACATAATTGGTTTGTTTAAACGAGAATATTTGGAACAAAGCTAAATTCACTCTTTCCCCTGTTCTATCTCACTCTCCTTTTAAACGCTATAATAAATAGTATTATATTTTTTTCTTTGTTGGTTGCAGGTAGAGGCAAATCAAAGGATATTCCCGAGACACGAATTCAGGAGGTCGTCGTTCGTTCCTTCTTTATAGATAATCCTGACTAATATACTTCTTATAATACATTATCTAATCGATTCAAAGTTTGGGAAATATACCAAATTGTTGCATTAAAAAAAATGGATTCAGTTACTAGAACTGAATGTTTAAAGGGTCCAATTTAAAAAAAATTATTAGTTAAATACACGCAAACTAGTTTGGAAAATTGCAAAAAATTTACGTTCCAGAGGGTATTAATTTGTTTGATTGAAAATAGAATTTACCTTGCCCTTTTTCAGGAATCTAACGATTTGGATACTTGGAAAAGAATATTCAATGGCTGTGTCATAGGACGTATACTAGCGTTCACTTGTTGATTGTTTGAGTAAAACATGCGAAAAATGTCCAATCTTGATTTTCGGTGGCCGGAGTTGTGTTGGTGACTGAATTAGTAGTAGAATCTCGTGTGCTAGAATTTGGCCGTTCCCGTTTCTATCGTTTTAAAGCAATACCCATTTTTTATTTCATGACACCACGATTATAGAATGAAATAAGAAAGTAAAATCATCTTTATCTCAACGTGGTTGGTGCAAAATGCAAAATGCATGAAAACGAGTGAAATAAATCAACCTTTGGAAGATGAAGAGCGCGAAGATGAGAGAGCAGAGAAGCCGGAGGTCACCACAGAATGCACATCTATCGCGGTCGGTATCTGGTACAAGGTCAAGATGAAACAAGCACACAGCACATTCTCTCGTCTCGTCGCATGGAACAGCAAGCCATGTGCAATGCCGAGATGGTCGTGGTCGAGACTCGCGCGGTGGCGTGTATGTAAAGTATAGTGGCTCGGTCGGTATAAGCATAAAATGAGTATAGGGGGCAAAGATGTCAAAGGAAACAATTGCCCTGCTATTGGCTAACCCATTGAGCCCCCCCCCAAAAAAAAAAAAAATTAGCTCAGGTATTTTTTTTGTCTGTTTGTTCGTGTTTAACTGGGCAAACGGCATATGCGATCTTGATTAAAATTGGAGGGGACCTTCGAAATCTCTGAACTTAGACCTGCCACGTTTTTGGGTACAATCGAAGAAAAAATTTTCATGAATATCTTACTTTTTCGATTTTAATGCGATATTTTCGTGACATTTGGGCCGATTCTGACCAAACGGGTAGGGCTACAACGTTCATATTTTACATGGACATATTATGGTAATGGTGATGTAGTACCTTTTGAAAGAAAGAGTTGAAAAAGTTTGCCAGAATCCATAGAAATAAAGGTTTTAAAAAGTTTTTTAGGTGTATAATAATTAACAAGTAAACTATAGAAACTTGACAATCACCTACAATGCGTACAGAAAGCAAGTCTGTCTTCGGACCTCCAGATATTTTACATTCTATTAATTGGTGTTACCATAGCAATTAGTACTTATTTATAAAAATTATCCTAACTTTAACAAAAATGATTTTGCAATGGAACTTGAAGAAGTAAAGAGATCCCACGCATACTAAAAACAAATAACAAAAACATACAAAAAAGTTCATCCATCAACGCGACTAAAAAAAGCGTTCACGACGCGGCCAAGTGTATAGTATTATTTTGTTTGTATGTTTTACAGACCACTTAAGAGCTGGAATATGAGGATTTCCAAGATAAAATTGTCATCTGCAGAATCGGGGTAGCCGTGTGCCCGATAGAGATACAAAAAGTTCGCTTTGCTCATCCTATATTGATGTAATGAATACGTCTGACCAGCTTGTTCTCCATCTCAGTTGTAGAATACTAATGATATATACAATTACGGACTGAAGTTCACCATAGTTAATTTGCTCCACTTGTGTTTGGCACCAATTGCCTATCAGGATTGCGTTGATCTAAGGTAAACAATTAATTTCGTACTTCAACTTCTTTTGCAATGAGTTTCAATACTGCGATTCAAATAATATCTTACAAGTTCCGGTAACACGGGGTGAATAGGAACTATGGGGTGAATAGGAACAAAACTTCCTCTAAATAATAATAAATTCGTAATTGCCGCTCTTTTTAAACGGCTCACATAAGGTTTTTTGTAGTTGGTACACTACATTTTGCAGTTCCCTCTAAAAATAGACTAAACTTGACAACCGCAGCCTTTATAATAGAAAATCAGCCTCAATGTTATGAAAAGCATTAGCACATTTAAGAGAGCTGATAAACTTTGTCATTTCTCTTTATCTGGGAAGAGTTACATATCTTATAAACGTAGGACTCCATTATCAAGATATATTTTTTTTAATGTAATTTGTGTTCCTATTGACCCCTGGCTAGGGTTAATAGGAACAGCTAGCATATCTATATGTATTTTCAGGCATATTTATATCCCTGTTCCTATTGACCCCACATGGAGGTGAATAGGAACCAAGGAGGTTGTATTAATAGGAACGCACAATATAAAAATAAAAATAAAATATAAATATTCATATACTCTGTTAATGGTTGGTTATATTATTTAAAGGAACCACATAGCTATAATTTAAAAAATATCTCATTGGTTTACTATGATTCATGTTGAAATAACAAGAAGTTAACTTACAAAACTGTTCCTATTCACCCCACCTTACGGTTCCATAGTTGACCGAGGGCATGCATTGTTGATATTGTCTATGATATGGGCGTCGGCCCGCGTACGACACGCGCTGGGTGGAGCTACCTGGAATCTCGACTGGGAGTTCGGCTCGTCTGTTCTTCGTTGACTCCATGCTGCAAGGCCTTCTTCGAACAGAGATATCTGCCTACCTTCCAAGAAAGGTTTGCAATCATTGAAAGCTGTTTGAATAAATTTACAAAAATATATTTACGTGGAAGCTGTGTTCCATACAAGAGTGTTTCGCTTTAAGTTTAGGTCACACTTTAAATATCAGGGTATGACTATGTAATCTTTGAGAAATTTAATATTTAAAAAAAATCAGGGTGCCCCTCTAGAAAATTGTATGCAGAGCTATTAAAACTTAACAAAAATAATATTGATACATTTTCGTTTTGTTTTATACGTTACAAAACTCAAAAACTGTCATTTTTTCATTGACGTACATAGTTAAAAGGTTATATTGATAAAACAAAACTTTAAGTTGAGCCTTCTTGCATTCGAAGAGAAAGACTAGGAAGTATCACGTATAGAGGACTATTTTGGCACAAGGTTAATCGAAACTATGGTTGAATAACCTGTGTTAAATGCCTCATCGCATTATGTCCTTCGAAAAACAGTACACTACAAAGAAGATTAATCTTAAAAAATATTTGTGAATTGCTTACAATGCAATCATATTCTTGTGGCAAAAGTATTTTGTCCAATTCCTACTCAATTTGTTTGCCATGAGAGGGGAAATGAGGAGACAGATTGTTGGAGAAGGGATACGAGTGACCCCGTTCCAGTCGAGCACGTTGCCCGAGCGATGTCACGTGACGTGACATGGCAATGACAAGTAGTAGCACTAGCAGCGCCAGTAGCGGACAGGTCGCGAAGCTCGCCTTACGGCTTACGCAACGCTCTCATCAATATTATCTATTTGTGATGTTCCAGGTTGTTATGTAACTCGTTATGAATGTACACCGACAGAGGTAGCTCGTGCTTAACGCGTGAGATTCTGACTCGCGGGTTACGGTCCAAAACCCTCCACCTCACCTAAACGTCAAGTGTTTTACAATGTGTCTAAACAGCTATAGAACATTCCCATCACATCACCCTTAACATCCTAATTACCTAGTTAGTAACCTTAGGAGGGTCACACATTTTAAAACTGATGTGTACCGTTAAAAAATCAGTTAATACATCTCTCCACTCGCAACGAGTCACTCGTTGTTGGTCCTTACGGAATCAGATTCACTTTCTCCACATAAATTTATAATTGATTCTACAGTCAGCATGCTTTGAAACATATTTTTTAAATTTCCCCCCTAATTATGGAAACGTTACCGGATCACTTAAACAAAAGAGATCGAAAGTGAATGATGATCATTCTAAAACAGGGATTAATAAATGTTGTAATTTGAATTAACAATATCCAAACCGCTCTCAAAATAAAACGTTTGTAGGATATAAATGAGAAAAATATGGGTCATCATTTTGAAAAAGGGAATATTGTAAAACGTATGAGTATGAGGCGAAAAAATCAATACCCGATGTACTTTCAATTCTAAAGCCCGGATTTCTTCCACCTTGCTACCCCGACTATCCGACTTGACAGGTATACTCTTTCTCCCCGTCTCTTCCAGATGGGTTGCTCCATATCCCCCCACCCGAATCACGCGCTGGGATCAAGCACCGCGTCAGTATTGTCTTTATTTCTCGAGATTCTGTCTCCTCATAGCTTGAATCTTCAGCAGGAAATCTCTTCGTCGACTCTCTTTGATTTCACTAGGTCTCAAGGTTCGCAAGTCGGACGAATCTTGTCTTGTTTGACCCGAAACTCTTAGTTCTCTTGAAAATCCCCAAACTATGCGAAATATGTTAGTCTCTTTTTGTACAGACTAAACTAAGGTAGCGAAGTTTCTTTTCGACTAGAGTGTAAAATAATTTTACTCTTAAGCTTTGGCCATTTAACATGGTAAAGAAGTACAAAATTAAAGCTAACTTAAAAACATAATAGAATAAAAAAAAGCGAACGAATAGAAGAAACTGAGCGAAAATGTCAAGAGTGGGTGGATGGGACAAGTGAGTTGTCGGTAAAAATTATTATTCCAAGGCGAGGAAAGGGTAAGTGAAGAAGATACGTCGAGGAGAAGAGGTTACACAATGAGGGTTTACCGTTAGACATGTTATGAACATATTTCCATCAGCTAGAGATCGTATATTAGAGAAGAAACATAAGCTTAAAGTTTAAAGAGTACATATAATTCCTGACCTTTAAGTATCCAACACACAAAAATCTTGTTTAAAGGGCAGCCAAACCTTGCGCACTCAAAAACATTTAGATTTAAAAGAATAGCCTCCGTATTTCATTATTGTAATGATTTGTAATGAATTTTTTGTACGATAACAGTTACGGTGACTAAATAATTGTATCAGATTGTCAGAACTTACACTCCTGCGTATCGTACTATAGTCAAGATGTATGTGCATCTGTCACATCGAATTAATACGTAGCCTTATGCATTTCTAGTGAAATTTGTACAACTTAAAACTCAAACATGGGTCGAGTTGGCATATATGTATGACACTATAATTTTCATTTCATTGATATATACATCAAATTTATATTTTATATTGTTGTGTGTAGCTTCAGAGCATAATTTATACTTTAATGCAAGCAGTTGCAACTAAATAATTTATTGTTTATCCTAACTATGAAAAACCATGCATGGCTACAAGCTCGGGACAAGTCGGCTAGTGATTGTATCGTCAGTGTTGTCGGGCTGAAACAAACTATGTTCAAGTGGTTGATCTTTAGCAATACCTAGGCATTCTGAAAGAGGGTATACAATATTATTGTATAGGTACTGACAGCTGTAAGGTGTAAACTGATAAGCAGCCATAGAGGTATAATGCAACAAGATCGATCATTCATCAACGCAGTCCGAAAATTAAAACTTCCCTCTTGATAAGATAAAGAACGTAATCTAGATGAAAGGCAGGCCATATTGATACAATTTTATCTACTAATGACACGAGGTGGACGATATCTATAAGAGACGAAACAAATTTTACAAATATAATTCTTTATCTATAACATAAATCATTGACCAACAACCTTTAAACCCCTTTAAAAAGCGCGTAATCTCCTGCCGTTTTATCTCTCTTGCAATCCTACATTTGTAAAATACTATTTTATGTAATTAATATTGCGGAGTGCATGTTTTGTTTCAAATGTATTTCCAATATTATTCTATTTTATTGTAAGCGAATGACACCACCATAATATTAATAACAAATTAATGTCAATTTTCTTACCTGGTTTTGCCTTTTGTTGTGAACGTGAGTGTGTGAATGGGACATGCGTTTTTATCAAATTTATGTTCGTTCGGTTGATTGGCATAAGAAATGTTTGAATTTTGCGCAAATGTCAAGGCTGTAGTTCTCTTCAGTGGAACTTTCCAAAAAGTGGTTTTAGGTGAATGCTACAAAAATTAATTTAATTTTGCCATTTTGGATTTTCTTTAAAAGTCCTAAATTGACCATTTTCGTAAACAATTTTGTAAATCTAGGGCTGTAGAGCTGTCCATGTATGTTTTCTTCACAACTATATAAAGTTTCATATACATCGGGTGCTTTCTGGCCGAGCGAACAACTATTTGTTAAGCGCCAAATGTGTTCTATACCCTCTCAAGATTTGCAATTGGTCGGCTCATACAGGTTGACCGTTGTTTATTTCCATTCTCTTTTGATATTTAAGGACAGAAAGTCTAATCGAATTTTGAAGCATTTTGTATTAATTGCATAAAATAAATGATTATTAATGATAATGTAGCGGCTAGATTGTGTTTCAAAATTATGTGGAGGAACATTCAACATCTCTGAAGTAGAACAGTGCATTAGATTTATTGGTGTATGTTCATATTTCTTTTAAGTTGCCAGTTTATTAAGACTAATAGCATTATTTGGCTTAAATATTTATTTGTACGAACTGTATAACCTTAGCGAAAGAACCGATCACGAATGTCTGCCCAAGCAAAAAAATCTTCTTCGTCTCCTATCGTGAATCGTAATCGACCTCATTGGTAAGAACCTTGCTATGACGATCATTGGTCACCCACGATATCAGTCGTAAACTAATTTAGGACATGTATCCCATGTTCCACACTAAATCCACGTCTATCTTGTCGTTGTGCACTCAACCATACTACAGGCTTTCTATGCCTATTGTTACGCCAAAGCAAGGAGTAAATGATAAGAAATACCTTGTTAAAAGTACCATTCTAGATAAAACTAGTGGAAACCAACTGGCGGGACAGCCGTCTGGAGAGGGTACCGACGTCCTCACCCCGTCACCGGCCGCAGTCTGTCTTCAGCAACTGCGGGGTCGCCAGAAGGAGATCGACAATGTCGCCGCAGAACAGAGCAAGTAGGACCTTTACGAACGAGCACAACTTTTTCGAAAGACCACCGGAGCTCGGAAAATGTGAAGCGTTCTCACTTATGATATGGAATCCGAAGAACAAAACAACCCTTGGAAGGACATTTCTAAGCTGGGGTAAGAAATAGAGATAGAACAAACATTATAAAGATAGGTGTGGTGTTTATAAAATGTATGTTTTGCCAGTATGTATCAGGTCCTGTGCAGTATACCCATACTTATGAAAATACCTATTATCGCAAGTAATAAAACACGTTAATCGTAAGAGGCTTTAAATCAAGTACTTTAGAGGGGCTATTACCCCGAAAATGTACCTTGAACCATGTATTCTATAATATACCAATATCAAATTATTATTTCAAGAAATATATTTTAAAACTACGTTTCTATTATGTTAAAGTTATCGGTTATGAAATCTGTGAAAATTCCTGTAAGAGGCTATTTTCACCAATAGATGCTTGATCAAAATACCATAAAATACCAACCTAAAATGACGCATTAAAATTTAAAATATTATCTCTTGAGATTGTCCATATCTTGATTATTCGGTGGTTCCTACTTAAATAAGCCGGTCTCTAGTTGTTCATTTTTCGCTCGTCGATGGTGTAGGCATCTAGAACCTACAGGGCTGCCTTGGTTTGCTTTAAATTTAGTGTCCAACCACTGGAAATCAGTTATGTGACTGAATGGGTAGACTAAATAAAAAATTATTTATTAATTTCACTCCGAAATACACCCCTTCTTGGTAATCAGAGTATTAAGCCTGAAACAATCACTAAATACATACATAAAACGAAAGATGGACGAGTACATGCATATTGGTCAATATTTATATTGCCAAGAATCTTTCAAAGTTACGGGGTATAAAGAACGTCGCCATCTTCTTTCTTATATTTTGCTCGATGGAATCTAGCTCGGGTGTTCGCACTGCACATGCCACTGGTTGCTATATTTCATATTAAAAATATCGATCTTTGGTTGGTTATCGCTCACTCGTCGATTGCGTCGGGGCCTACAGGGTTGGCTTGGTCGCTTTGGTTTTCTGTCCGGCACTGAAAAATAAAATCAGTTATATGATTGAGTGGGTAGACTCTAAATACGATTTTTTTAAAAATTTTATTTAATTGACCGTGTTTGATTATTTTTCTTGAGATGCTGATAAACCCGATTCTTTTTTACTCGGTAAATTCATAACGAAATAAAAAATATGTTTTAGATTTGGCGGGTGAATCGAGGTGTTTAGGAAATTAATTTGGATTGATCACTTTCTTATAATTACATAAACAAGTTGCTTAAGTGTTTGTGAAAAATATCGGAATAAAAATTACGTTTTTCTAGAATTGTTGCCAGGTTGATTATCATTATCAATACAGATTTAAAATTGATCACTAAAAGGGTAAGTAAGATATTCAGAAACAACAACAGTCAAAACTCGACAAGATGATTTTTCACTTAACAAAATAGTGGTTGGTGAAATTTGTGAAACCAAGAGGCCTTTAATGGTGAGAATAAAAGATCATAAAAACAATGTGAAACAACGTATAAGATTGATACTTAAAGAATCGCTTATCTTGTTTACGAATACCAACATCATATTAATTGGGAAATAGTCCAATGATTTGTATTTTTAACGTTATAACGGGTTATATTTTGAATGTATTTAATGATTTTAAAAGTTCGTGAAGAGATATAAACCGAAGTAATCATCACACACTGTAGTATAGAGACCCAATATCAATTGATCTACGTCTTATGAAAACAGTGATTCGTCGTGATTTGCGACAATATTTATAATGTATTGATAGAAGATAAGTATCGCTGTGTGTGTTCAACCAATCTTAAGTTGGTGTTGTATGTTAACTTAACTTGGCCTACAGTTGAACGTACCCGTGTTTGTCTTTATAGATTAAAGGCGACTGCTATATGTCAAATATATTGGCAGAAACATAATTCCCAATAAGCCTGTCATATAACTCAAATGGAAATATTAGCCAACGAAATAATACCAGTTGGAAATAATCATTATTAATTGGAAGACAAGCTCAATGGAACTATAAGATAAGATAAGAATTGTGTTTATTAGCTAAATCAACGTTCAGTTGCATATACATAAATATCTTGTACTTAAATTAACAAAGTTCCCATTCCATAACCAGCTTACACATTATACAACATTACAATTCTTCCATAGATACGATTAGATTTATATGTGCACACAATGAATAAGAAATAAACAATCAATAACAAATTTACAAATTATAATCCAAAGTAACAATACAAGTTATTCTATACGGTACATACAATTTTGAATTTTTACATTATTGAATTCTTAATAAATATACTAGTTCACTATTAAACACGTCCAACGATTTGATTTCTCGAATCTCTGTTTGCATTTTGCAAGTTATTATAAGTCTTTGATCCTGAATAAAAATGATATTTCAATAGTTTGCTTGTACGTTTAACGGCATTATTTTAAAACATGTCACAGCGTCGACGCCAAACTATAAATCTATCTATGTTGTCCTCCTTTGTAAATTAGTTTTTATAACTGAATAGGATAGTTTAATAAATACTTAAATAAGTAAATGGATAAATATTCCAGGAGTATCTAAACTCGAAAGACAATCTAGATATTCATGCAATGCATAATATTTTGGCTGCCGACTTTGAGCATCGGGGAAGGGCACAGTTTATTACTTGCCTCGTTACAAGGAAAATTATTTTGTGTTGGAATAATCAAATCCGTGGGTGCTGTGGAGCTCATAGCCTCATAAAATTCCGAGGGAAACACTATTTTTGTCAGACTGTACAAATAAGAGTGCTGTATACCGGCGGACGAAAACAGTCGTACATGCAACGTTATTTTAGAAAATCGTTTTTCCTTAAAAAGAGATGGAAGGAAATGGTGTGTAGAAACAATATAATCTAGGAAGCTTCGCAAACACTTTTTCAGGCGCGTTGTTGGATGGATCCTAATTTTTTAAAAACGAAAAAAATCGTAAAATTGCGATTTTCATGAGAAATAATTTTTGATTAAGCACAAATTTCACACGAATATATTAATTCATGAAATGAAGGTAATGTGAAAAAATCATTACAATCGGATAAAGCATGTCGGTGCTATAAGTCGAGGAATTTTTAAAAAATCGAAAAAAATCGTAAAATTGCGATTTTTATGAGAAATAATTTTTCGATTGCGCTCAAAAACGTGGCAGTTCTAAGTTCAGAGATTTCAAAGGCCTCCAGAAAATTTCATCGCAATTGGAGTATCGGTTTTACCGGAATCGTGTTAACAAACACACAGAAATACAAAAAAAAAAAAACATTCCGGATTTTTTTCTCCAGTGTAGTGAAATGGAATCTTCGCTTCGCTCGCTACGCTCATCCAGAAAATCGTCACTGTAAATTTTAGCACCTATAGCTCAGTGTTTACACTATTGTCCCAAAATGTGCATATAATGACTGGCTGGCATGGGCATTACTTCCCTCCCAAAACAATTTAAAATATTTTCCTAGTATATTAGTATATTAAAGACTTCGCAAACGCTTTTTCAGACGCATTGTTGGATGAGCGTAATGCTGGAGCATTGAGCTGCCATGTGTTCATGAGAAATAATTTTTCAATTGCGCTCAAATTTCACACGAATATATTAATTCATAAAATTAAGGTTCTGTGAAAAATCATTACAATCGGATAAAGCATGTAGGTGTTATAAGTCAAAGAAATTTTTTTTAAATCGAAAAACCCCTAAAATTGCGATTTTCATGAGAAATAATTTTTTGATTCTGCTCAAATTTTACACGAATTCATTAATTCATAAAATTAAGGTTCAGTAAAGAATTCAGCACAATCAGATAAAGCATGTAGGTGAAATAAGTCAAAAACATGCTTAAAAAATTAAAAAAATCGTAAAATTGCGATTTGCATGATGAATAATTTCTCGATTACGCTCAAATTGCACACGAATATATAAATTTATAAATTTAAGGTTCTGTGAAAAAATCATTACAATTGGATAAAGCATGCAGGTGTTTTCGTCAAAGAAATAAAAAAAACGAAAAAATCGTAAAATTGCGATTTTCATGAGAAATAAATTTTCGATGGCGCTCAAAAACGTGGCAGTTCTAAGTTTAAAGATTTCGAAGGCCTCCAGAAAATTTCATCGAAATTAGAGTATCGGCTTAGCCGGAATCGTGTTAACAAACACACAAAAATACAAAAAGAAAAAAAGAAAGAAAAACACTCCGGATTTTTTTCTCCAGTGTAGTGAAATGGAATCTTCGCTACGCTTGCTACGCTCATCCAACTAAATTCTTCATTTGACTTTTAAAATATCGGTTAATGGGCGTTCAATTTACTTCTCTTGCTCTAGGCTCCCTACGCCTATCTATTAAACGATCCAAATACAACATGAGAATAGGTAATTATTGGATGAGCGTAGCGAGCGAAGCGAAGATTCCATTTCACTACACTGGAGAAAAAAATCCGGAATGATTTTTTTTTCCCCTGTATTTTTGTGTGTTTGTTAACACGATTCCGGCTAAACCGATACTCCGATTGCAATGAAATTTTATGGAGGCCTTCGAAATCTCTGAACTTAGAACTGCCACGTTTTTGAGCGCAATCGGGAAATTTTTTCTCATAAAAAACGCAATTTTACGATTTTTTTCGATTTTTTAAAAATTTCTTCGACTTATATAACACCTACATGCTTTATCCGATTGTAATGATTTTTTCACAGAACCTTAATTTTATGAATTAAGATATTCGTGTGAAATTTGAGCGTAATCGAAAAATTATTTCTCATGAAAATCGTAATTTTACGGGTTTTTTTCTTTTTAAAACAATTCTTTGACTATAACACCTACATGCTTTATCCTATTGTAATGATTTTTTTACAGAACCTTCATTTCATGAATTAATATATTCGTGTTAAATTTGAGCGCAATCGAATAATTATTTCTTATGAAAATTGCAATTTTACGATTTTTTTCTTTTTTAAAAATTACGATTAATTAAAAAATTAAGTTAATTTTTTATTTAATTTAATTTAATTTAAAAAAAATCTTCGACTAAGTAATGAATTTTTCACAGAACAACAGAAAATCCGCGTAACACATGGCAGCTCAATGCACCATATACGCTCATCCAACAACGCGGCGGGACTTAAGCGTTTTTAATTTTAATTTGATGTGCCAAATGGCGTACAAGTTTTATTTTATTTTATTTTATTTTATTGCCACCAACAACAGAGTTACCTCCACAAGTGCGATATAGGCATTTCATAAAATTAGCTAATACTAAAGCACAAAAAATAAAAATGATATCAAAAATCAAACAACATCTAAATACAGAAAGTAGAATACAATGTTGTATTTTGCTATTTACACCTAAATACTGTACGGTAACGAGATACAAAACACCTAACTCAATATCTCAGAAAATAAATTAGGGAACTTCTCGACATTTTGAAAAGTCGGCACCCATGACAACCGTGTAGTTTGTTGTACCTCTAGGAAGCTTCGCAAACCCTTTTCAAGGCGCGTTGTTGGATGAGGAGCGTAATTTTTTTAAACGAAAAAAGCGTAAAATCGCGATTTTTATGAAAAATAATTTTTTGATTACGCTCAAATTTCACACGAATATATTAATCCATAAAATTAAGGTTCTGTGAAAAAACAATAATTACAATCGGATAAGCATACAGGTGTTATAAGTCGAAGAAATTTTAAAAATCGAAAAAAACGTAAAATTGCGATTATCATGAGAAATATTATATTTCGGTTACGCTCCAATTTCACATGAATATATTAATTCATAAAATTAAGGTTCTTTGAAAAAATCATTACAATCGGATAAAGCATGTAGGTGCTAAAAGTCGAAGAATTTTTTTAAAAAATTGTAAAAAATCGTAAAATTGCGATTTTCATGAGAAATAATTTTTCGATTGCGCTTAAAACGTGTCAGTTCTAAGTTTAGAGATTTCGAAGGCCTCCATAAAATTGCATTGCAATTGGAGTATCGGTTTAACCGGAATCAACGAACACACACACACACACACACACACACACAAAAAAAATTCATTCCGTATTTTTTTTTTCAGTGTAGTTAAATGGAATCTTCGCTTCTATCGCTACGCTAATCCAACAAGGCCACTTTGAGAATGCTTTTTACAGTCACGTTGATGGATGAGCCATTTTAATTGACTATTTGACTATCGTTGCCCTAAAAGCACGATATTTGGATGGGCGTAGCGAGCGTAGCGAGCGAAGCGAAGATTCCATTTCACTACACTGGAGAAAAAAATCCGGAATGTTTTTTTTTTTCTTTCTGTATTTTTGTCTGTCTGTTAACACGATTCCGGCTAAACCGATACTCCGATTGCGATGAAATTTTATGGAGGCCTTCGAAATCTCTGAACTAAGAACTGCCACGTTTTTGAGCGCAATCGAAAAATTATTTCTCATGAAAATCGCAATTTTTACGAATTTTTTAATTTCTTCGGCTTATAACACCTGCTATATCCGATTATAATGATTTTTTCACAGAACCTTAATTTTATGAATTCATATATTTGTGTTAAATTTGTGCGCAATCGAATAATTATTTCTTATGAAAATTTCAATATTACGATTTTTTCCTTTGTTTAAATTACGATTAATTAAAAAAAATTAAGTAAATTTTTAATTTAATTTAATTTAATTTAAAAAAAATCTTCAACAAAGTAATTATTTTTTCACCGAACAACAGAAAATCCGCATAACACATGGCAGCTCAATGCACCAATTACGCTCATCCAACAACGCGACGGGACTTAAGCGTTTTCCTAGTTATGAGAAATATTTCTTAGATTGCACCCTAAGTTCAGTGATTTGGAACGTTCCCATGAAGTTTCATCAAGAGCGTAGTAGCGTTGGGTGTCTAGTGTTCCCAACGGTAATACCATATCAATTAAATCGACTTTGATAAAATTATTGTATTTTAACAAATAATTTTGTAATGAAACTTGAAAAAGTAATGAGATCCCACATATAACAACAAAACTTGCAAAAAAAAAACAGACAAACCTTACGCAGTCAAAAGCAATTAGATCTAAAAGAAATGCCAAGCTTGTGTACCTTCCTACATTTTCGCAATCTTAATTCATAAATTCACTTTGCCCTGTGACTGTATCCTTGCAAAGCTTGGCAAAATAAATTTGCACAAACTTTTATATTTAAAACAATAGTTGCAAATAAAATTTTGCCACGCTTTGCAAGGATCCAGTCAGGGCAAAGTGAATTTATGTATTAAGATTGGGAAAATGTAGGAGTGTACATAAGCTTGGCATTTCTTTTAGATCTCCTTGCTTACTGTGTAAGGTTTGGCTGTTTTTTTTTACAAGTTTTTGTGTACAAGATGTAATACAACATAAAATATGTGTTAAAATTGATGCAGCGATTATAGTACGTTCACCTACTTCTACTTGAAGTTGACGTGTGCACCTGCTCATTCAAGATGTCTCTCCCTGTATCAGATCAGCATATTATCTTCACGTGTAGCTGATTAGAGAGAACTTTGTTGCTTTAATGTGGAAATATAAGCGAAATGATGTCGTATATTTCGGGTCAGTATTGGGAATATATGCGAATAAATTGCAGTTAGGCGTACATCCACTAATTTGAACATTTAAAAATAATACATTTGTCATACATTTTGTATTTCGATCATTTCGGCTTAGTATGTTTCATATCTGTTCAAAACTTAATAATACTTACGCCGGAATCGGGTGGACCAAACTAGCAGTAATTATTAATATCAATAACTACGCATTACATTATAAATTGTGCACTATGTATTATTAGCATCCTTAGAATATGAGCAAAAACAATCATGTACTAGACTACCTAAATGAATAAATTGACTGAGATACTTAAAATTTTCAACTCTTAACAATTTGTGAAATTAATTGGGTCATTTAAAAGATGATGCGAGTAAGTTATCGCAGTTTCATCGTATCAGCGACGTCACACGTACAGAGGAAAGGTCGTAAACCGAGATTTCTCTCTGTGTCAATAATAACGACTACGTGGGTTCACTGTTCAATCTTGAAAGCAACAATACAATGCCAAGGCATGGCGTCCCATTTGAAGATGTAGTGCGCGCGCTTAATTGTCATCGTACATGTGGGATGAGGTGAGAGTGCACAACAGTCGACAGGAACGTCACTGATACTCCGTCCTAGAGGTCCTGGTCTCGGGAACAAGTTGCATCTGTGTTGGCATGTCGTTACTTTACGTAATGGCACGGAATTCAAACGTGCAGAATAAAGTATACGTAAATTTATTTTAATGTGGAGGCGGCTGCACTGCAGTTTCCTTTTGCCCCCCCCCCCTCCCCCTATTTCCACGAGACCACAAAATTAGATTAAATTCTACTTTTGTTGGATTTGGCACATTAACAAGAATCGTTTGTGGTTTATACCATGCACTCATGCCGTAATAACATTTCAATTTAATAGTAAACAATAGTTAACTAACCTTGAACAGACGATTATAGAACTTATTTTGACTTTTGAAAGATTCAAGACCAACCATCATTTTGTGTTGTTTATTGTTTGTTATCGAGTGTTATGAAAGTGGTTACAGAAACTAGAAAGACATCTAGATATAACCAGAGCAGATCCGGAGTAGAGCAGCCGGCGATAGAGCTTGCCTCTAGCCTCTAGGTGTGGACCCCCACCCTCTCTTCGCAACACTAGAGCTTCAGGCAGCTCGCGAGCATCAGCTCGATTGCTGCTGGTGAGAATCGAGAGAGAATTTAGTCGTGCGACCGCTGTCTCGGTGTGTACATCCAACATCCAACACGCGTCTTCGGAGAAGAACTTTAGAGTCATGTCGCAACAAAAACCTACTAAAACGCCAGAGATCTCGTTTGTTCCTTACGAAAGACCCATTGAGTTGGGGAAATGGGAGGCATTTAGTACCGCTATTTGGAATGGGAAAGATGGCACCGTACTCGGCAGAACGGGAAAAAGTTGGGGTAAGATGAAACAAAATTAATGTAAAAGTGATAATAAACAAGTGATGATTTATTTTAATACTAAATTGCATTATTGCAGTGACAGAAGTAAATAAATAGCAAAAAGTAGGACTTATGAAACCGTGTTTTGTGCGTCAGGTATCGTCACATGGACAATCCATATCGTTTTGTCAATCAACGGAAACGATTCCAAATATCACGCCATAGATCGACTCCACGCCGGAACGTATATGATATAGAGTGGAATTAGTGATGGATTGGACGCATCTTGCGGAGCGAAGGTCACGGCAGCAAATAATGTGTGCGGTTGTAGCTTACGAAAGCGATTATTCGTATTGAATATAAATTGCCGTGTGTTCTTGCAATACAAAACAAAACATGTGCATATCAAGTCGTCGTATTGTTAAATTGTGCGTATCGGTGAGAAAGATGGTGAATCTGTATGGCTGCACGGTGAACTGCACACACCAACAACAAACACAACAATAATATGGTAATCATATTGTTTCCAGTCAAAGAAAACAATTCCAGTGAGAAATTCTAGCAAGCGGGGTTATTACGCTCGCACACTTGAACCGACTTAGATAATAACGTAATATCAAAGGAAACATCGAACATCGTATTTGTATAATGAGATAGCCTCTTCGGTCTCCTCCACTTTGATTACGTCCACCAGTAAAGCATCGAAGGACGTGGCCATCGCAGGATAGTATATAGTTTCAGTTTCAGTTCACCGTAGCATTATTGTTGCAGAGCGTCTGTATTTACATTCGCACTTGGCACACCTGCGGGCCCAGGGCGCTGTACGATCGTCTGAAGCTATCACTAAACAAATTGTTGCTATGCAGGCCTCACAACTGACGTCGCCGCCGAAATACCACGGCGTGTTTCAGAAGCCCGGTTGTTAATCGAAAAGCGTGTAACGAGAGGTTTCCTGTCTTGCATTTCCTCCCTAATTAAATGCGTGACGAATTTTACAAATATAGACATTTTAATAGAAACGTACTTTCAACTCTTAAAGCTAATGTTTTTAAAATATTAATATTATATTTTTTTACTCTTTGATGTATGATATAGCACTGAAGCACTACACGAACGGAAATGGCTAAGCTGACACTTTTTCTTTTTTTTATTTGAAAAAATTTTTTCCGTGTGTAGCAGTAAAAGAGTGACAATCGTAAGAACAAAGCATGGCAAACCTGTAGTGAGTCAACCACTGTCAGTAGATATGGGTCAACAGTCTCACTCGGATTTTCAAGGCCATGCATATCACTAGTCTATCATCCTTAGTACAAGTACATCGCGGGCGAGACGGGATGGTTCGTCCCGTCTAATTGTTTCGTTTTTCCTTTTCCACCTTTTTTGGCGTGACCGAACTTGGAGCGAACATAGTTTTTTATGCACTTCGCCCATTTCATCTATTGCGATGAAATAATTTATTCAGCAAAATTTTTATAATTGCAAATTTCATAACGTGGTTCAAATGTGTCGTTGAGTTAGAATGTGTATTTCCCTAGGTCTACGATCAAACTGACTGAAATACATAATATTTTTATATATTATATAAATTTTCAAATAGTTTATAGAAGCATTATCCGTTTACTCATTCAGTTTTTATCGTAAGATTTTCGTCCAAAATGAAATCAAACACACGCTTAATTTTCAACAACGTTATTAGATATTTTGCAATTAAACAAAAAATCAATAAATAATTAATCAGCAGGTATAAACCCTCAGTTTCTAGGATGGTCTATTTTAACGACTACACGCGACAACCCTTACAGCTGCCTCATACCTCATACCCGACGCGTCCGTCGATGGTCACTTTGTACTTCATGGATAGATAGACTTTAGCTATAGCTATTTTTATATTCCATTAATATTTTTATCGTTACCGGTATATAGCTAGTTCTAGGCCTGTAATTTATTTCCCACGAACAAAATATTTTAGGCGCACATTGTAATAACTTCTCATTTTCTTAAAGCATTATGCAATGAATCAAAACACTCCAGTCTTATCATGTGCCGGTTGAAAGAATCCACGAGGTTACAATCTCAAGTGACCTTTTAATTTTTAAATGTAACACCAACACGTCGAAGCTAGTCTTATTGCAAAAAGTTGCTATTTACTGGTGAAAGTAATTGTTTTAGGCGTCCTACTCCAACTTATAACAGCACTTATTCTCGATTCATTCAGGTAGTAGGGGAAGTGGATAGGGCGTTGTGATTACAACAAAACAATAACAATGCTGAGTAAAGTAGTAAACTATTGATTTACGTTCTATAGACGAGTAATGAAACAGCCTTGTTGTTTATATAGTTACAAGGCGCCCCAACCGTTAGGTTAAAATGCAGTTTGTATTTTGTTTTAAAAGTATACTCTTACTGACTTAAAGCATGCAATTGCGAACTTACATTGTGAAGATTTGGCTAAAAAATCTCGACGATGTGTAAGCGGCAGCATCCCAAACCAAGTGAATTATAAATATAATAGTATCATTGGGAGTTGGGCAGCAATATCTTGGTGGGGGTGCTGCATGCTATTCGTTCGCCCAAGAAGTATCCGACGAATACGAAACTTTGCAAAGTTGTCAATAAAGCGTGCAAGGACAGCCCTACAGTAGTAGATTTTCAATATTTTGCGCTAATCGGCTAGAAAAATCATATGGTTAATTTAAGACTTTTAACAAACCCCAAAATCTTGAAAATCGTGAAAACCAAATTTTAGAAAAGTGTTATTGTAGAGCCCTCAGCCCTTTGTTTTTGCTTCCGTGACAACTGCCGAAAATTTCAATAATCTGTGGTGTTAGTCGGCAGAGCGAACTGGGATTTGCTAAAACCGCATGTCCTATATTGCTCTTAACAACAATATAGGCTACATGTCTTGCGTAGTGACGTTTTGAAACGCTTATCGAGTGGTCTGCGTTTGAATGTTGCGACTCGATCGACGCTCATGATTGGATGATGGAATTTAAATAACTTCTTTGCGAATTAAATTGTTGAAATGCATGCATGGCACGTCGAGTCGCATCGCATCTGAATGTGTTTTATGCCAGGTGGAAGTTTGGACCATTTAGCTCTCAGATTAAGTTTTGTCCAGTGACCGTGTGTGCACGGTAATCACTCCCCCTCCCCCTTCCTCCCCCTATCCCCGCAAGAAACTGAAAATAGCCACAAGAAACACGTTGATGTGGAGTACTCGTGCGTGAAGTGAATTAAGATCAAGACCAACTTGCGAAACATATTAACCAACATATCTCTGACGTTTTAAGAATTTTAGCTACGATTGTCACCTCAGCAGTACAGGTTGAAGCAAGAGATATCCTCCAAGTTAATGTCAGAAGGTTAAAATCTTCACCCTCTTCACTGCCACCTTTGCCTGCACTAAAGAGCGACACCTATCCCATACATAATTTCCGAGGAAATATATATTTAATTTTTTGTACCTTGTGTGTCTCATTTTGTTATGAGGAATTAAGCGGGATGGTTCTCAAAACAGTTTATTTTATTATTTTGATTAGTACAGTCAAAATATGTAATTATAAGTATATTTGCAAGAAACATAAGTTGCGTATCGGTATAGAGCTTGAAAACGACTGAGCGTTAGTTTCCCCGCATGATTTAACGGTTAATAAACATATCCCTTGTGTTTTCTGCAGAACTCTTTTCATATTCTGTCACTGTGAACATTCTTATTGGGCTGGTGTGCATTAGAACATGGACTGTTTGCGTTTGAAAAATCTCAAACTAGTCCACACTGTATGTCACGCTTATTTGCACTTGAATGCTTCCACACTATTTATAATTATATCTTATCCTAATTTATCTTCATTACCTGACACGATTTTATTTCAAATAAGTTATTTTAGCAATTTCCATTAGACCTAATGGTACTTGCGTATAGCGTACGTAGGAAATTTCGTCACACGTGAGCTAATAATGTTAGTGTGCGACATAAAATTAAATATACAACTATTTTAACTACTAACGAGCCACCGACAAAGAATAATCAAACAATTCTCTTCTTTATTATTTAAATACTTGTTTATAACGTACACGCTATCGACAATATTTTGCTTGAATGTGAAATATTGGTACTATATGTATGCCATTTTCTTCGAATGAAATTAAAGAAATGTATATTATGTATTTTTCTTACTGAATCAACAGAAACAAACATTCAAATGCATAACTGGTCTTGGCTTGAACTTGATTTTAAAGTTACAGAAAAGCTTAGTTATCTTGTCGAGGAATGTATTAGCTGTCCAGTGCTATGAACATTATACCTTACTTGCTTTTGTAAAATGTAGAGCACTGCGTCCAAGGTTCAATATCGGTCAAATAGCCACACGTGATATAACCTAGTTCGAGTGGAATTACATTGACATCGATGTACTTACATTTATTTAAATATACTTATCGGAATAGCCTTACAAGAGCACTGATAATCGCTGTTTATGTAAACATGATAGTCGCCAACCAAGGCGATAACACCACACCTCACCAACACGGGCACATGCAGCGGATTGTAGCCCACCACCACCATGGAAAGTATCAAGGCACAGTAATAATATACAAAGTCGTTTTAGTGAACGTGGTGTTTTGTAGTGTGAAAAACATAGAAAAGTAAGGGAATTAAATTAATCTGTAAAAGTCAAGTCAATTGGGTATATTCCTGGAATTTCCCGAAAAAGTCTCAAACTCCCATATCGAATCTATGATCAGTTTTCTCGTGAGGAAAGCTCCTGGACCTCCCAACAATGAGCAATCGTTATAAACCATGACGTTTTATGGTATCAAAATCAAATATCGTATTTTTCCAGTAGGACATTATAATATGCAGTCCGTAAAATGTGGTTTTGGAAAAGAATATTGATGTGAAATGAGAATTGGAAACCTAAAATAATTATAGGCACCCTGATGATTGATCAACATAATTAGATGACATATTATTGTATGTAGATACTTGATAGTGAATGCACCAGAATCTACATAAAGTACAATAGTAATTGTGTTGTACATTAGAGAATATGAAGAACTACTGTCAGCAAGATATTTACGATGGTATAGTCCAGAAGTAAATAAAATATTTTATTAGTCTGAACAGATATTAGGAAATTGTTAGAAATATAAATATTAATAACGACAAACCACTGGCGGAAACACTGGAAGATACAAACTACAAATTTATTTTTTCAATTTATTATGTAGTAATATAACTACATACAAATACTCCACAAGTGCATATCATAGCACAATGGACAAACAACATACTAGGCCTACCACATTAAAATATACAATAAACAATCACAAAATAATAAATGTATCTCTTTAAAACACATTTGAAGTTAGCAATTTACATGTGAAACTACCGAAATTATTAACAATGACAATTAATAATAAGAGATATTCATGAAAAACAACGGGTATGAAAGAAGTGACTAATGTAAATAAGCCAGTGAGCTTGAGTTATCACATTTAAATTTAACAATATTTTGAGAGTAGAAATCAATGTTTGTTACTTTATGAGATTTTAATGAATGCTGCAATGATGCATGAATTTTTATGAAGGTCGAGATGACTTGGGTCTTTTTGAAAAGTTTTATGAAGGCGTGTATGTTTGGGAGGTATATGAAAATTTAATTTGCCAAGAATTGAACTAGTGTTTGTTAAATTATTTACAATTTTGTAAAGGTGTACGTATGCCATGTCAGAATAGTTCCTTCGGTTTTCTAAGGTCGTTAGGTTAGCATATTTACAAAGTTGTACATAATCTACACTATGATACCGAAAGTTAATGTTATGCATTGATGTTTTATGAAACACTGTTTGACCCTTTCTATATTATGAATTTTGGTGATTTGATAATAATAATTCAAACATTCAATAATTATTAAAATTATTATATGACTAAGAGTTTTTTCTACGGATATTTGATCAAGTAATACGAAAAACGCCGTTAATAATAATTAATTTTTGATATAAATGGAAAATACTCCCAAATTACTTCACATCTTCATTTTTGGCGCATGTTTATCATTTGGAAAATAATATTAAATAGGTAAAGAGAAATTTGACGTTTGAAACTTAAATATTCTACCTAGTTTGACATCCCCTTTCACTTCGAACGAAACAATCTCTTATAGATTACAAAGTAAGTAATTATTATGAATTTAACACTACTATTAATATTTTTGGTTTATTGTGTCGTATCGATAATCGTACATGCTTTAAAAGCGAGACATTGGAAACTAATTTGTCATATATATTGCACTGGAAATAGATTATTTTGGGCATATCAACGCATATACGATAGTGAGTTGCTAAACACTACGGGATTATATAAATGCTTATTTACTCAGAGGTAGTGAGTTTGAGATTCCCAACGTTTAAAACCGTTGTTTCAACAAATTCAGTCTGTGCTATTTGTAGGCGAACCCGTACAGGCTTCGTGCTAAATTTAGTCTGTATAATTATTGGTCAATTGTGGGTGGAGGCCTCCGTCCACAATTTATTTAGCAAACGTGTTCGCAGGGAATCTTCTAATTAAACGGTACCCAAATTGATGCCAAGAGGTACACACGAACTGCTGCCAACTATGAAAATAGTTAAGAGTCCGCTGTAACCTATTGTTGTAAAGCGAATTAAGTAGTGTTTTGATTGATGATTCAAGTCAATCAAGTTTACCTTAGTATTGTACTAATAAGCTTTGCTGGCTTGTACAAGTTATTTCATTGAGTTTGATATTAACAAGAAAAACATAACAATCCACTACCTAGTGACAATTCTTTGTGCATCACCACCATTCAATTTGTCTGGCACTTTGAACGGAAACTGAAACAACAAAATTTTTCTATTTACAGAAACTAAGTGGATTTGGCATTTTTAATATTGAAATCATAGTATGATCAAATATTACACAAAATACATTTCTTATTATACACGCACGTTATGTAGGTATATATTTTCAACCAATGTTTACCTATAAAGCTCACAGACCAGTGTCGTTTATTGTTTTTAGAGAGTAATTTCTAAATATCACATACATATTTTAATAATCCGTTATAATTTAGTACTAGAAAATGGTTGTTGATAAATAATAAATTTGTGCCGAATCAGCCCTGTCGATTATGTCGTCGCTCGCGGGTGGATCTTGTTCAACCATTTAATTACTATACCGTGGCAATCTCCCTCCGTTTAGCCATAGTTCGCTCGCCCATGGCGTCTGTATCCCCCACTGAAGATCAATTCTGTGAGTACTATTTGCCACATAAATTTACAAAAGTGCCTCCTAGGCGCACGTATAAAATACCTATTGATTTATGGATTCTATGCCATGCATGCATGCGTACATTAACTTAGTAAATAATGCCTTTAAAATAATTGGCAACCCGCTTTTACCGAAACATTTACATGCATGCATGCAACTCTCAAGGAACCAATACAATGTAACAAAATGCATACAACTTGTAAGTTTTATTACCTCCAAAATAAATTTAAAAAGTATATACAAAATGTTGAAGAGGTATTAAATTGTTTTAGTTTTAAAGTTAGAAGAGTTCACGATACAATATTTTAAACACTTTAGTGGACACCAAACCTTTATTTTATAGTAAAAAAAAACAACGTTTCGGAAATAAATGAAAACTATTTCCGTAATCATGCATTAAATTGATGAAAACCAAAAAATCATATTATCAAAAAAAAATCAAAAGAAACATATTAATTATTATTCTAAAATAAAGAGTTGTTTTCCAATAAAGTGTTTAAAATATTAAATTGCTACTACTTGCAGATCAAGGTATCGCATGAACGTTCAAGAAGACTCTTTTTAATAAAAATAAATCTCGAAGAGTGCTAATTTCCTTCCCCTCCCCCCCCCCCCCCCTCAACTGGAATAACCGGCTCATCGCGAGTTGATCGTCCTTCAGAAAACGTCGTCCTTTCCTCGTAATGCAGTTAATAATTACTACGTTTTCCTCCTCTCGTTTACCACGTGATAGAGTCGCCATTGTTTCTCTTAATTTTGGGCCCTATTAAAGTCAAGTTTTATCCTAACCACTCTCCATGACTTTTCTTATTACGTACGCGTTACATGCTCATTGTCGTAATTAAACGACGTGTCAAGGTTGTTTGGTTGTTTAGCATGCGCGCCTGTAGTCCACCTGACCTCGCTGTATCGTAGGCTATACACGTTTTTATAAGGCCGCAACCAAAAACAACGCCGCAAACCGTTACGGGCTGCCAGGCGCTGTTGCCAACACCTGTAATCACAACAAAAAAACAGCTAGACAAATCTGATTCTAAATGTTAGCTTCATTTCGCTAATACCAACCTTCGAGTTCTTTTGTACCACAGCTTTATCGTAGGTGAATACTGTTGCAAATTGTACGATAATTATTCAGGCGGCATACCTGGAGATATCCACGGAATACTTCAATTTTAGTATAAAATCATGAAATTTGGCATGATGATCGGACATACCCTACTGATGATTTAAGGAAATGGAGCCAATCGAAAAATTATCCAGGAACCCCTCAAATCAAAGATGGCGTCTAAACATGGCCTAATTATTAAATAAATATGGTCCTATGTTATTCATTTTCACTTTACGCACGTACTTTCAAGTACTGAATATAAATTTGAGGTTCAAATTAACTTTTTTAAATCAGAAACCTCTCAAAATTAAAGATGGCGGCCAAAAAATCAGTTTGTCATTTATTAACGGATTTGATTAAATTCGGTTTCTAAACGTATATTGAGCTGCTGAGTAACATTTTGAGGTAAAATATGTTTTGTGACATTTATTGGTCACATAACCTAGAAAAAGAACGAAAAAGGACGAAACAAGATTTTGTAATGTGATTATTTACTTATCACTGGTAGCCAAACCTGATAAAAACACACTAGTACGTATTTAACATTAATTAGTGTTTGCTAAATACGTACTTGTGTGTTTTTATCAGGTTTGGCTACCAGTGATAAGTAAATAATCACATTACAAAATCTTGTTTCGTCCATTTTCTAGGTTATGTGACCAATAAATGTCACAAAACATATTTTTTACCTCAAAATGATACTCAGCAGCTCAATATACGTGTAGAAACCGAAATTCAATCAAATCCGTTAATAAATGACAAACTGATTTTTTGGCCGCCATCTTTAATTTTGAGAGGTTTCTGATTTAAAAAAGTTAATTTGAACCTCAAATTTATATTCAGTACTTGAAAGTACGTGCGTAAAGTGAAAATGAATAACATAGGACCATAATTTTTTTAAATTAGGCCATGTTTGGACGCCATCTTTGATTTGAGGGGTTCCTGGGTAAATTTTCGATTGGCTCCATTTCCTTAAATCATCAGTAGGGTATGTCCGATCATCATGCCAAATTTCATGCTTTTATACTAAAATTGAAGTATTCTCCAGATATGCCGCCTGACTAAATATGGTGAAAATGTTTTTCAACAATTTTACTAAATACATTATTCCATATTTATAATTTCCTGTCTCTGACCACCAGAACTAAATGAACTATGCGTTCAAACCTCTGGACGGTAATTTTCCGTATATAATGATCGTACACAGTTAAAACATTAGCAGTCTAAATTAAGGAATCCTAAAAAGAAAAGCAGGTCGGTAAGGATTCGGTCCCTCACGGAAAGGTAGGGAAGGGGGTATCGAAAGGAGTCATAAGGTTAGAATGCCGATAACATTCATATTGCATTAGCGATCTCATGTTCATCCACACTAACATAATTTGCAACATGTGGGGATCGCGAATTTTCAAACTTTTAGTTTTTATAACGAATCGATTAAATTAATTTTTTAGCAAGTTACCAAATTGACTGGTCCATGCACAGACGGAGGCCATACATAGCATACTCTACAGCCAAACCGAAAGCACTTATCTCAAATTTGCATAGCCATTATCTTCATGATTGAGTTTATAATAGTGTTTTTGTTAGAAATCTGACTGTAACAGTCGAGCAAGAATGTGAACAAAGATGTAAATGAAAGTGTTTGCAAAATATTACATGGTATTGCTATTTAATTCTATAAGACAGTGACTATTAGTGAGTCAATAATATAATAAAAAACAATAATTTTCACATTTTTTATCTTGTTTGTTGGCAACTTGTTTGTTGTAATTTTTTATTATTATTTTTATTATTTTTTAATTAATTTTCAATTTTAAGTTAACACCATCTCCGTGTTTCAATATGTTTCACCGGAATGATGAAAAGTAGGAGAAGAAGGAGGAGACACAATCATTTTGATTTAAAAACAATTGGGTTAGAGGAAATGGAACTCGTATCATAGAGCTGAAAATTGATATTAAAATGTGTACTTACAATAGAAATAATCCGTCGCATTTAAATATTGAAATGTAATAATTTTATTGTAAAGTATAGTATAAAGAGGCATGTTAAAGTGCGGCTTACTCCCAACAGATATTTTAAATACATAATCTATAGCATAATACTACACTTAAATGATAAAAATTACATCTTGTGACTATGATTTTACACGTTTTTAAAAAGTTTTTTATCCTGAAATTTGCAAATATTGGTGTTTTTGGGCAATTTCTTAAATCAGCTCCTGATTATTTGTTGTTCCACATAGATACTAGAGCATCGTACTAATCTAAATGGCCCTTTATAACATCTTGTCTTGAAACTGTGCACAAATATACACTCAAACACGCAAAAATATGCATTCCAAAATCACATTCCTTCTTGGTAATCAGCATATTGTGACCGAACCACTTGCCCTAATTACAAAACAAAATATATGAGATTTACAGAAAAGACTGTTAAGTACGTCAACAATGGCCAATATTTTTTGGGATCAAAATCCTCCATAGGTCATGGTGCATAAAGATCGTCCCCATGTTATTTCGTATGTGAGATTTTTGCCGATAGGACCTGCTTGAAAACTACCAAGTTTGACAAAAAAAATCGGTCATGATGGTCCCAATAAATTTTCTGTTACCTACTTTTTACTGGCACCTATTTTTTTAGTTCTAAGAACTGATTTACATGTATAGCTGTAGTATTTAAAAAAAAATCTGTGTGGGGTTCCATTAAAAATACTTTTCCTTGAACTTGGATCAACTTGAATCTGATTTTACTCGCCAAAAGACAAGTATGGTTGGATCACAGACTTGCGTAATTAGACCACATATTTGTGTGGTAAAAGAGCATATACTTGGGTCTGTGGCTGGATTACATACATGCGTGGTTGGACCACAGACTTGCATTGGTACCATATAGTCTTGTGTGGTTGGACCACAAATCGAAAGCCACCACTCAACTCATTTGGCGAGTGCCGGCAGGATTATTGGACTTGAATAACTGTTTGCCTGCACAACTAAAAACACAAACTTTTTAGTATATTGCAGGCAGGCATCTCAAGATACATCTGTTTAGTTTGATTCATGTATATTGACGTAATCGATCTCCAGCTCTGTCATCATACTCCAAGGCAATAATATGGGCATGCCATGCACACCGCGTACCGCACGCGAGTTCACTGCATCTGCAACAACTTTATGTAATCATTCACTGACACGCATTCTATTCTGTAATGCCATTCTAATTGCATTCTGCAATCGACAGCAATGAAGCGAGATAAAATAAATAATCCAAACTAAATATATAAAATGACTTAACGGTTAATCTATCAAGCACGTGGTAGCACATTAGTCAACTCGTATATTATACTGTATGACGAAGAGAGTAAACATCGCAAGCATAATGTAATTAGTATGTTATCTCCTAAAGTACAGCAAACAAATAACCAAGTTCCATTATCTTGCGTTACATAATTCTGGTTGTCAGTGGTGTATTGCGTACCGTAGTGTATAGTGTCGCTAGGCAAGCAACAACGATATACTAAAAAGGAAACTTAAGTTAATTTCAATGTTTCCAACCTTTAATATTTTAAGTTAAAACCAGAACAAAGAAACACATTATTTTAGCTCAGTACTCATACAGTTGGTTGCGTTAATTTCAGTGATCAACACTTTATTTCAGCTCTGTACTCATACAGTTGGTTGCGTTGATTTCAGCGACTGCCTACTATTTATATGCAGCTGCATAATTGGTTTTATTAATTATTTATTTTGACTAAATTGTATCTTGAGAAATTAGGTAAAAATTGAAATTTGTCATCATTTCCTATTTTAAGAGATTTATCGTAGAATATCTTGCCCTTACGTTATGTAATTCGTCTACATTACGTCTCTATACAATAAATTATGTAAATAATATAAATTTTCTCACACAATAATATATTCACAAGATATATAAAGTATTTCATAGAATGCCATCATTGTATCGCTCAAACTAGACCCGCCGCCTGTATTCTTCTTATGCTCTTCTTTAGTTGAGTTTGTGTCACTGCTAAGTTATATTATGATACTCTAGTACTTTCTTGTTTCTACAAGGCAATAACCTTAAACCTTCAGTTCCACCTCCCTACTTAGGAAATAAGTAGCAGTTATTAGTTACCGTAACTACGTGAAAATAGTTTTTATGGACGTCATTGCTAGCTAGAGAAGAATGTCCATAGCTTCTATGACTAAAAATAATAGATAATATCGTCAGTAGGTGGGACCTTCTTCTAAGAAGTGTTCCAAATTACGTGTAGGACCAACCATCTACACTGGCTCATTAGGACTCATTTTAAAATTAAGATAGTAAAACCGAAACTGAGAACACTTGTCTCTTTTGAAGGTAAACAAATTAAGCCCCTCCAAGTGTATTACTTGATCATAAATTTGTTTCAAATGTTCAAATGCAACGTAGACTGTATTAGAGTACACGAGTTGTTATATGTACGATACCCAAGTAGAAAGGGAACTATTATTTTTTACTCGAACTGGTCTTTAGAGCCTGGTCTAAAAAACCTGCTGTTTGAAAACTTATTTTCTTTTAATTTCCAATTTCTTATGAAGCTCTTTTGGCATTTTGTATAATAGTCTATTTATTTTCCCCGAAAAAAAAACCCTGCCAATGCGATGTGTTGTAATTTTAATTGCATGTGGTCAATATTTATCAATAATAGTTAATGGTACAATCTTACAGTTTGTTTATAAAACGCTTTTTACCGCGTTGTAAATAATTTTGTTGGCCGATTTAAAATTTAAAAATAATATTATTTGTGTATTTATTTTATATTATATTATACCTATAGAATATGAATATGAAATAATACAATAAGATTCTGTCGGGGCAGGGTTAACTCTCAAGTACGCTATGAGGAAACTAGGTCCCGCTGCACAGATTAATTTGAGCGACCTCTACACTACGCTTATTTTACACAATCTGTATTAAAAATGTTAAACATCAATTACAAGAATGTGGCATAATATTACTCGGCGATATCAATTAACACAAAATAAAGAGATAGAAAGATTAATTTATAATACATATTAATACGTATAATGAATTTTTAGCCTCAATAACTTTTTTAGTAAATAGTTTAATCTTACACACGGTTTTTTCTGTGTTGAGAGAAGCGTTGGTCAAGAATTAGAGAGTACCACATTTAAAGCCAGACAATCGTGTGAGAAATGTTCTAAAGTATTTAAAATATTTTATTTTTAGATTAGCTGGTCTAGCCTCATGGCGAATAAGCGAGCTTTTGTCACTCGACTGTTGACCAAGACTTAATTAATTAAGTGGATTCAGGAAATTTTCCATGACTGTTCTTCTCTTCGTTTATGTACCACTAGCACTAGTGCTGCCTAGACCCTACACGAGATGTTTACGTAAAAAAATAATTCAAACTGGAAGATTATTTTTCTTGGGATAGTTCGCACACGAATAAAATGGCATGCGTATCGGTATCCATTCCCCCCCCCCCCGCATTTACTTCTAAAACCACAAATCAACAACCAAACTAGTAATTTTATTCAAAAATGCAATTTTCCAGCAGAATTTTCAACTTAATACCGTTTTTGCAAAGAAATTAAATGATCAATAACGCTAGTAGGGAAATCAAATATTTATTATTTTATTTATTTTAAAATGGCAATGCAAACATTAATATTAGCGTAATAATATTTTGGTTACAATGTATATCACTCCCAAGGGCGTGGATTTGATTGGCGCATAATGCACGTTTTGTATAATGTTATATTAATTAATGCCTTTACCACCATCACCAGTCACCGTCGCGAACCCAACCGCATGTGTATTGGGACGAGGAGTCGTAACAAACCAATGCGATTGCATTGTATGTCACGCGAACGCGTTGATGGATGAGCTTAAATTGCATATTAACCAAATTATCGAATTTCAGCTGTTTCGAAGGTCCACTGAAATTTTCATCATATCGTAGTAGCCGTTTGTCTGGTAAAGAGCTAACAAAGAAATATATAACACTCTGACAAAACATAAGAGTACGATTTTCATAGAAATAGTTTCTCGGTTGTGCCCAACAAACGTGCAGTTCTTAGTTCAGAGCTATGAAGTTCCCCTGATGATTTCATCGTGGTCGGACAAACAGACCAAACACAGGACAAATAAAGAAAAATCACAACCAATCTTTCAGGGTAGTCATATTGAAGTCTTTGTTACGCTTATCCAATAACTTATATGGCACGTTTTGAATGACCGGACGTTTGTAGTTGAATCTCAAATAAAATTGCTTTTTGCACCTGGAAGTGGGATAGGGTTGGAGAAGTTGATGTCAAGATGAAATATGGGGAAGAAAACAAGACAACAGGAGGGATTGTAGCTTTCTTCAAGCCGACAAACATTGTTCCAGTACCTCTGACCAACATCAACATACCAGTCAAAATATATAACTATAATGGTTAAATGTGGAATAATAATTAAGTGAACACACAGGGCAGGGCGTAGATGTGTCGCCTACGTCACCAAATGAAAGGGTGTGGTGTATCATTGTGACTTGTGAGTATAGTCAACGGTTGTACCGTGCCCCGATTTTATCTATGCAGATTATCTAACTCAGTGGGTAGGTAGTTTACACCACCTCTTAAGAGTAAGACACACGTTATATAAAAAAGTTTTGTTAACTTATGTATTGTTACTTTAATAGAACTTTAATTGTTTATTAATTCACAAACTTGATCAAATGTAGCTGTTTTATTCGGTGTACAAGAATGCGCCTGATGGCCCAACAAGTAGAATAAAATCGGTACGATAACAATTTTAAGATACATGCGTTAAGGTAAGGGTGCAGAGGCAGGGTTTGTTTAAGCTACTTGTATGATTAGCATACTTTGTAAGATATTCATCATTCACCAAATATTTATTACCACAGCGCTATTTTCACACATGTAGGCCCTAAGGCCTATCTACTTATTACTGTCAATAGCTTTTATAAAAATCTAGTACTTAGCTAAAATTGATTTCGAATATATAACATATATTCTCTTTTGTTATGGGACTAGGCTTCATACTCGTCATCCTGTCCCACCTATTCACAGTAAAACATTAGCAAATCGACTTTTGAGCTTTAGTTGGTCAATGATAGTTATTATTAATTACGAATCTCAATTCAAAATAGCCTATTAACTAAACAGACTGATGTTTCAGAATTGTTCAGACTAACCGATGCGTACTGCGCGTATTACTGCGTAGTTTGGTTTTGTTATGCCCACGAAAATATGTATGTTTTATGGGGTCTCGAGGAAAGCCACGTGCCACATCCACATGAAGATTGACTACAACAGCTCGCATTTAGAGTTTCGACCCGAACCTGAAATGTTCAATTTTCGATTCCATGCACGTGAGCCTTGGCTCGTGTCTACACTGAAAAGTGAAATCCCATTAGGGCAGGCCCTATGCATGTCCATTACCTAACCAAGTGGGAAGTAGACTGAAAGTGTGGAGCAAGTTTATCTCTTGCTATCTTTTATTTAAGTGAACTCGCGACATATGCTTATACTGAAATCAGACAAATAATAAGGGACGCATACTTGGTGTCTGTCAGCTATGTCGTATTTGGGCGGTAAACGAAAAACGTATCTCCAACAATGTATACCACATTGTGCTTGATGTAGTAATTGGAACACCTGATATAAAATAACGAGTACCGACACATTTCGTCTATTCTGACTAGAAACTAATGGAATTATTAATATAATATCTTTCACCTGTCACCAGTTTCCTGGGCAGTCACCACATCAAGCAAGAGCATATCTGCAACACAAATCACTAAACCAGTAACAAGTATCTCTTGCTTTCAAGCCGGGAGAAAATGCGCAACGTGTTTTTTACGTTAGGAGTAGGCAACTTATTCTTACGTGAGCGTGTCGTGAGACTGCCCGTGACATTGTCTATATTATAATAATGTAAAGCTGTTCAAAGTGCATTTCAATATATTACGTACCTTGGCCTGTGTACGCCATATTGCACGCAACCATTCTACTCTTTGTTGCTATCGAAACATAACAGAGCATCTGTCCACATTCATGGGATATCATCGCATGTGTTCGTTACATGAATTGCACATATTATCTCATAATTTGTTTGATGTATATTGAGTTACTATAACCATTGAAACATGACGATAGAGGTATGACGTACCATATTGCAGTCGCACAACAACAAAATGTGCCAATTTTAAAAGTACACACCTTGTGAAGAATATTTTATACTAAGCAAACACGGTCTACCGTCATACACATGATTTAATACAGTCGGTGTATATTCACAAACCCCTGAACTAGCACGTCAGAGAAACAGAATAATGTTATTAATAATACTTGCAAATAAATATATTTTGTTGTAGGTAATCGCGAATTATATATATTTATGAATTCATTTAAATTGCATGTTATAGTGTTTCCCATATATGTATTAATGTTGTATGCACGCGATGAAAAACTAATTATAACTGATTTGCGGCTGACGGAAGCGAGGGTTAGCTTTGAAGGTGGTACCCATGGATCTACAACCTATTTAAGTCCATGGTAACACGATGCAAGTATGCAAGCTATCCGGTGGAAACCGTGGAAACTAAACAATTCAATCATTTTTTCCATCAATAAACGTGTTGTTTTACGTTTCCTCACGTTTACGGGTAACATAAATCTTAAAATAAGCTTTGCTTAGTAAAGATATCTATAATATATTCTAATATTATCAAGATAGATCTGACGGTCAGTTTTTGCTGCCAAGAGAATTGTTTTGATTTTGCTCTAAAAGTGTGTTGGTGGCTATATGCATGATTAAAAGTACACATTTACATTATATAAATATAATTTTTACTGTCGCATTGTATACGGTACTACGATTGTGACTGAGTTCGTCTATATCAGAGACACTTGCAATACAATTACAAAAAGCGGCCCTTTTTTCTGCTTATTAAATTTTTACGTCCTTTTGTAGCTAATGTAAAATCAAATGCAATCCTGAAATATGTTTTTTTGTTATAATATTACCAATCATCACAATACCTTGACTGCAGTGACGTTATTCATGATGAGAAAGACACAATACAAGGAAGTTGTTCTAACTCGTTATGTAGCATGGCACGTCTATCACACACGCTATAGATATTTGTTTGTGAAGAGAAACCTCTGGCTCTTAATATTTCTTTCACACATGCTGTTGCTCAGAGCTTTTTATTTCCCCCTTTGATCTCCTGCAACTGTTTATTCCTTCCAGGGATATATCTCGACTCGATAAAGTATAAACAGTGGCAAGGCGAAGGCAATACTAACAGCGCAGCCACAAAGATTATCTTATCACAAAGATGGTCGTGTTGCGCGAATAGCTACAAAATCGACATGAAAATATAACAAAAACATCTAATTATTCCGTTCTATATATTTATATTATTTTTATAAGCAAGTGTCAGGTTTTAACCAAAAATGGACCCCCTTACTTCCACGGCTCTGCCCAATCACTCATAGACAATACGTCTCACACACCAATACACAGAATCATTTAAAACCTGCACAGCCAAAAAATTTGGTCAAAGGGGGGCAACAATTTTTATTTGACATAATGCATTTATTGAGATATATAAATATTGATATTTTTTTCTAATTTTGCAATTTTTTCATAATATTTTATGAGGCTTTTGTCAAAAAAAAAACTCGTCAAAATACTCCAATCACATTCTTAGAATCGAAAAAATCCCGGGGCTGTGCGCCCCAGACCCGCATCAACTGCCCCCTTCCCCCCCTCAGACCCCCCCCCCCCAACTCCATTGTTCCCAATCGTGTACTTTACCGAAAGAGCGTATACCCACAAATTATTTTTGGATGACACCACTGACTGTACCCACATACCTCTTTCACCAGTTGTGCTGACCATTGATCTTAGGAGGTTACAAAAATGTTCGCTCCCCTAATAAACTATTGGGCTATTTGAGCCGCTAGTTAAGGCGTCCATACCTGGAATTTGGGAGACCCAGGTTTGAACCCCGATCGGGATGGATGTTTTAACTTCTGAATGGTATTAAATATTATTGATTACTACCAGTTATAATGTTGGGCCTACTTATAGCTAGTCAGTTATAATAATTGCGCATTTTTAATAATTACTCACCGCCCTTACTTCTTTTTACTATGGAAATAAAAATAAAATTAACAAAACTTCGGGTCCTTTCAGTCCCCTTCTAATAGCAATTTTTATAAATTACGAATTGAAATTTCTATTACAACAAGTATAGTAAGAACAGTGAACAATTCGAAACGTGTATTGTGTCAGACCTTTAGGTATATTAATATAAAACATGTACTACATTATTTAAAGGACGAGGGGTAAAACAACCCACTCGCATCCGACTTCGGGCCAATAAAATGTGGCACACAACAAGACAGCATTTTTGGGATATTTCTTAATAATTTGTAATTTTGACTTTCGATCTCGCATATCGATGTTTCTATCACCAGTATTGTGATATCATATTTTTTGTTCTAGCTAAAATCTTATCCTTCTACGTGGTGTTCTACAGTTGTCTGGCGGCCATGTACGCTATCTGCATGCAAGGCCTCTTCTATTATGTGAGCGACGCCATTCCGTATTACCAGCTGGACTCTTCATTAATAGGCTCCAACCCAGGTGAATGAATGCATAATAATGGAGCTATATGAAATGATGAAAAAAACATTTTGATTTTGAATGTTCAGCACCTTTCTAAACCAAACATTGCATAATTATGATCAATATATTTTAGCGAAAATGCTATCATTTTTGTTTGGGGTACGGGGTTGTGTACTTACCATTCAGTTTATTTAAAACAAATATATGATTAAACAAAAAGTTAAATTTAACTTAAATACTTTTTTGTGCGAGATGGGCCTGGTTATGTACTTTTCTTTCATTTTATTTCAAAACAATGATGAAGGTTAATGTAATGTTGATATGAAAAGTTAAACAATCTTAAACTTACAAAAATAAAGACAAAACATATTTAAATATGTTTTGTCTATATATATTTTTTTTTTAAACAATTAAATTACAGGTATTTTACAGCATTGAAAAACTTTTATTAAAATATAAAGGTTGATCATGACTGAAATTTTCTGTAAAAATTGTAGCACATTGTAGGGCTTTCAAAATAGTAGTAGTGGCTTCTAGTATAGCACAACACGCCATTATTCGCGTAGGTGTATGTACCACATTTTGTAAATTTTACAGCACTTCCAGTTTTACTTTCTAGCATTTAATTTGGCATAACATCTATGCTTTACCCTTTACTTCAAAAGCTTTGTGAGCGAGATTTTCTTATATTTTTATTTCAAAATTGTCATGCATTATGGTTAAATTATTATCAAATGAATTGCAATTTTGTCACAAAAGAGTAAGAATAGTTTGTAAAGTAAAATAAATAAGAAATCAACAAACCTGCTTTAACTTTTTCAGAAGTTTTCTAAAGCATATTTTACTGACGCGATATTTTTACGTATCTATATAACAGCAATACATCTCGTTATAAATCCGTTATCCGTCTATTGTCAATTTACTGATTTGAGTGTTTGGTGTTTTGTTGTCCAGGACTTGGATTCCGACCGATATCGGAGAACCCCGACGTGGAGGGTTCACTAGTGTGGTACAGGGCCGCTAACAAGACTGAGAGCGGGAAGTGGGCCGCAAAACTAGACGAATTCTTGGAAGGTAAGTCAACAGTTAAAAAGAAAACGTTTTTCTTTACACGAATGAAAATGAAGATTTATCTCCTTGATTTTTTCTGTCAAGCGCTTAGTCCCGTGTTTGATTTTCTTCCAATTTTCTCTAATTGGGGAGCGAATCTCTCCTATGCATCAAGTTTCTGTCCGATAAAAACCGAACATGACATCCATTAGCCATTACCTTCAACAACGATACAGCATGTGTCTGGTGACCTTGGTGACCTATGGTGGGCGGGACTAGCCCGGCACCTCCACCAAGAATGATAATTTATCGACGAAACAAACGTTGTAAAATAAAATTAAGCTTCGCTTCCTATTTTATACTCTTGTACCCGTGCTTCTTTTCACCTTTCCACCTGGCGAAAGTATATTGAAATCAACATAATATTGTTCATATATATGCGATTCATGGTACCTATTTAATTTATTTGAGTTAAAATAAGTAGAAGGCAGACGCTCTTTGCTAAGAGTGATCTATTGGGCAAATTTTAGTCCAAAACATTATTACTTCTAACCACATTCCTGGCAACGATATGCCACACCAATGTTTATGAGAATATATTTTATAATACTAGGCCGCTTCGCGAACGCTTTTTCCGATCGCGTTGATGGATGAGCTTTTTTTTGGAATATTTCTGTCTTATGATTACGTTTTTAAGTGGAATCTCATTACTTTTTCAATAGTTACTTGATATGACTTGTTAATTATACACCTGTAAAAGGCTTATATTAAAACCTTTATTTCTATGAATTTTGACCAACTTTTTCTTTCAAGAGGCACTACATCACTATAATCTTTATGTCAATGTAAAATATGAACGTTGTAGCCCCACCCGTTTGGTCAGAATCGGCCCAAATATCACGAAAATATCGTTTTATAAACCGAGGAAAAAATCGTAAAAGTACGTTTTCTATAAGAAATATTTTTTCAAATGTATCTTAAATCATGACATATATAATTTCAGTGATTTTAAACGTTCCCATAAAGTTTCATCAATATCGGAGTAGCCGTTTGCCAAATATCACGAAAATATCACATTAAAAATTGAAAAAAATCGTAAAAGTACGATAATCATAAGAAATATTTGATCGATTATACCCAAAAACGTGACATGTCTAAGTACAGAGATTTCGAAGGTCTCCTCTAATTTTCATAAAGATCGCATATACCGTTTGCCCGGTAGAGAGCGAACAAACAGGCAAAAAAACTAACGAAAACAAAACACCCGAGCTATTTTTCTTGGGGTAACGAAGTGAAAAAAAACGAAAGTGAAATTGAAGTCTTCGCTTCGCTCATCCAAATATACATGACACATTGTTATTAATTATCAAATTGTATGAATCAGAAAGAGATTGTTTTGGGATTTTTCTGTGCAGGTTTATTTACTTATTTTTATCTATTGACTTCCTTTGTGAATCATTATTTATAACTAAATAGAATATACGTATTAAGAAATAAAAAAATATATAAACATTAATTACTGTACTGTCCCTCTCGAGACACACTAAATAGTGCGTACTAAATAAAAATGTGATAATTAAATCATTCTCTTGGCCAACAGCTTATCAAACTTCAAAAGGCTTGGGTAAAAACCAAGTAGTGTGTGGATACGACAAACCTCCGTCGCCTGGCAAGGTATGCACCGTCGACGTCCAGAATTGGTCCCCGTGCAACTCAGATCATGGCTACAGCTTCAACCAGTCGTCTCCCTGTATCTTCCTGAAACTCAACCGGGTATGTCAAACGTGCGCTCTCGACATGCGATGTGACCTCGAGCCCCGCATTGCATGGATTTTAACATTTCTTATACGTCCTCTCATGTATATATATTTTTTTTTAAGTTCGCTTTTCATTCCAACTGTACTTTTATGTTGATAAACTAGAATGAATGAATTTACAGTTGGCTCAGCGTAACTTCATTTTTTAAGACATAAATTCATACTTATGACTTTTCTCGATTTCATTCATCGGGAAAGTAAAGCTAACAAAACCATTATTATTAGAAAGCAACGTGTCCGATTCGCTACTTATTCTACGACTAAAGCCATTTTCATAATGATGTAGTGTGTTTACTTCTATAAGGATATTAATTTTATGGTAAATTTTCACTCTCATGAGAATGTATTAATTGATTTTATTTGGATAGACTTTTCTCTTGACGTGTGGTTCTTATTTGTTTATAGATCTTTGCCTGGCAGCCGGACGCTTACACTGACTTGCAAGATCTTCCCGATGACATGCCCGCAGATTTGAAGGAAGTGATTAAAAACTCACCGAATAACACTGTAAGTACACATTCTTGATGCAAAAGTAACACGAATATAGGTAATAGGCCTATGTATGTCTGCGGTAGTATGTTATTTCGCGATTCTTGTCTGAAAAGTTAACTTTACAATCAAGCTACCGTTTTTGAGCATTGAACTTTTTTATTGTTTTAACACCTTTGTTAAATAGAGAGGTAATATTGATTATTTTTTTATCATTTTTGTAACATTTTTTCGTCCACCGGTTTAAAACCTTATCGGTACCCTACTATATGACCGAAAAAGTCGTCATCGCAAGAAATTGACTCAGCATGCCAAACTTACATTTTTAAAATAAAACTTTTTATTAATAAACATAACAGTAATACATAATGATGCCTTCGTAATAACAAGAACAGAATATGTACTTGGAGGTAATAGTGAATAACCACTAACCACCCTCAGGGAGCTACACTATTTGGTCGCACTACGCAGGTCATTTGGTCAGGACATTTGAATACAAGTCATACATTCTGTGGGTGTTCTAAAATACTATTCCGTTATCTATGGTTCTAACCGTCTAACGAAATAATTCCAAAATCATGTTCATTAATGAATTGTTATTTTGATATTTTTTAACGTTCTTGTGATATGACCATTGATTTAAGAAGATTTGAAGAAGGCTTTCTTTAATCAATATAATGCTGAAACGACGGATCGTATATTCTACCCGTCTATCTTGAAGCGTTTTAATCCTAACTCAAGAACATAAAATACGCGAAAAATTGAGTCATGAGCTGGATATGGTTTCGCTAGAACAAAACAAAAGAATGCACACATATAGTTTGAAATATCAACATTGGCTTAAACTAATACAAATTACAATTTAATCCTCCAAAATATTTTTTCAGTAAAAGCGTAGTTTTAGAATCGTTCTGTATTGGAAAAGATTTTGATTTTCTATTTACTTCAAACGGTAAACCGGGGTTTGAGAATGTAACATCCTCAACAACCCGTTTTGTGATGGACAATGAATATAAATTCAGTAAATTCATTCTTTATTTAGCTCAAAGCTCTTTTACATGCAATTTCAATAGTAATAATTCATTTCAAAACAATTTCAATTTTAACTTTAGGCCTAATTAAATAAAGTTTCAAAATACATAGATAATTCAATACAGTTACAAAATATATGTGAATCATATAACAATCTTCATGTCCCTCATTGACAAAATTGGGTTTTAACAAATTAAATACATTCCATTTTTAAAAATGCAATCGTTTTCCCTGCTTTATCACTAAATCTAATTTAATATATCATCTGTAACCAGAAAAAAAACATGTTTTTGAGTTTTGATTTATTAACTCTGTACACAGCAATGTTAGTACTATTTCCTCTAGTATTATGACTATGGATGCTAGAAGAGTATTCTATCATACTATTTAGATAGGTGGGCATATTCCCTATAGTCATTTTAGAGTACGTTTAAGTCAATTCTCTGTCTGACAGTTAAAAAATATAATATGTTATTAATAGACGCACATTTTGGAGTGATATATTATTATATCACCAAACGAATTGCATGTTAAATGGTACTATTATGTAATGTGTTGTAGTGTGTTGTACTTGTGTAAATTACGTAAAATCTAATGAACGCTCTCTTTTCGAATTAAACAAGTGATATTATCTGCATACCACATAGATGCTGCCTAATCTACTCAGCTACTGTCTCGTAGACGCTTCGTTTTATTTTGAACGGATGTTTGTCACTTGCCTAAATACTCTAGTTTTACCCTAGTATGTGCTGTTCTTGTTTTAGCTTGACACTGTTTGGCTGAGCTGCACCGGCGAGAACCCGTACGACAAGGAGAACATCGGCCCAATCAAGTATTACCCCCAGCAGGGATTCCCTGGCTATTACTTCCCCTGCACCAACATCGATGGCTTGTTTGTCACTTGGCTAACTAAATACTCTAGTCTAACCCTAGCATGTGATGTCGTTGTTTTAGCTTGACACTGTTTGGCTGAGCTGCACCGGCGAGAACCCGTACGACAAGGAGAACATCGGCCCAATCAAGTATTACCCCCAGCAGGATTCCTGGCTATTATTTATACCAAACGGATGGTTGTGTTGTGTACAAATCTAGAACGCCCGGTCTTTTTGAATTGACAAGTTGTATGTACTGGCAACCACAAGAGCTGGCCAATCTATACTCACTACTCGGGTAGTCGCTTCGTTTCTTTTGAAACGATGTTTTGTCACTTGCCTCAAATACTCTAGTCTTAACCCTAGCATGTGTCTGTTCTAGCTTGACACTGTTTGGCTGAGCTGCACCGGCGAGAACCCGTACGACAAGGAGAACATCGGCCCAATCAAGTATTACCCCCAGCAGGGATTCCCTGGCTATTACTTCCCCTGCACCAACATCGATGGCTTGTTTGTCACTTGGCTAACTAAATACTCTAGTCTAACCCTAGCATGTGATGTCGTTGTTTTAGCTTGACACTGTTTGGCTGAGCTGCACCGGCGAGAACCCGTACGACAAGGAGAACATCGGCCCAATCAAGTATTACCCCCAGCAGGGATTCCCTGGCTATTACTTCCCCTGCACCAACATCGATGGCTTGTTTGTCACTTGGCTAACTAAATACTCTAGTCTAACCCTAGCATGTGTTGTCGTTGTTTTAGCTTGACACTGTTTGGCTGAGCTGCACCGGCGAGAACCCGTACGACAAGGAGAACATCGGCCCAATCAAGTATTACCCCCAGCAGGGATTCCCTGGCTATTACTTCCCCTACACCAACATCGATGGCTACCTGAGTCCGCTCGTGGCCGTACACTTCGAGCGGCCAATGGGTGAGTCCAACAATCTTATTTCACGTTGCTCACTTACACATAAAATAAAATTTTAAAGAAGTAAAATTAGGGGAAAAGTAAATTTGCGGACCCTGTACTTTCTTGGGTTTTAATGTAAGCAATTATGCTTTTAATTTGTAAATTGTATTTGTAGCATAATTCGACCGTTCGCGACTCCAATGATAACAAGTATCGCGGACACATATTGCTAATAATATTAAGTATAGATTGCGTTTAATATTACATAATGTAGATCTCAGATAAAATTGTAACGTTTCTATATTCATTAATTAATAATACATAAATTCGCTTTTAGAGTCTATTCACTCTTACTCTCTATCTTTCATTCTGTGTTTACGTTTTTTTTTATGTCGGTAATGAAAAGTGAGAATATAAGTTATTGTAGAGTACGGGAGTTCCTGGGAAGTGAGTATAATACGTAGTTACAAATAGGAAGTGTCTATGCGATTTTTGGACGAGTGAGTGTAGCGAATGATTCTTACAACGCAAGTCTGGCGGGACTTTGTTGTGTTTATGTCTGTTGTGTGTGTGTGTGTGTGTCTTGTCGTATGGCATGGCATTGTATGTATGTCTGTATATGTGTGTTCGACGCGCAGGGGCCAAACTATTGTTCCGATTTTTTGACGAAATTTCTCACCAACGTCTAGTTCTAATAGATAGAGAACTATTAACACGAACAGAAAAATCTGCAGGAACAACCGATTGCTATATTTCCTTTTAAAAAATATCGATCTTTGGTTGGTTATCGCTCAATTGTCGATTGCGTCGGGGCTAACAGGGTTGGCTTGGTCGCTTTGGTGTACTGTCCCCTACTGAAAATCAGTTATATGACTATGAGTGGGTAGACTCTTAATACTAATTTATTTATTTATATTGTATTATTGATAAACTGTAGCCCGAGAAAATGATGACTCGTCACTCCCCGACTCGACGCATGTTGGAATAGGGGTCTGATATTATATATATTTATTTAAACAAATTACTTCTTTATTTTTACAAAAAGTTCGCTTTGGATAAAAATTAATTTTCTTCTCCATTGTTACTACTATGAATGTTGACAACTAACAAAATTTTCAAAAGATATCTTGCCCCGCCTACTTACAAAAAATAAATTACTGCAAAGGATAAAGTTTTGCAGAGTTTTACTAAATTGGATTTGATTTGAGGAGAATAAAAGATGGATACAGAACATCTAAAGCCGAAATGGGGTGCATGACCTTTCGAATAAAACATATTTTGGAATCTTGATAGCTTTAATACTTTGGCGTTGGCGATGTGATACGTTTTGGTATCGCCCGCGTCCACGTTCATAGCGATATAGGGAACGCAGCAGTAGCCGCTTTTGACGGTTCACACAAAACGAAGCTTGGACGGCGGCATGAAGATCAATTAAATAGGATCGCGGATATTTTATTTTTATTTTTTAGCTAATATAGATTTTAATTTACCGACATTTCGTTACTTGCTATAATAGTCGCCTGAAATATCACAACCAAACAACAAGAACGCATTGATTACGAGATGATCTAGATCAACTTCACTTTTCAACATAAACATTATATTGTGATTGATGTCGTGGTCGACTTATCTGTATATGTCCAAGACGTGTTTAATTATTTTATTGAGATATCTTACAATTATGCAATATTATGCATGGTGGGTACAGCTACAAGACACATGATTCGATTCAAATGCAACTGAACAACTACTCTAAGGTTGTATCATTATTCACAAACCTGTCAGTTTGTAATATAATAATTTATTATATTATTTGTTAATAACCGGAAGATACACTTGCAGGTGGGATTAATAATATTTTGGCTTCTCATTCCATTAATGGCAAGCCGAATTTGATCTCTCTGACTCTGTAGATGAGTGACAATTAATAGGTCAATCAAAATAATCGGCTGTCATCACACAAAGTTGTTATTTACTTGTATTGTATCCGATATTTACGATATCAAAGATAAGTAAGTACACACGTAATGAGCTTAGTATTTTATCGTCAGGAGACGGAAAGAACATTCCTAGAGTGTATTTGTGTACAAGGTTTCAGCCGACAACAATAAAAGAGAAACTAAACGTCTTGGCATACAATATTGGTTGATCGAGCAACTTATATAGGCCCTACAACAAAATCCTAAATGGACTTTCAAAAAAAAAAAAAACAATATATAATAATATATAACGTTCATAATTCAATCGGATGTTTTCTTCATATTATTTACCAATCGAATGATGTTTACAGGTTGTGTCAAGTAAATGAAGTTCATAAAACATCAATAACACAGCCTCGAAGACTGGGTGGGACCGCACAATTTCCACCTGCATGCTACAGCTAATTTAGATACCTACTGAAAGTTAATTAACTCAATTATATTCAAACAAATTAAATAACACGTTCATATCAGCTGTAATAACTAGGAAAACGCCAAAGTCGTTGTTAAACGAGTGAGTGACCTATGTGTATAGTATCCGGTATCATTCCCCATACTGGGCTAGATCGAGCCTTAGGTATATGGGAGAAATGGCGATGTTCCCGGGAACTCAACACATGGCTCACTCACTCGTTTAACGACTTTGGCGTTTCCCTAGTTATTTAAATTGAACATTTAAAATGCGAATCATGTTCAAAACGTATTAGCGTGAAACATTACCAAATTTCCAAGATAAAACAAAATCACCTAAGTTTTATTACCCATTTAACACCCCTCAAAAATAATATGTGGGTGTAAAAATATAAAAAAGTTCGAGCTAATGAGTATCGAACCCCAACCATCCGTGCGGTAGTCTAAATGCTTACCAATAGGCCATGCAAGCCACGTAGTTATCGTCCCACTAGCTGCTACTAAACAAATGCTATAGATATTTTAAAAATCACATTTTAATTAATTGTAGGATTAAATCGCAATGAATCTAGCTGATTTTGTTAGCAGTTCTCAGTAAACTTGTACCGGATGTCTGTTTAAAATTTCAGCCCAATCTGTTCAGCGGTTCGGCTGATTTTCGACGTACAGACAGACAGACAGAATCACAGAATGAGAGCCGTTCAAGTTGAATGGAGACACTCGGTCGCTCCGCTCCCTCGTTTAATTAATTGGATGAGCGTAGTGAGCGAAGCGAAGATTCCATTTCACTACACTGGAGAAAAAAAATCCTTTTTTGTGTGTGTGTGTGTTTGTTAACACGATTCCGGCTAAACCGATACTCCAATTGCGATGAAATTTTCTGGAGGCCTTCGAAATCCTTTAAACTTAGAACTGCCACGTTTTTGAGCGCGTCGAAAAATTATTTCTCATAAAAATCGTAATTTTACGATTTTTTTCGATTTAAAAAAAAACAAATCTTCGACTTATAACACCTACATGATTTATCCGATTGTAATGATTTTTTCACAGGACCTTTATTTTATGAATTTATATATTCGTGTGAAATTTGAGTGCAATCAAAAAATTATTTCTCATGAAAATCGCAGTTTTACGATATTTTTCTATTTTTAAAATTTCTTCGACTTATAACACCTACATGCTTTGTCCGATTGTAATGATTTTTTTACAGAACCTTAATTTTATGAATTGATATAATCGTGTGGAATTTGAGCAGAATCGAAAAATTATTTCTCATAATAATCGCAATTTTACAATTTTTTTTTAATTTTTCAAATTTCTTCGACTTATAACCCCGACATGCTTTATCCGATTGTAATTATTTTTTCACAGAACCTTAATTTTATAAATTTATATACTCGTGTGAAATTTGAGCGTAATCGAAAAATTATTTGTCATGAAAATCGCAATTTTACGCTTTTTTTCGTTTAAAAAAAATTACGCTCATCCAACAACGCGCCTGAAAAAACGTTTGCGAAGCTTCCTTGTAGTCAATTATTTCGAGGAATACAGTAGCAGGTTAAAGCTGTTTTGTGCCACCCAAACTTTGTTTTGTTTTGTAAGATTATTCTTTATTTCTATGAACTCGTATTACTCCTATTTGATCTTTCCCGTGATCCCTTTCAACTCTTCCATAACAAAACTAACAAATCTTTGACCTTCTTTTATACTGAAATCCACATTTCACAAATATTTAGCTTTCATTTTCTGCATAGAAATTATCATCATCATTGCAATAATTACATTATAATAAATGACGATATTAATTAATAATGAACCATAGCAAGTCGGGCGAAGCTTGAACTGTTAAATCACAATGTATAGGACTATAATATATGTAAATTTGAACTGAATAATATATTAATTTGTGAAATTGTTGCGTCACTTAGATTTTTAGTGTTTGTCACTTGCATTTTTCGTCGTGTGTGCGTGTGGCTGGATGTGTTCTGTTCTATGTCGTATACGATAATGTGAACTTACCACTCTGTCTCTTCTATAAGTACAAACTCTCAGATTCCCACCTAACAATGCATTGTCTTTCGTTTCAGTGAATGTGTTGATCAACATTGAATGTCGAGCTTGGAGCAAGAACATATTCTACTCCAACCGAAAAGGAATCCGTGAAGGATCCGTTCACTTCGAGCTACTGATCGACTAATCGAAAAACTTCACAATATTAATTTGAATTATAGACGGAAACAACGTTTCGAATTGTGTTAATTAAAACAGAACAGTACAGCCAACCATTGTTCACTAAAAGCCGTAGATAGGCCTACATTAAGAAGTTCTTGGCTCAAAGTCAAATTATTCATCTTCGTTCTTCGATTAAAACTAAGTTTAAGCTTTATCGTTTACGTTTTAAAATCAATGAAGAAACTATTTACTATTTATTTTACTCATTGACTCGATTATTGTTGTATAATTCGTTATCTATGATTGACTGCTTTCTAATAAAACAATGAATGTAAACAAAATGTAATACAGTGTATTCAAGATAAACTTTTAAAACTATCTATCTTCTTGGTTAAATGATTAATAGTATTTTTAGTGTTACATGTCAAATTCGTGCACGTTAAAGGTCAAGGTGGAAATTGACGTTTTTAAATCAGTGCAAATACTAATTTCTGACGAATAGTAATCTCTCAGTGACATATTTATCTTAAACAATGTTATTATCACGTTCATTGTTTTGTCATAATTAAGGTGTTGTACACATGCTCACGTATATCATCTTCGAACTATGATGCCATTAATATCTATACGAGAATGTATGTAAATGATTGCAAACATCCCACCTGTTATGTCTGCCATGCAGATATCTTGCTCATTGTTGTAAGAAAAGCACGGTGGGAGTCTACCAATTTGAAACACTTATAAGTAAGATCTGACTTGAGGCCCATTGAATAATAAACATAATGATAGTAGACAATGTTTGAAATTTATATTTATTGAAGTCTCCCTGAGAGTAAAAGAAATAGACAGAAAGTAAAATATATTGAAACGAATTATATATTTTCATAAATATATCGGAAATATCTGAAAACTTACTGTATTAATTGTTGATTTATTGTATGTTGTTGCCTTTATTAATACCATACCGTCGTAGATCAGAAGTTTTACTCGTGCGATTTATTTATTGTGCTCATCATCGACCGTCAGGGTTTCGACCAACGTAAAGTTGAAATTCAACAGGTTTGTCGTGGACATTTTTAGCCCAAGCAATACATTGGATGGTTATCACCACATTACCTGTAAGCATTCAATTCGGTTTAAATTATTCCACTCGTGATAGAAGCGTTGATATGCATCTCAAGAAAAGTTGTTATGGAAGTACAACAAGAAACTATTAAAATGTAAGCCCATCACTGTTGATTATAGATCAACACATTTCATTCTGATCTCGGTTCTTTCACTTCTTGACAGTAGTATCGGGAACGAACATCTTCCTTTTTAGGGAACTTTAGGGTCAGCAGCCATCGCAGATAAGAAGTGCATGGAAGAGGGATCGTAATAATGTCGTCATTCACTAAAATCTAAGCTATAACCTGATTAGGAATAAAATAATTTGAATGAAAACGCATACAACTTTCGTATTTTCAGTTTATACGTGTAATTCGGCTCTGCTTCCGTTGTACCGTACTTCTAAACTAGTACAGCATATAGTTACTTTGAAAATGACTAAACTTCTTAATTTACGCCGTCATAACCCCTTCAAATTAGTAAACATTCTAATTACAAACTCAATTGCATGTTTTTCTCTCCTATTGAGATCTTGGGACCTAAAGACGAGAATGGATACCCCGTAAATTGCTACTAAGTTCAATTCTCTAACAATCAAACCATATTTACTTATTTTAATGGATTGGATTGGTGGTAAAACAATAAAAATAAATCTTCTTGATGCCCTAGAAAATATGTTTCTATGTATTTTAATATTTCTTAGTTGCGATTTTTTTAAAATAGACTGTAGATTATGCATGCTAACGTTTTCTTTAACTTGATAACTTAAATGTTTCAATTGAACTTTAACTTCTTTTAAGTTCGTTATTTTAATAGTGCACTAAAGTTGAAGAAGATCATTTACAAAATAACCTCTCCAGTACACGTAAACATGTTACAAAAACATAATATTTTAATGTACGTACTGTCTGGACGAAGAAACTGAACTGCAACGAGAGGGGCGTGGTAATCTTTCTGCATGAGATACGGGAAGTAGCCCGGCTGGAATCCTGGAAGAGGGTAGTACTTGATGTCTCCCATGTGCTGGTCATCGGTGGGGAGTGCGCCGCTGCAAGACACCCACATTTGGGCCAACTGGGTCCATGGAACACAAGGCACACGGTGTGAAGACAAGCTATATATATATACACCACATGCCTCTTTCTAAAATAATAATTGTGTGGACGCTCAACGATTTTTCGAGGAGGGTACATGGTTTCTCGTTGTTAGCCGCAAGAAAATTTCGATAGGAAAGGAATCTTTCCAACTCATGTTTCGAACTTTTGCAAATAATACTGTCTGCTATACATCGCTCGTTGGCCTTGTGGTTAGTAGCGTCTCTGATTCCAATGATCCGATTCCCGCTATAGGCAGAAGTTTTTTAACTTCTGATTTGGACTTAAGACCATCAGTTCTTGGCTTAGGAATTTGTAAACGTTGACTTTGGAGCCGTCCTAGCAACGAGGCACTTAATTCAAAGTTGTTCTGAATCGTACTTGTTGATTCTGACGTTGATCCGCGGTTGATCGCACTGTCCATACCAATGATTGCTATATTTCCTATAAAAAATATATCGATCTTTGGTTGGTTATCGCTCACTCGTCGATTGCGTCGGGGGCTACAGGGTTGGCTTGGTCGCTTTGGTTTAATGTCCCCCACTGAAATTCAGTTATATGACTGAGTGGGTAGACTCTAAATACGAATTTATTTATTTATTTATCGTATTGAATTTTCAATGATTTAAGATCTAAAAAGGTAAGTTGGTGGATTCGTCTGCCTGCGCCAACTCAACTGATTAGAATGCGCACAGACTTCTTACGCTTAACATGTTTCGAGCCTGACAGCAGAAGTGTGGTATATTTTATAACGTTTGGTTGTTATTCAGACTTATCCTAGCAGATGAACGAGACAATAATTATAATGTTCGGGATTTGTCTACAGACAGCGTGGTACTGGGGGATTATGTAATTTGTAATCGTTCGTTCACATACTTCTCTATTAGTGTTGCTAGCTCACGGTGATTGCAAACAAATACGGTGAGATTTTAGTAGATTTCCACATTCAATGATGCTGGGTATTTGAGCCGCTGCCGAAGTCGAAGAAACATACGTGAAGCCCCCAGCACTCCTAGTCCTGGGTAGAAGTTTCTTGCAAGGTATTCCTCAGGCATAGGTGAATGTTGAGATTGAGTCTTTCTATAACAGCCCTAGGACATTCCTTCCGAACCACATGTCTCCAATTGTGTCACTAGGGTTTTTTGGGGAGAGGGTGTGCGCACCGCCCTCCCCCCCCCCCCCAATAATGTCCTCGTTTTTCCTTTTTTACCAATTAACATCTAGGTAAACAGTTAATAATAATATCGGCATCATATTTCACACTAAGAATAAAGAATCGATCTATCAGATACAGTACGCATATTCTTCAATTTATTAATCGATTTTGAATACAAAAATCGTGAAATCTCTGTAACTGTATTACTCAATTTTGTTGAATTTCGGGAATTTATTCCTACATATTGTTTAATGCAAATTTTCTGACTGGATATCAACGTGTAAATCAATGTGAACACAGGTTAATATGGTTAATCGTAAGATAAACGGTTTGATGGGGATTTCCTGAATCGAAATCCATGTTCTGGATTTTCCATTTTTCATTTTTTGGACTTGACTCTCGCTATGATTTTTGAAGGCTAAAACTCTTGGTAACGTGTAGATATCAGCATTGAGTATAGATCTGCAGCCTTCTCAGTTCAGCAGGGATAGAAGGTTCAGCTGCAACCGTCAACACCTGAGCGCGCGCATTTTAGTCGGGCCAAGCTCTATTGCAATATTGCGGTAGATGAAAAAATACAGAAAGTATAATATTATTTACTTAAAAGGAAGTGCGTAGTTTATGTGGAGCACAAGGTTTTGCAATCAAGTTTAATTTAATATGAATATGTGAGTGAAGTTTTAATCTGTTTAAAATCCAAATCACAAAAGAATTGATAATCAATATTTTATTAAACTATTGGGGTAATTAATTTGTTATTAAAATATTACATGAACATTTTTTTTAAAACGACGCTCATATTTAAATGTACTAAAAAGTAAAAAATAAATTTTTGCCCAACAAATTTTTGCGTTATTCGGAAAATAAAAGCGTTGGGCGCTTTCGGTATTGACGTAGATTACAGAATTTTGTTGTTCATGGAGGGAAAGCGCCCAATGCTTTTATTTTCCAAGTAACGCAAAAAGTTTTTGGGCGAAAATTTATTTTTTACTTTTTAGTGCATTTTTACATTTAAACATGAGCGTTGTTTTAAAAAAAATTGTTTTCATGTAATATTATTTTATTCTTTTTAGTCTTAACGAATGTTGTAATCGAATATGTGCTCACTGGACGCGTCCGAATTTCTGCATCTCGTTGGCCCATCCTCACTAGCTGTGACTGATTTCCCATATGAAGCTTTGTTTGATTAATTAATTATGATGAATCAATTGATACACTAGTGAATGTGATAAATTGATTCATGTATTGTCATCAAAAATATACGTCTGTGTGAAAAATTTCAGCTCGATCGGACATTTGGAAGTGGGTGAAATATCTATTCCCATATAAACTCAGATTTATTAATTATGATGAATAATTGATTAATTAGTGAAATCTGTTAATTGATTCATCTATTGCCATCAGAATATGTATGTGTGAAATATTTCAGCTCGATTGGACATTGAGAAGTGGGTGAAATATTGATTATAAGATTCCGTACAGACAGACAGACAGACAGACAAACAAACACATGAAGCTAATATAAGCGTTGTATAAAACACAAGACAAAAAAAAATATTTTTGTTCATCTTCACTAGTAGTTTGGAATTAATTCATACGACGATTAGCAATTGTTGCCTAATTGTGAAATACGCTAGTTAATTTTCTTTTAATGACCGATGCCATGTTAAAAAGGGGGCGTTCTTGATAAATAGTTTTCAAGACTTCTCTAAAACGCACTGATTTGCATCAAAATTATATTGTAATTGAAAAAATATAGGCAAGCCTCTCGGAGCCCCGCCCTAAATTCGATCATTCGAAAATGTAACTCCCCCCCCCCCCCCCGCTCTTGCGAATTTCTGGATATGCAGCTACTGGATTTGCGCCCTCCCCAATGTAAAATCTCTGGCGACACTCCTGTAAGTCTCTAATCCACTTAGTCCCCAGGGAAGGACACCGGGTTATACGTGTCTCCTCTGTTGAAATGCTCAGAACGCGAGACATATGAGAATGGTATATAGAACAAAATATTATCCCTACCCCGATTTTAGGTATAAGAATCCGAAAATTGTGGAAGTAACTCATTTTTTGTATGAAGGAGATACACCACTGTCGGATATTTTTGCAAGCGTTCTTATACCATGCCAGTGCTCCAAGAAAAACACACGAAACACATTTCCTTGTCCTTGACCGACAGAAGTAAAGAAGCTTTTGACTTTTGACTCTGATTCTGGAGGTCTTCGGAACGATACCCACCACCAGCAATCCTGACTGAATGTGTTTTAAAATGATTACATTCCCTTCCAACTAATCTCACATCCTGTACAAGTCAATTATTGTCTTCGGCCAGGTTTAGCGGTACTTAATTAACTAGCACGTCTAGACCTGGAAGTCGTACTCACTATTAATTAGTGAGAGTGCGAGGGAGGGGGGAAGAGAGTTGGACGAGACTAGATCCTCGTCCACAAATATATACCCGCATACACGCACTGAGAAGTGCAATCATAATCGAGGTCGAGGAATATGAAGTAGACGCCGTAGTAGTGTGAAGCGATACGTGCGTGATATCACATTATCAAGGTAGAGTGTTCCACGATACAAGCAGAGGGGTGAGTTTATTAATTTCCTTATTAGAAATGCATGAGCGTCACTAGAGTTTGGACATTGGGGGGGGGCGCAAATCCCCCCGAAAAAATTTCTTTCAAGGTCATTTTGGTGAAAATCTGTGCGTTTTAAAGCATCACAATGACCATTTATTATCTACTAAAATCCTCTTTTCAATCTTAAAGTTTTCTACTTCAAGGGTCAATAATCAATTTTATATCTACTAAAACCATCTTGTTAATCTAAAAGTTTTCCCCTTCAAGGTCATTTTTGTGGAAAATCTGTGCGTTTTAAAGCATCACAATAACAAACTTTGTATCTATTAAAATCCTCTTTCTAACTCAAATGTTTTTCTCCTTCAATGTCATTCTGGTAAAAATCTGTGAGTTTTAAAACATCACAACCACATCCTCTTTGTAAACTAAAAATTTTCTCCTTCGAGGTCATTTTGGTGAAAAATTGTGAAAGGATGACCAACTGTGGATTGTTAATTGGGAGAAAAAGAAAATGAGGAAATTTTTGGAGGTCGCTGATTGCGATTGGGGGGCGCACGCCCCTCCCCAAAAAAAAATCCCTAGTGACGCCACTGGAAATAGGCCTAATGAATGACTAGTAACAACATATTATTTGTAATACTTGGTCATGTGATAAGTATCCATTCTAATGTTGTAGGTAATTAACTTTCTTACATACTTAATTCACGCGTTTGCCTTGGTAACGTAATATAAAACTAGTGCAATGACTATGATTATTTGTCACGTTTCTTTGACAATAATTTCTTCTTTGACGTTTAAATTAATCTTTTATGTAAGACAACATACACCAACAAAGTAATTTGAAATCAAAATTGAACTGCATTTACATGGCAGCATAAGCATTCGATGTTGTTATAGTGTGTTTTAAATTTGTGTCTTAGTTATTTCCAACACACTTATTGCAATAAATCGAATTGAATTGGAAGCCTCGTAGCCTATTCTGTGAACATTTTGTTCATTCTATAATACAGCTGATTTCAGTTTGTAAAGTGATGGAGAGAGTATGGATTAATATTTTCGTCAGGAGTACCCCCTAAATTAAATTAGGCTTCCGACGGTGACAGTTACAATAATTGTATATAATATCTACACAACTACTGGAAGTAACAGGAAATGGTCAAGTGACTTTCCATGATTTTTCGGTCCTAACCGTATGTTACCATTGCCGTTGTCGCAAAATAAATACGTTTTACATAGGAAACATGCATGAAAATTAATAATAATAATAACAATAATAATAATAATAATAATAATAATAATAATAATAATAATAATAATCCTTGGTACAAGCAACATCGTGCGGAAGGTCCTCAGCCTCTGAGTTCTGTCGTTCCCCACCACCGTTGGGTCCCCACGCTAGGTGCACTCTCGCATCATCTTGGCTCGAGATGAGCTCGGTGGTGCAAAGGAGAGCAGAAAAGAAGAAAAATAAGATAATAATGATGATGATAGTAATAATAATAATAATAATAATAATAATAATAATAATAATAATAATAATAATAATAATAATAATAATAATAATGTATTTATCTCCTTGCTATAGTTTGGTTTATTTAATTATCTGTTAAACGTTTCTTATTCAAAAACGTATTTCTTGATTATGTCTGCATTTATGTAAGAAGATTTATTAAGTTGTCCTCCTTTGAATATCAGTTTTTGGATGTTCGAAGCGAAGACTACTTCACTGACTTTTGCCCCCCCCCCCCCAAAAAAAAAAAAAGCTCGTTTTTTTTTACTGTTTGTTTGCTCAACCTTCGAAGAAATCTCTGAACTTAGACCTGCTACGTTTTTGGGTACAATCGAAGAAATATTTCTCATGAATATCGTACTTTTACTTTTTTTAAATAAATAAATAAAATATCAACAGAGAAGAACAATAAATTTAACTAAGATAAAATAAATGCAGATAAAGTTATAAATCTTATTATAATCATCCCTGCTTTCGACGTTGCATTTAGATACCTTCAATTTTGGGCAGCGAGTTTTGAATTAATTGGATGAGAGAAGCGAGTACTTCAATTTCACTTACCCCGAGAAAAAAAGCTCGTTTTATTAGGCCTACTATTATATATATTTTTTCTGTTCGCTCTCTACCGTGCAAACGGCACATGAGATCTTGATGAAAATTGGAGAGGACCTTCTAAATCTCTAAAGTTAGATCTGCCAATTGTTTTGGTTCAATCGAAGAAATATTGCTCATGAATATCGTACTTTTACGATTTTTGTCGATTTTTAATGCGATATTTTCGTGATATTTAGCCCGCGACTGGGCAAACGGCTATTCCGATCTTGACGAAACTTTATGGGAACGTTTGAAATCACTAAACTTTTTTGATATGCCTAAGTTATGATTTTACGGACAATCGAAAAAATATTTTTCATAGAAAACGTACTTTTAGGGCAACGATGATCAACCACAAAAGCTCATCTATCAACGCGACTGGAAAAGGCGTTAGCGAATCGGCCTAGTATTTTAAACCATCAAATATTATTTCTTGATTTGGATAGTCAAGAAACACTTCGGTATAGGTAGAATTGTTAATAATTCCAATTCAGTAATTAAAAATTATTTGGCTGAGGCGCCTAACTAGAATGTGGGAGATCCGGTCTCGAAACCCGGTCCGATGGACTTTTTAAATTCCATCATCAATATTTTTTTAAGTATAAAGCTATCATATTTTGAAAATAAAAAAAAAAACGGACAAGGAGTAAAAACGAATTATATTAGGGTAGGTCTACATATAGTTTGAATACGTGGTAGATTATAAATCGTACAGAGTAATGTCACCGACATAAAATAGTTTATGGGCACTGATAAGACTATTGTTGAGTGCCCTTGAACATAACTAACTAGCTAACTAACTCACTAACTACCTACCTACATAACTAACTAACTAACTAACTAACTAACTAACTAACTAACTAACTAACTAACTAACTAACTAACTAACTAACTTACTAACTAACTAAAATATCAATTTATTTTAACTGATTTGTGTGGTTGCACTCTTCCGGTGTTAGGGTGTAGGCTAAAGATGAGACGACCTTCCGTCTATCACAAGGGCTACCTCTATCGGTGCTGTTGTACTTTTTCGACAATGCGTCCTACTCTATAGTCATTTATCCCAAATAATTAAAAAAAAACGTTTTAAAAAAAAACATGTTTTGAAATTAAATTAGTGACGTCAATACATAGCACTTCCTGTGCACTTGACGGTGCTATTATCCTCCGCCCTAGTATAGCTTGTCTGTTGGCAGAACTCCAGTCCAGCTATGTTAAGTAAGGCTAATGAGAAGTCTTTTAGTTCTTGAGATCGTCTTGCAACCTCATCATGGTAGTGTGAGCAATTGACTTGGCCGAGACCATATATCACATCGCGAGTTCTGGGCTGTTCTAGTGTTAGATCTGTATATCTTACTGAGATGCATGCCCCGACATGTGACTGATCTCAAGACTTGCATATCATATTTACGTAGGTAACCTACCCAGGGACGATTTCGTAGGTAAATGGTACCGGGTAAGTCACTGTACGGTTACCATATTAATACAATTGCATTTTGTGTAGGCCTAGGAGGACAGACAAGTGAGTATTAAAATATCTATTAAAGCAGGCAACTAGATACAGATCTGTGAAACTGAAAGTATAGCCCAGCCCCTATGGTTCTCATATCACTGCAGTCTACTCTCCCTATACTTCTCAAGCTGTAGTTGTTATGGATTTTACTATTCATGCGAACAGCTAAGTCTTTTACTCTATACGTCAACGTTGTTTCAGATACATAAATTACATTACAAATCATCGAAATATAACCTGGTTTTCATGTAGTCAAATTGTGTTCCTAATTTGTTGTGTTTTATCCGATATTCCTGTCAATCCAGGAGTTTCTCAAAATTTCTGGAGGACATACATTAAAAATGAAAGACATATCCGGGATTTCTCGGACGTATTTGACAACCCCGGGTAATTCCAAAGAAGGGAATATCAAAGTGCTATATTCAAAAAATCTACGTAAATGGCTAGAAAACATGGACCATCTCACCTGTGAGATCATTCTAAAACTTACTCCTATTAGAATTACTAAAACAAAATAACATTAATTTTATAAAAATAAATATCTAAAATTACTAACGGAAAAGTTCCTACCATAATATGCTTATTTTAAGTAACATATTTTTGCAATAAACTATGTCACAATATTTAATCCTCAATAACCTTAGTTCGGTACCGATATTGGTACAAATATTAGGTTTTTTACTTATATTTGCTAAATATTAATAAATTAAATGATTAACAGCAACCAAGGTTATCTGTACAATTTCAAATTACAGTTTAGATTAGTTCAACATTAATATTTTAGCTAAGTTTTTTAAATTTGTAATTTGTTTAGTCTAGTTTAGTTAGAATTTAGATTCCTATAGACTCTACATACCGCAACTTGAACTAAAATACAAGCCGAGTATCACCTGCCGCCATCTGTAATCACTTATGCTTTATGTAACTATACAATCCCATTTACAAGTATTTTTACTTATGTGGGTTTTTCTCTCATTAGAACCTTCTTACCTAAATGGTTATTACACCTGTTTACACTCTACACACATCTATAACATATCTCGTCTCATCCCTTTGTATACTCTAGCATAGCTTACATTAGTAAAATTGTTTACTATAAAATGACGATGGATAATGAAGAGTAATATGTACAATGTAATATTTTTATATCACATGTATGTATTTTTTATAGCGTGCTGTAAATAACTGAAGAAGAAAATTAATAAATTAATAAAAATAAATTTAAAAAACAGTCCTGACTCAACTCAACCCTAGCATTGGCTGTAGGCCTATAATGTATTAGTATTATAATTAGTAGGCCTATGTTTCTATAGACACAAAATGTGAATGCCCCATTTCTAACACATCAATGTGTTAAAACAATAAATAAAAAATAAATCCCTTATTGATCGAAGGAAATCTTTGATAAAACCTTTAATTACGATTTCGGTTGGCGGGTGAGAATTCAATTGCATGTACTGTACCTCTTTGGGGTTGTTTTTGCTCTGCTTTGAGATTGCTTGCTTTAAATGATCAGGCATGCTAGATGGAAGACTGTCCACGTCTTGGTAGGATTCTGGAGTCCATGCATAGAACTGGAACGAAAGAAAGTGTTCATTGTATGACATCATCGTCATGTTTTCACCCCTTGAATTCGTCTAGGACAGCTGTCCATGGGCGCCCAAAGGCTGAAAATAAGAGTGAGGGATAGGCTATCTGGAAAAGTTTATTATGCTAAGGGCGCGTCAATCGTTAGGTCATATTGTGCCTCATGCGATATTGTAGTTCATTAGTAAGTTAATAACGATATATTTTTTTTTTCAAAGGATGGAACGTAAGGGTGACGCGGGGTAACGCGGGGTGGACAGGCCTGTGCTGGTCAGAACCAGCCACAAGCAAGTGGAGCCTGGAGGGCATGGGGGTATATGGCCGGGGGCAAGGGGTCGAGGTGGGGGCTTGGCCGGGGTCGGATCGGGGGACGACCTGTGGTCTGTGGCGAAATTAGGCCGGGCTCAGGCAAATGACGGAGGGAAAGGGATGGTATAGGGAGGGCAGCGGTTGGTGGTTCCCACACGTATAACGTCCATGTTGTCATTGTCTTCATCGTCGTCCGGGAGGTAGTCATTTGGGAAGGGGTAGAGAACCCCGACGACGACTGCCAGAGCTCGCCTCTAGTTTCGGGGAGTAAAATACTCCCTTACAGACTTGCTGATGTTTGCGAGATGTACTCTTTCTCTGGAATCGCCTTGTACAATCAGCAGAGCCATTACTGGGCCAATTGTACCCCGGGCCCAGACGGGAGATAGGCTATCTGCAAGAATGTATTTGTAAAAATTAAAAATAAATCCCCTGCGAAACCTGCCTAAGGTGCAATGCATATTCAGGTGTCTAACGAGGTACGGAATTTTGGAGTTACGACAAATGTGAAGGGATGTCCGAGGGCTGTTTTAGAGTACTCATCTCTTGTATAAAAATTGCAAAATAGGAACGGAAGTCATTGCCATGGAAACTATACCTTACAGTTCAAAGTTGGGGGTGTTGAATTCTAACTGTTTGGTACTTTCCATCATCACGAGTTTTTTTATTCATGTAAATTGAATGTTGGGTCAAGTGTGGTGTGTGAGCGTTAAACACGCGACTCTGATTCGGGAGGTCCCGGGTTCAAATCCCGCCTATCCTGACTGAAGTTTTTACGAGGTTTTCCTCAGTCGTGAATGCGATTGCAAGGGATTGAGTCCTCTTAAACAGTCCTCGGGCATCCCTTCAAAATTATCCGAACTCCAATATACCTAGTTTAGGAAGAGCGGCATACATTGCACCCTGAGCAGGTTTCCCCTCACGAAAAAAAATAAAATAAAAGAGTTCAATGGTATTTCATGTTCTTGCTTGCTTAGGACAAATCAATGATAACCTACCGAATCCCTGTGAGCCCCCCACCACTTCGCCGTTCATCACCATATGGCTACAAGTCAAAAACTAGCTGTAGTCATAAGGTCCAGAAGTGTTGACTTGTGCGGCTAGTTGTGTCAAGCATGCAAAAGCAAAACAAAATATCTCATCGTTCCATTCAGCTTGAGGTAAACGCAAGGAGCATTCTTATCGTAGCCATAATCGGGAGTCCCGCAAGGACCAAGCAATGAAGTATTAAAATAGCACGGCTTCTCTCTGTGCTTGGAATCGCTGAGATTGTCACAGATCTCATTGTCAGACGTCTTGTTGTATCCTGGCCAATAAGACAGAAGAGTTTTAGAAGGATGTGGTCCATTCAATAATAATTCGTAACCGTATTAATCAGACACGAAACTTACCTTGCAAAAACTCGGTGATTTCCGATATGTATGCTGTAGAAGTTCTTTTAGCGTTTGGTTCCCACGTATACCATATCAACGGAGACTTTTGGCCCTTCATGATCAAAGGCCGGAATCCCAGCCCTAGACAGCATAATGGCTCCGATTCATGTTAAACTGTAGCGTTATGAAATAATACAGTCTAAAATGTAACACACGATGGGCTGGTGTATGAATAATTTGTTATTTTATCAAAGGGAGTAGGCCTAGGCCTAGCTAAGAATAAAATGAACGAATTGTTTATGAGGAATCTATCTACATACTAATTATCTAGGGCGACAGTCGTTTGCCCGCAGCCAAGCGCACGCGACTGCTAGTAGGCGATGATAACTCGACCCTGTTTACTCCTACCCGAGTTGGGGGGTTTTCAGCTATCTGCACACGCCGTCCCGAAAGATTTACAATCTTGAAACTCGGTATATGACCTGATATTATGAGGTCCATGACACACCAAAAAAAAAATCAGCCAGATCCGATTACCCGTTCTGCGTTAAAAAAGTGCGTAAAAATCGACGAAAATCTTCCGGCTGGCTGTGTGGTTGGTTGGGGGGGGGGGGATTCTGACAGAGAGGAATAAGAGCCTACAGAGAAAACGGTACATCTTAGAACTATGAAACTTGGACCATACTTAGATGTACCTCAGACTCACATACTTCCGCCGAGAGACAAGCAATATTCTACCCCCAACACCCCCTAAATCATCCCCCAAAATTGGAATAATTCAAAGCTCTAACCCAAAATTGAATTTTTAATCAAATTAGTTACTAAAATTATGTTCCAATGTGTTTTACTCAATCGGCCTATTCTCATTATATATACACCACATTTTGTCAACCCCCATCCCTAATAATTTATATTATTTTTACCTTGATTTCCAGCATTTACCATGAAGGCACCTAATGAGTTATCATCATGAAATTTGACATCATTGTATATAATAATATGAAAAATAATCCGCCGAGAGGCAAGCGATATTCCTACCCCCAACACCCCCTAAAATTGGAATAATTCATAGCTCAAACCTAAAATTGATGTTTTATTCAAATTAGTTATTAAAATTATGTTTTAATGTGTTTTAACCCAATCGGCCTATTCTCATTTCCTAAACCACATTTTTTCAACCCCCATCCCTTATAGTTTGTATTATTTTTACCTCGATTTCCAGCATTCACCATGAAGGCACCTAATGAGTTATCAGCATGAAATTAGGCATGATGGTACATCTAATATGAAAAATAATCCGCCGAGAGGCAAGCGATATTCCACCCTCAACACCCCCTAAATCATCCCCTAAAAATGGAATAATTCATAGCTCTAACCCAAAATTGAATTTTTATTCAAATTAGTAAATTATGTTTTAATGTGTTTTAACCCAATCGGCCTATTCTCATGTCCTAAACCACATTTTTTCAACCCCCATCCCTAATAGTTTATATTATTTTTACCTTGATTTCCAGCATTCACCATGAAGGCACCGAATGAGTTTTAAGCATGAAATTTGGCATGATGGTACATAATAATATGAAACATAATAATCCGCCAGAAGGCAAGCGATATTTCACCCCCACTGTTCCCTACCACCCTTAACTTTGGGGAAAACGTTAGGTCGTATTTAATACAATTTGAATATTTCAATTGCTGATTAATTATTATGCGTCAATGTGTTATAGACCGGTCAACAAATCATTCGTCACAAAAACCCAAGACGACATTAACCATAAGAAATTTAATAAAAACATTGTATATTTCCAACTACAGATTGTAAACAAAAACAAAAGATGGTAGCTTTTGTTTCTAGACAATCTGTTTTAAAGGCACTGTATCCACCTTTACCCGTATTTCACGTATTTCACGCCTTGATATGAAACAAACACCAAAAAGATGTGATATCCCCCCCCCCCCAAATACAAAAATTTGTAAATAAAAAAAAACGGCAGACATTCTCTCCTTCCAAAGTCTTCGGCTGTGAATGCGTGAGATATAGAAGTTGAGCCAAGCATGTCATTCTTTCTCCCTAGTTTTGCATTGAAAAGAAGTAAGATCATTTCGCCTGTTGACGAGCGCCAAGTTTCGTGGTAAAAAACGTAAAAATTTTAAACTCAAAATCATAAAAAAAATTACTCAGCCATTGCCTTTTTAGAGTTCTCGTACCAAATTCAATGGCCAAGTAATTTTTTTTTATGATTTTGAGTTTAAAATTTTTACTTTTTTTACCACGAAAATGGTTGGCTTGGCGCTCGTCAACAGGCGAAATGATCTTAGGGCCTACTTCTTTTCAATGCGGGAGAAATAGTGAAACGCTTGGCTCAACTTTGGAAGGAGAGCTTGGCTGCCGTTTTTTTATTTTTACAAATTTTCGTATTTGGGGGGGATATGCCTAGACTGTTATTGTAAGGAGGTTCAGTCGGTTTCAAATATTAGACTTCGGGCCTTACATTTTCTGATGGAACTAGGCTTAGTGGTTAATTTGTGAACAACAAAAAGTATAGGTAGGCCTCCCTGACGGGTTGCTTGACTACGTTTGTGACAGTCACGAAAAGGCGCCCAATTTTCATCCGTCGTCGTGCTTGTGTAGGCTTAGGCTATGTGAAGGCAAAAATGCAAATAAGATAGGTAGGCAGAGGCTAATAATTTGTGAAAAACCATCGCTGAGAATAGAATTTGCTGCAGGGAGAGTAGCCTATGGGGCATATCCGTAAATATTAACACATCACCTTCTTTTAAATAGCACACGACTGACACAACGCTGCATTTATTTATAACTAGGAAGCTTTGCAAACGCTTTTTTTAGTCGCGTTGATGGATGAGCTTTTTTGTAAGTTTTTAGATTGCGTAGGACCACTTTTCCTTTGCAAGTGCTTTTTGATGCATTGTAGATGATTGTTGTCAAGTTTCTATTGTTACTTGTTAATTGTTATTATAAACCTAAAAAATTCATATTAAAACCCTTATTTCTATGGATTCTGGCTAACTTTTTCAACTTTTTCTTTCAAAAGGTACTACATCACCATAACCTTAATGTACATGTGAAATATGAACATTGTAGCCCCACCCGTTTGGTCAGAATCGGCCCAAATGTCACGAAAATATCGCACTAAAAATCGAAAAAAATCATAAAAGTACGATATTCATGAGAAATATTTCTTCGATTGTAGGCCTACCCAAAAACAATACACCTCTAAATTTAGAGATTTCGAAGGTCCTCTCCAATTTTTATCAAGATCGCTTATGCCGTTTGCCCGGAATCGTGCTAACAAACAGACAAAAATACAAAAAAAACAACAACATTGGAGCTAAATTTTTTTTGGAAGTCAGTGAAATTGAAGTCTTCGCTTCGCTCATCCAACTATGCGTAGGCCTATAAGATTTAAAAAAAAATATATATATATCTCTGATGCATGGTGTCTGATGTGTATGCCTACGTATAGCCTATAGACCTTATAATGTGCTTTTGTGTTGTGCATTTAGTTTTGGTAACAATAGAACGTATAGTCGTAACCGAAGTTTAGGCTCCTCTAGTTCGTTGACAACAAATTTGTCCCAAGTGAACTATTAGAATATAGTAGGCCTAAATAAAAACTTGGAGTGTACTTAAATTTTACATTACCTGGGCTGCTCATTACACTGTGTTCTCCCTCCAACCAAGGTGACGATATTGTCTGAATAGTGCTCATCTGAATGTACACCGCCAAGTACAAGACTGCAAGCCATGTTGCTGCAAAGATTATGTAGAAAACCAGTATCTTAACTGAAACAGACAACAAGCGATGATTGTATCACGTAGTTAATATGATCCAGGTTCTCTACTTATATCGAAACTGACAAACTTGAATGAATGGTCGGTCTATCACTTACACCAATTTGTGCACGATTTGCCACAGTACGTTCCGCTCTTGGAGTTGTGTAAGAATGACAAACAAGCACCGTAACAAGATCGGTCGTTTTCGCTGGTCGGATCGTCATAGCTCTTTAGTAAATGGGCCATTACCCCAAAGTCACTTCAGAGTTCTTCCTGGAATACAGAAGACTAGGAAGAGTACGATACGTCAAAATCTCTTGCTCTGCTAGACATCGGCTAGAAACATAATTTTTATGCCAACTTGTTTTTGTTAAACAATGGCACAGTGGGCACAGCCTTATAAATTTACATTGCGATGGAACCTACATGGTTCGATCGTGGAATTTAAATAGTAGGCCCTACTCTCCTCAAACTCCATGGTTCGATCTCCGACGAGCGCGTGGCCGCGTGTAGATTTCCTCGGTCGACTATTTGGATGAGCGAAGAAAAGTCTTCAATTTCACTGACCCCTCAAAAAATTTAGCTCCATGGTTTTTTGTTTGTTTTTTTTGTTGTTTTTCTGTCTGTTTGTTCGCACGATTCCGGGCAAACGGCATATGCGATCTTGATGAAAAATGGAGGCAACCTTTGAAACCTCTTAACTTAGACCTGTCACGTTTTTGGATACAATCGAGAAATTATTTCTCATGAATACCGTACTTTTACGATTTATTTCGATTTTTAGTGGGATATTTTCGTGACATTTGGGCCGATTCTGTAAAATATATGATATATCATAGAAAATAAACATATCAAAAATTTTAAACTCAAAATCATAAAAAAATTACTTGGCTATTGATTTTGGTACGAGGACTCTAAAAAGTCAATGGCCAAGTAATTTTTTTATGATTTTGAGTTTAAAATTTTAACTTCTTTTTGAGCGAGCGTAGCGAGCGTCTCCACTTGACTCTTATGGCTCGAATGTCTGTTTTTTTTTCTGTTACTGCTTCGGTACAGGTCGCACCGTTTCTCTGATCGACCTGAAATTTTGCACACATGTACATACCACCTACGCGGGTTGCTGTATAGTTTTGGACAAAATCCGATCGTTGGTTATAAAAAATAAAAAAAAAAAAAAATTAAAAAAATGTACCGATCGTTATGAAATTTTGCAGGGTCAATAAGTACAACATTCTCTCCTATTTTCCAAATTTTCAGCTAAATCGGTCAAGACCTTAAAGACTATTGGTAATCATAATTCGAAAAATTATGTTAAAAATGAAAGCCTTCTAAAGTTATCTTTGTATCTTCACTGCAGTGAAGACACAAAGATACACTTTAGAAGGCATGACGTGAATTAGTACAATGCAAAGATGTTGGAATAGTATATTGTGTACAATGTCAATATCCAGTTAGGCCTACACTGTGTGGTGGACCTTATGGGAATGTCGTACTCGGGTCATGTTGCACGTACCGGTGCTCGCTCAACAACGCGTCCAACTGAGCGTTTTCCTAGTACCACGAAAATGGTTGGCTTGGCGCTCGTCAACAGGCGAAATGATCTTATTGCTTTTCAATCCGAAACTATTGAGAAAGAATGAAATGCTTGGCTCAACTTCTATATCTCACAGCATTCACAGCCGAAGACTTTGGAAGGAGAGCTTGGCTGCCGTTTTTTTTTTTTACAAATTTTTGTATTTTTGGGGGATTTTGATTACTTCTAGGTGGCAGTGCATAGTGACCAGAATTCTCGTGCGACTTTTCGCTGCCATGGTAACGTTACTTTTGTTATTGAGCGAGCGTAGCGAGCGTCTCCACTTGACTCTTATGGCTCGAATGTCTGTTTTTTTTTTTTCTGTTACTGCTTCGATACAGGTCGCACCGTTTCTCTGATCGACCTGAAATTTTGCACACATGTACATACCACCTAGGCGGGTTGCTGTATAGTTTTGTGGCAAAATCGTTCAAAAAGTTAAAAAGTTACATTAAAGTTAATTGAAAGTTTTTTTCAAACTTTAACGGAGACAAAATCTGAGGTGGCCAAATCATTTAGAATGTCCGTCCGATCACGAATATGTTATTTTATTTTGATCCGATAAGTAGTGTAGTCGGAAATTACATTATAACAAAGTCCCGTTACCATGGCAACGGCGCACTTGGTTTCAGGTCACTATGCACTGCCACCTAGAAGTAATAAAAAACACTATCGAGGAAGCAGTGTATTATTTGTAACCAAAGAGTTTAACAAGGAAATGATGTCAAGGTCTTCTAGATGGCGGTGGATTTTATCCATTCTCTCCTATTTTTCAAATTTTCAGCTAAATCGGTCAAGACCTTAAAGACTTATTGGTATGTAACATTATGGGAATGTCTTACTCGGGTCGTGTTGCACGTACCGGTGCTCGCTCAACAACGCGTCCAACTGAGCGTTTTCCTAGTTATTGAGCGAGCGTAGCGAGCGTCTCCACTTGACTCTTATGGCTCGAATGTCTGGTTTTTTTTTCCTGTTACTGCTTCGATACAGGTCGCACCGTTTCTTGATCGACCTGAAATTTTGCACACATGTACATACCACCTATGCGGGTTGCTGTATAGTTTTGTGGCAAAATCGTTCAAAAAAGTTAAAAAGTTACATTAAAGTTAATCGAAAGTTTTTTTTCAAACTAAACGGCGACAAAATCTGAGGTGGCCAAATCATTTAGAATGTCCGTCCGGTCACGAATATGTTAATTTTATTTTGATCCGATAAGTAGTGTAGATGGAAATTACATTATCTACCGTTACCATGGCAACGGAAAGTCGCGCAGCTTTTTTGGCTCATGATAGCGGTCGAACGGAGGCTCGGATCGAGTTGAAATTTTGACCATCCGCAAGCTTCGTTCCCGATTGAATGCCATTAGTTTTGTGGCAAAATCGTTCAAAAAGTTATAAAGTTACATTAAAGTTAATCTAAAGTTTTTTTAAAAACTGAACGGCGACAAAATCTGAGGTAGCCAAATCATTTAGAATGTCCGTCCGGTCACGAATATGTTAATTTTATTTTGATCCGATAAGTAGTGTAGATAGAAATTACATTTTAACAAAAGTAACGTTACCATGGCAACGAAAAATTCGCACGAGAATTCTGGTCACTATGCACTTCCACCTAGAAATAATCAAGAGTTAAAATAATTTCCCAAATAAATGATGTCAAGGTCCTCTAGATGGCGGTGGATTTTATCCATTCTCTCCTATTTTACACATTTTCAGCTAAATCGGTCAAGACCTTAAAGACTTATTGGTATGTAACATTATGGGAATGTCGTACTCGGGTCGTGTTGCACGTACCGGTGCTCGCTCAACAACGCGACGGGTCTTTAGCGTTTTCCTAGTTAAAATGTAATTTCTATCTTCACTACTTAACTTTTAAGGTCTTGACCGATTTAGCTGAAAATTTGTAAAACAGGAGAGAATGTTGTACTTACTGACCCTGCAAAATTTCATAACGAACGGAACTTTTTTTTAAATTTTTTAAATTTTTTTTAATTTTTTATAACCAACGATCGGATTTTGTTCAAAAACTATACAGCAACCCGCATAGGTGGTATGTACATGTGTGTAAAATTTCAGGTCGATCAGAGGAACGGTGCGAGTGCGACCTGTATCGAAGCAGTAACAGAAAAAAAACCCCAGACATTCGAGCCATAAGAGTCAAGTGGAGACGCTCGCTACGCTCGCTTAATACTAGGACTAGGAAAACGCTCAGTTGGACGCGTTGTTGAGCGAGCACCGGTACGTGCAACACGACCCGAGTACGACATTTCCATAATGTTACATACCAATAAGTCTTTAAGGTCTTGACCGATTTACCTGAAAATTTGTAAAATAGGAGAGAATGGATAAAATCCACCGCCATCTAGAGGACCTTGACATCATTTCTTTGGGAAAACTATTTTAACTCTTGATTACTTCTAGGTGGCAGTACATAGTGACCAGAATTCTTGTGCGACTTTTCGTTGCCATGGTAACGTTACTTTTGTTAAAATGTAATTTCTATCTACACTACTTATCGGATCAAAATAAAATTAACATATTCGTGACCGGACGGTCATTCTAAATGATTTGGCCACCTTAGATTTTGTCACCGTTTAGTTTTTTAAAAAAACTTTAGATTAACTTTAATGTAACTTTATAACTTTTTGAACGATTTTGCCACAAAACTAATGCATTCAACCGGGAACGAAACTTGCGGATGGTCAAAATTTCAACTCGATCCGAGCCTCCGTTCGACCACTATCATGAGCCAAAAAAGCTGAGCGACTTTCCGTTTCCATGGTAACGGGACTTTGTTACAATGTAATTGCAGACTACACTACTTATCGGATCCAAATAAAAATAACTTATTCGTGACCGGAAGGACATTCTAAATGATTTGGCCACCTCAGATTTTGTCGCCGTTTAGTTTGAAAAAAAAAAGTTTCGATTTACTTTAATGTAACTTTTTAACTTTTTAAACGATTTTGCCACAAAACTATACAGCAACCCGCATAGGTTGTATGTACATGTGTGCAAAATTTCAGGTCGATCAGAGAAACGGTGCGACCTGTATCGAAGCAGTAACAGAAAAAAAAAAACAGACATTCGAGCCATAAGAGTCAAGTGGAGACGCTCGCTTCGCTCGCTCAATAACGCTCAGTTGGACGCGTTGTTGAGCGAGCACCGGTACGTGCAACATGACCCGAGTACGACATTCCCATAAGGCCCACCACACAGTGTAGACCTAACTGGATATTGACATTGTACACTTTATACTATTCCAACATCTTTGCATTGTTCTAATTCACGTCATGCCTTCTGAAGTGTATCTTTGTATCTTCACTGCCTCCTTCATTTTTTAACATCATTTTTCGAATTATGATTACCAATAGGGCTAAGTCTTAAGGTCTTGACCGATTTAGCTGAAAATTTGGAAAATAGGAGAGAATGTTGTACTTATTGACCCTGCAAAATTTCATAACGATCGGAACATTTTTTTTTTAAAATTTTTTTTAAATTTTTTATATAACCAACGATCGGATTTTGTTCAAAAACTATACAGCAACCCGCCTAGGTGGTATGTACATGTGTAAAAAATTTCAGGTCGATCAGAGAAACGGTGCGACCTGTATCGAAGCAGTAACAGAAAAAAAAAAAAACAGACATTCGAGCCATAAGAGTCAAGTGGAGACGCTCGCTACGCTCGCTCAAATATATATATTTCTTTATACCACACCACGTGTATTTTCCAAAGAGAAAGAAAGGCCCCGTTTTCGTAATATCAACGTTGCCGTCATTACTAATAACTAGGAAAACGCTAAAGTCCCGACTTTTCGAAAAAAAAAGAAAAACGTCAAATGGAGGATCCTCCATTATAGTGTTTGCTAAAATAGCATAGGACCCGAATGGAGCGGAAATCCTTTGGCGTTTCCGTATGTCCATTTTAAATTCTGGGAAAATGGGCCAAAATCCGAGGCGGTCGGATTCAGATTTCAGCAGGGTTTGTACATGTTTTCGGTTTATTTGAATACTTGCCCCATTGCCAAACAGCTGTCAACTCCACTCCCACCGCCTTCTACAAATATCGTTTTATTCGACTTGTAAACAAAAGCGGATTAGATACCGATCCTTGTAGTAGGCGTAGTAGGCCTGCGAGCTCGTGATTTTTACCATACCTGCGTGTTTACTTTGCATATAACCCAAGACATTGATTTATAAGGTGAGATTGTCTTGCAGTCATTGAGATTACTGTAAGGTATTTATTATTGTGAGGAGGTGCTCACACTATGTCCCCAATACGGGTCCTTCTTACGCCTGAGCCCTAGGCCTAGCCTACCTTGCTAGGCCCACTTAGGCTACAGACAGGTTTAAACTACCCTAGGCCTACCTAGGCTAGCCTAGGCCCTAGGCCAGTGACCAGTACCAGCGTAGGCTAGCTAATTAAGCCCTAAGTAGGCTTGACGGTAGGGCCTAGCCTAGGCCTAGGCCTAGGCCTATAGCCTATTAACCGAAGAAGTATGCCGTCTAGGCTAGACCCTAGGCCCTACCCCAACTTTTTACGGAATGTATATTCGTACGTTGGATTCTTGGCATAGGGTAGGCCTACTCCGGTTCAAACCGACGTACGCGCGCATCTCCACTGCAGCTAACTTGCATTAACAAAAAAAAAATTTGCCTTGTTACTACTTTGTATAACAACTACTTGAACTAGGTTAGCCGAACTTTCCGCTGGCTACAGTGCGCCGCGCTAGTTCTAGGATATAATCGATAAGAGCGCACCCGAAATCCTTTCCGTTAGGAGTATTTTAGTGATAGAAATTATGATTTTATTTTAATCCCAACGTACTATTTGTATACATCGTTGATACGTTGAGAACCCAACCAATAGCAAGCATCCAACGTATGAAATAATTTGCTATTTCGTACGTCCAACGTATCAATATACACGGGGAACTTAGGTAAGTAGGGGGAAGGGAAAAGTAGGTTGGGGGGGGGGCGCAAAGTGCGTACGTTTTAATAATAATAATAATAATAATAATAATAATAATAATAATAATAGGCTAACAATAATGGTTAGGCTATATTGTAAAATATACGCGCTTCGCGCCCGCGCGCTGTCGTTGATCCGCAGGTGTTCGCACTGTCCATACCACTGATTGCAATATTTTCTTTTAAAGAAACTATCGATCTTTGGCTGGTTACCTATCCTATCGCTCACACGTTGATTACGTTGGGGCCTGGAAGGTTGGCTTGGGCACTTTGGTTTAAAGTCCCCCACTCAAAATCAGTAAGGCCTAGGCCTAGGGGCCTATAACTTAAAAGACCTAGGGCCTAGTTGGTAGACTCTAAATGTTTTATTTATTTTATTTATATAATTTATTTACGGTTTAAATGTATTAAGTAAGAATGCAACAATGTAAAAGGGTAGGTCTACATAAGCTTGGCACTTCTTTTACCTAGATATCATTGCTTTAGATTATGCGCTACACACTCTGGCACCTTATACAGCAAGCAGAGTTGGGGTAATTTCGAGGTATCACCCAGCCATCATGAAACCTGATGTGAACTTGAAAACTATCAAAATTGGGGGGATTTAGGTAGGCCTAGGACTATGTACGGTAACGTGACAATACGTGCTCAATTTGGTTGAGGGTATAGGCCTAGTTGTTCCGAAGCAAGTATGCAGATGCTGACGTCACCGGCGGGTGGATTGCAGCCAATCAGCAGTCCCCAATTTAAAATAGTGATTGCTCATTGGCTTGCTGAAACCGCACGCATCTGCAGCTGCTTATACTTGATTTGGAGCAACTAGCATTCCTTCTGGGTAAAAAAGTGGGTTGAATTGAAACACACTCAAAATCGATTTCATGATGTTAGATGTTAAATAATTTTGAAATAGAACTTGAAAAAGTATTGAGATTGCTCACATAAAAAACTTGTAAAATACAGCCAAACCTTACAGTTGTCCACACTAAAAAACAATGAGATCTAAACAAAGTGCCAAGCTTATGAATGAACCTACCCTTCTAGGCCTACATTTTTGCACTCTTTATAAACTAGGCCGCTTCGCGCACGCTTTTTTTAATCGCGTTGATGGATGAGCTTTTTTTGTAAGTTCTTAGTTTGTGTGGGACCACTTTTCCTTTGCAAGTGCTTTTTGAATGCATTGTAGGTGATTGTTGTCAAGTTTCTATTGTTACTTGTTAATTGTTATTATAAACCTAAAAAAACTCATATTAAAACCTGTATTCTATGGATTCTGGCTAACTTTTTCAACTTTTTCTTTCAAAAAGCAATACATCACCATCACCTTAATGTCCAAGTAAAATATGAACGTTGTAGCCCCACCCGTTTGGTCAGAATCGGTCCAAATGTCACGAAAATATCGCACGAAAAATCGAAAAAAATCGTAAAAGTACGATAGGCCTATTCATGAGAAATATTTCTTCGATTGTACCCAAAAATGTGGCAGGTCTAAGTTCAGAGATTTCGCAGGTCCCCTCCAATTTTCTCAAGATCGCATATATGCCGTTTGCCCGGTAGCGTGCGAACAAACGGACAGAAATAAAAAAACATTGGAGCTAAATTTTTAGAGGGGTCAGTGAAATTGAAGTCTTCGCTTTGCTCATCCAATAAATTCAGTGCCCCATATTTAAAACAATAGTAGGAAGGCCTAGTTGTAAATAAAGTACCGGTATTAGTAGTTTTTTACGCTTTGCAAGGATGCAGTCCCGGGGCAAAGTGAATTTATGTACCGGTATTAAGAGTGCGAAAATGTAGAAGGGTAGGCCCCTAAGCTTGGCACTTCTTTTAGATCTCATCGCTTTTGAGTGTAAGGTTTGGCTGTATTTTTACAAGTTTTTTGTTACTGGTTGGTTAGTCCTACCTAGGCCTACTACTTCTCCTCCTACTCCTAGTCCTCCTCCTCCTCTTCCTGTCTAATTTCAAATTGCCCAACGATTCTGAATAAACTGGTGCTCGTCTGCAATATTCAAATTTTTCAAAGGGCATTAAGTTCATAGTGATTAGGCCTACGTAACCTACTTTTTAAAGAAAAAAATAGAAAAAGTTGGCTGGAAGGCACCAAATAGGCAGAAAGTTTTAAATTTAAATTTTTAATACTGTACAAGCCTTTTACAGGTTAGGTAGGTATAAGTAGCTACAGTAAATTGACAATGATCACCTTCAATGTGTACAAAAAGCAAGTCTTTGGCCTCTAGATATTTTACATTCTATTGTTAATTGGTAGCCTACCTTAAATATACTTTGATAAAATTATAAGAAAAAGTTATAGGTCTGGAAAGCAAAGAGAACATAAAGCCCAGCCTGAAGGGCTGGAGGCAACAAACCTTTTCACCTGCTGATGACAACTGCAGTTAATTTAAAGTTGTTACCTTAATCCACGACACGTTTCGTCCTTCTGGGACTCGTCAGGAAATAATTTTGCTATGAAACTTGAAAACTAATGAGATCCCACACTGCCACACATAACAAAAAACTTGTAAAAATACAGCCAAACCTAAAACCTGAATTAGACGGGCCAATGTATCATTCAAGCTATGGATGCACACAATAATCGATATTATCGATCATTCAATAGGTAATCAATAATGGATATTATTTCGATAATCGATAACCAAAATTCATTATTGATTATCGAAATATCAAATAATTTGTCATTAGTGGCGTGAACTTAACTCTAAAGACGGAGATTATCTCACGTTGTGCCATGCACTGGCTGGGCTGATGGTGTCACACTCGAGATTTATGTTTGGAATTGATCTATCAGTCGATAACGGAAGCCAAACACATGGCATCGAAGACAGCAAACGGAACGTGATTGTTTTGTTTTGACTTACACTTGCCACACTTGAGGTTCCACTAGGTCCGCACAAGCTTTATTGATGGTATCGATATTATCGATAATATCGATTCGATAATGACATTACCATTTTGATAATCGATAATGAAAAAATTATTGATGTGCATCCCTAATTCAAGCCATTGAATTCAATGGTTTGATTCAATGTTTTTTCCTTCAATGGTACCGTTTAAACGGTCAAATGAATTTGTCCAATACCTTGATCAAAGGGTTTGATTCAACCCATTTAGTTTAGAGCTTGTCCTATTTTTCGTCAAAAGTTTGATGAAACCGGCTAATCAGGAATCACTTCGTAATCACGTCACTGGCCCAAACATGGTCAGTTGCCTCCACTGACCTCTATACTCACGTGGACTGCTGATGTATACCTGGCTAATGTTGAGATGTGAAGTTAGCGGAAGTTCATTTCCGATGTCCCTAATCAGCGGGAGATTGAAAATAACTAAACATAATAGATTCGTTCACCTGTGTCACTCACTGGCCTGTGTTTATCAGTTTATTTAGTGTAACACTGCAGTAAACTAAACACTCCTAGGCATCCTGAGTGACCCTGATAATAGACCACTGTAATGTAGGTCTACTAGTCAACATCTCAAAATAAGCTAGCCACAAACCGCCATCTGGACATTAAGATAAATTTACATCTAGACGGCGGTGCAATCACAATGGAATCGCAATACAATCGAGGGACGGTGTAAATTGCCGCCCATTGGATTAGGCCTTTTCGCCCATCGCTTTAGGCCCATCTTGGCTTCAATGTTACAGTATAGCATGCGCAGTCCATGTAAGTATATAGAGGTCAGTGGTAGCCTAGGTACCGTATCAAAGAAGATATGGCTGGGAATTGTTTACACTACACAGCTGTTTTAGGTTAGGTTAAGTCTGGTTGTGTTGTTTTCCCACTTTACCGAAGCAATGTTCGTGTTGTTGATTGACATGTGGATTGCCACTGGTGTTTCAAATGTTTCTTTAAGCACATCCTTTTAGATATTTATCACAGATGGCCAGGACATATTTAAACAGCTGTGACAACCTTTCAATACATTGATCCGTGTAAATAGCTGTTCAATGTTTCCTTCATGGGTCTTGAATTCAACCCTTGAAATCAATGGCTTGAACGAAACATTGATAATTCAGGCTTTAGAGAAACAAAAACAATGATATCTAAAAGAAGTGCCCAGCTTACCACAGGCCTAGGCCTATGTACCCCCTTCTACCTTTTCGCACTCTTAATACATAAATTCACTTTGTCCCGTAACTGCATCCTTGCAAAGCTTGGCAAAATAAATTTCTACAAAGTTTTGCATTTAGAACAATAGGCCTATGGCCCTATGGTAAGTAGTTGCAAATAAAATTTTGGCACGCTTTGCAAGATGCAGTCACGGGGCAGAGTGAAATATATGTAGGTCATTCCCAAAAAAGTTGCCACTTTCACATACTAGACTTTATGAATTTTTTTAAATGTAATGACTGGCTAATATGTACATTTGATGATAAAATAACATAAGAAATTTAATGAAGAGATACTTTATGGTCTAAAAGTAATACTTTCATGTTAAAATTTGGATGAATTTTAGTAGTTTGTAATAGAAAGCGCTAAAACACCATGTCCCTATTTACAGAATGAACTACATTTACATTAAACTATGACATAAATAATTTTTTATTTACTTAACATATTCCAGTAATGGAAACTACATGGTTTAAAGTAAACAATACAAGGAAAATATTAAGTAATTAATTTCATTTTATCAACTGTTAATACCGTCAAACTTTGTCCCTAGCATTTGGTCAAGAGTGTTACTCAAGAACTTTACCCGCCAAAATTTGTGAACTAATGATAAAAGAAGGCAGTGAATTATGTTTCTGAGTAGTTTGGATGTTGTCATTGCCTCCAAGTCAATCATGGCCAGTGTTCACCAGTTTTTAGTTGAAGAATCCTTAAATGAAGAAATTAACGTGGCAAGTATTTTAATTCAAAGTCAAGAGTGTTACCTTATAAATTTCATTAATATTTTAATATATTTTATCAAAAGCTTATGCATCTTGACTTAATTTGACACATTTTTCTGTATTACTTAAACTTAAGCTCACGTTGTATATTTGTACCCATGCTTCCATACTGAATTTTGACTGTTGAAATGTCACGATTGTTCCTTGTCGTGAGTGTTACTGTATTATAGTAACAATCTTTTCATTTCCGCCAAAGATAATGTTTTTGAAAAAGAAATAGTAAAATTGATAATACTGTAATCATTCCAAGTGTAGGCATGTATTGAAAATTGATCATATGTGCCATGAGTATTACTCTAAAGTGTCCAGAGTGTTACGCAAATGTCACGAGTGTTACCATACACTTTTCCCGCTAACTTGGATGTATACATGCCACAATGCATTATTATCAATTATCATTTGTATGGATGGTTTATTCTTTTTAGTTTTATTAACATTTACATCAATATTAGCTCTTATATTTACAGTGTTACTGAAATGTCACGAGTGTTACCGTGCACTTTTCCCACTAACTTGGATGTATAAATGCGATAATATAAAGGTATGGGTTTTTCTTTTTAGTTTAATTAACATTTATCATCAATAGGCCTATTAGATCTTATATTTACAGAATAAGTTAAGTTTGTTTCAACTTCTGTTAAAATGGGTAACACTCATGACAAAAGTAAGTCAAAAGTTAATTAAATTATCCTGAACTTCTCTTTTTTAGTATTTTAAATATGTAAAAAAACATTATAATAGTCAAAGAAATAAAACCAATTCCCACTTAAAAATCAATTTGACTTGTAAATTAAATACCAATTCCTAGTAACACTCGTGACTTTTTTTGACGCAATTTGTAATAAAGTGTGACATTCCCGCCATCGTTATTAATTAATAGGCAAACCCTTACAACGCTATATTCACAAAGTATGTGGTAAGTAATACCTGCACTCCAAAGTAAAATTTAAAATATTTCTTTAATAAAAATGTCAAATCATGAAAGTGGCAACTTTTTTGGGAATGACCCATGTATTAAGAGTGAGAAAATGTAGAAGGGTACATACTGTAAGCTTGGCACTTCTTTTAGATGTCATTAGGCATCCGCATACCTACTTTTGATTGTGTAAGGTTTGGCTGTATTTTTACAAGTTTTTTGTTGTGTGTGGGATACAAAACTAACTAATAGTAGGCCTAATATAAAAGGAGATATAGGCCTAGGCTTATAGTAAAGGGTGAACAGTAATTTGGTGACAAAGAGCATGTTACAACTTGATTTGAAAAAAAATGTGCTCTCATTAAGAAATTTTGAAATCATTCCTTATATCAAAATTGAAATGTCTGGAAGTCTTCACGTCAGCCGGTAAAAACAACAATGCAGAACAATAGTAGAATCCGTTTTGATTAGCTGAAGTTTGAGCACGAATAGTGCAATAACGTTGCTATTATGAATGCAAATAGCACAGTGGTGTTAGTATTTGGTGAATAAAGGGGTTTTAGGTTTTATTACCGGTACCTTCCTATTTAGTATTTAGTGGTGTTGGACCTAGGATAGGTACCTATTTGGTATTTATTGCCTTTTGGCGGTGTTATTTTGGTTTAAAAACATAATAGCAAAAACTAACTAGCCTATCTAATCTAAACAATATAGGCCCTATCTAATCTAGTGTTGCTCACATTTACAGATTCACAATGCTTCAGGATCATACATAGCTGACCTGTCAACAACAAGATGTTAAAACTACCTTAAACCGACAATGCCCACTATGCTGTCAGTTTTAGAGGAAGAGTCGGACATTTACGAGGTTTTCCCGCCTCACGTAGATACGAGTAGCATCCCCATCCTCACAGAAAGTCCAACGAAGAAAACTGTTTTGAAGACTTACAACGAAGTACATGGTTTGATCCAGGCTGGCAGAAAACGCGACGTGAAACAAATCATCCGAGAAAATGGTTGGCCAGTTAATAGTACAATCCGTTCCCAGTTGTGGCCTGCACTATGTCAACAACATCAACATGGGAACAACAAGTCAATAGTAGAGGGCTTTTACTGGGATATGGTTAATCAGTTGTTTGGTACAACAGGTAGGCCTAATTCATTTGGCTCTTCACAGTTTTGAGCAGAAGTGCAAAGCAGGGGTGGGCTAGTGGGATAATTGAACTTTTAAAAATCTGTGGCTGCTTGTTTTTCAGAGCTCCCTGGCAAATCCATTATACTACCTCCATTTGTAGAGAGTGGTCATAACCTTACATATCATCTTACGCGCAATGGACGAAGCATCGCAGACCGTGTGGTCTCTGTTCTTGGCTTTGCCTGTCCGGACATCACTTACAGCCCGACACTGTATCCAATCACTGCCATCCTTCTACATTTCATGACAGGTGAGTTGTCCTAGCCTCTTTCAATTGTTTCTCAGGCTGTCAGAGCTTCACACAGGCGCGTAGGAAGGGGGGGGAATGGGGGGAGTTTCCCCCCCACTTTTTACCGTGACCCCCCCACTTCAGAATCTTAGAAATTCAGTCTCGCCGTAAATACGCACGGAAACAAATTCTGAATAACGAATTTTAAATTTTTGAATTTCACACTGTGATTCTTTTGTTTTTGTAAATGAGAAAAAAGTCGGGATGTTGTGACACGGTATTGCAGTCCGTATACTGGGGTACTGGGTGTGTTTAACGAAGACTTGTTTGTGGCTGGTTAGTTTAAGTTATGACTTGACACTGACAGTGGAAGGAAGGAGAACCTCAGAATAATGAAGAAAATACCTTCAGCTCTTTTGAACTGGCTCAAAAGCCATGCATGGTCTATCTCTTAACTATTCCAATTTATTTTTAGTTTTATAGTTTTTACTGTACAAAAAATACATTAATTTGGTATTGCATTCAGCACACGATTTTTTTCTAGAACGCACCAAACACACTCTAAAAACCTAATTTTCAAAATTTTCGCCTGCGGCGCTGTTGTTGGGGGGCTTCGCCCCCCAAACCCCCCGTGCTTGGCAGCAGATTTGTTGTTCCCCCCCCACTCGAAAAGGAGTTCCTACGCGCCTGGCTTCACATCTCTACATTAAACAATTGACCTACCGTACCTAGGTAGACAGACCGGTAAAACTCTAGTAGGGGCCAGCTCAGTTTGGTAAATAAAAACAATTGAAAAAATTAATATACTGTAGCCCCTATACCACCGGGCGCCACACATTTTTTGGCAAGTCTTTGTAGAAAGCTAGGCTAGGAGGGTGACATAATTCAAAAACGATAACCCGGTACTTCTCAAGATTTTGACCACTATGGAGATGCATGGGTTTGGGTTATAAGGGGTATGTTTCAAGAGCCCCATCGGCGGAGGCAAAAAATTTCGCGGTTTTTCCTTAACATAACTTTTAGAGCGATCTTAGTACGGAAGGCACGAAATACTTATTGCAACAATTGCCAAGGAAACATAATTTAAGCTATGGAACTGAAATGGTTGTTTTGACTAGTTTGAAAGTGACTTGTCATATTACTATGTAGGTCTACATAATATTTACTTTAGTATTTATTTCAAAATAAAACAAGGTAGTATTTGGAAATACGGCCACCGCCCATTTCCGGCTTGCAACCGGTCACGACGTCTTGCAACACCACCTGCACTGTTTTAACATTACCAACGAACCGGCCACCTGTAAACTTTGTAATGAAGAAGACCAAGACAGAGCGTATCTCTTTAGATGCTCCACCCTCAAGAGTGACATTGACTCCCTGCCCGATGAACTGAGCAGGATAGAAAAGGAGGCAGTTTTATATTGGATAGCAAGACAAAAGAATGGCTAAAGAGGCCAACTTCGCATAAGAAAGGGAAAAAAAAGAAAAAAAATGACAATTAAACTGTCCTATGCGGGAAAACCGGGACAATTACCCGTCCTAGGTAGTGTCTCTTGGGACACCGGGACAGGTACCTAAATACCAGGACTGTTCTGGGAAAACCGGGACGTTTGGTCACCCTATGCAAGGTCTTTAAGGGGGTCGTGCAAAGTGCGTTTGGACCGCCGGTCTTGACTTCTATTAAGTGCTAACTGTATCATATTGATATAGGGCCTAAGCTAGACCAATAAACAGGCCTAATCTAATAACAAATATTTTAAAACCGTACATGCTTTACCCAAGCCCTCTAACGCCCCCCCCCCCAAAAAAAAAAACAGAAAATGGGTGTGGCGGTATACTGGAGTTTTACCTACAGATCTGTGGATATGCAATAGGTATCCAAAATTGTTTACTCCTTGATGTCAGCCTAGTTGGTGCTCTAGGCTCTATACTAAAAATTCAAATGAACAATATCATGGTTGAAAGTAGAGTAGACGCCTACTTGGAATGTTGTAAGATTTAGCCTACCCTAGTTAGCAGTAGTCATACGTACCCAAATGTATTTTATAGATTCAAATCTTTTTCGGGTAATTTCATGACTCCTTTCCGAGTAGCGATCCAGTGGAAACTTGTTCCTCTGGTCAGATCGTAATAAATGTTTACCTATGTAGGGCCTACGAAATATATTTTACTACCACTACCAGCTAGTTTTGGGATGCCACGGGTGCATCCACAATCTCCAGAGGCAGGTATTTGAGGTGAAAATAAAAGTACTGAATTTTGTTTTTATTATACCCAAAAGCGGTGAATAGGTGGTGAAAATAATTCAACATTTTCGTTTTTAAAGCTCAAGGTATATCTCTCTACCCCCTGATATTAAAAAAAAAAATGGTTGTGACACCCTGTAGAAGAATTGCAGATTTCAGAGGCAGGTATTTATGGTAGAACTTATTTTCATCTTTGGTTTTGTTCTGACCAAAAGTGTTGAAAATTGTTTATAATTTAATTTTTTCTTTTTTTAGCTGTGAAATTTAGTTTTTACCATAAATACCTGCCTCTGACAATCTCCCTTCACCCCAACCTCCAGTGGATGGCACCCCCGAGCGAAAATGACCCAAACAGTGGCAGCTGGAGTAGGAAGATAACGGCGACGTAATTAAGGCATTCAGGATTTCGGTAAACTGTAAAAAAAAATCTATTTCAGTTTTCCGGTTTGATTTAGAGTGTTGGAACATTAAGTGTGAGACACAGTCCATCACCAACACTGGCACACACTATACTTTCTAGCTGTGCTTTGCACTAAACTGTCGGTAAACCTATTTTATTTTCAAGTCTTACGAGAAGTCTCTGAAGCTAACAAAAAGTTACTGGCGTTGCACGATTTTTTTCGTTAGACTTTACAAAATTTGACATTGTACCGGCAGTTGAAAAAAATTGTGCAATGCAGAAATCATTACCCTTATAATTAGGTTCTAGATAAAGGTGTGAAGAAACAACAAGCCTACACAAAAGACTGCTGCTAAAAATTAAATTTTGGACTAGATGATTTGATTTGGGCACTTTGAATATAATTGTTTATTCTGGGGTTATATAACCCATTACAATCTTGTAGAAAACATGATCACCAAAATGAATCGATTTTAGTTTGCAACCCATCAAATAGGCCCTACTTGTTTATAGATCTATGTGGATTGTAATGCCTAATACTTATACAGCATTGAATGTGTGTCCCCTTGTTTTTCAGAGGAAGAATGTTATAACTGTATGGCCAGCCTAATTGCCTCAAAAGACAAGATGTTCATCACTCAGACTAAGCTGCTCTATGAAGTCACATGGCGGACAGTCATGCAAGTCTCGAAGAAGCATGTCGTGAGTTTTGCATTTCAGTTAGCTAAGCGGCCTATGCCTCTATAGGGGCTCAAGACAATCCAGCTGATTACTGATTAGCCTATGTAATCAGTTGGTTGATATTTGTGCTGAAAATAAAAGGCAATTTTCATTTATTGTTATGCGCAAAAGCGGTAAATAAGGGGTTTAACAAATTGTTATTTAATTTAAAGTTGTGTAACATAAGATGAGATGTGTTTTTTAGTTGTCAACATTTTTGGGAATTATGACAGTTTAAAATAAAGAAATGTAGGGGAAAGTCATTTATGCCTAAAATGGGCCTCGGCTTGGCACGTATGGTGTATAAAGAAACTTGTATCTGGGTTGGACAAAAAGTACCAGCAGAAAAATTAAATTTCAAGGTCATTTTGAATTTGGTGTAAATCTGCAAATTGTAGTTCGCTATGAGAATGAGACCTAGGAATTAGCCTAGATGGTTCTATTTAAGGCAAATTCTCATTTTAAATTTAAATAATATGCTTCTAGGCAATGCATCGTAGCCTACATGTAAAAAAGCAAACACCATTTTTATAGGCTAGTACAGTATATTAGTGCTGGGCTATGACATAACATTCAATTATCGATATCACACGAAAAATTTCGATATGATGTCGATGTAGCCCTACGGTATCAAAATGCAATTGTTTGTAAAAAAATAAATTAGGTATCAAAAATAAAAAAATTAGTCTATTTTTTAAAATTTATGACCAATTATAGGGTTGATAAGTTATCACCATAAACTCATTAACTATTTTTACGATCTAACAATCGCATTTTATGACCCGGCACCTCCACCATATGCACCAGCCAGGTTAATTTAATTTCAACTACCTACCCGGCACCCCCACCAAAATTATGAAATTTAGCATTTTTTGTGTAAATTTTGATATTTCGATATTCAGCCAAATATCAATAGGCCTATTGATAATATTTCCACTTATGGATATCGTATCCAAATATCGATTTTTTTGCCCAGCCCCTACTTATTATAACGCTGCGAACAGTGATTCAAAATTGTGACTATATCTCTGTTATTGTTTTTATTAGCTACGTCCCAAAAGTTGAACGTGCATTTAATGTGATCAGTTGACGGTCAAATTTGAATTCAAATCTATTCGCAGGCATCAGTTCAATATATTCGAAAACAATAGGTGGCATTTGTCGCACTGGGCAGGTAGTGTAATCTGATTTAAATTTTCTCATTTTAATAAAGGATATCTCATCGACTTTTAGGGTGCCCTACCATATCTGTTTCTGACATACTATTGTTAATGTTCCGTTTGAAAAGTTAATAATCTGTGATGGTTTACGTGTAGCCAGGCTTAACAAAATGTTTATACAATATAGAGAGTCGATCGTTGTCACGGATATCGCAACGATTCGCCTCAACTGGATCAACTTACAAAACCGAGTGACTTATGGTAGAACGACGCCTGTGGTCAACTCCGTGCAGTTATAGAATCGCATCCAGGCCTATTGTGATATAATCAGCCAGCCTCGGGAACATGATTGAAACTGTGACTAAATCCTCATGTTCGATTGTTTTTATTGCTACATACCTAAAATGTCTGAACGTGCATTTGTTGTAGATCAGCTTGACGGGCCTCGTAAATTTGTTTCCATTCATTTTTTGCGGAGGCAACAGTCATAATTATCATTAGAAATACTCAGGGTATTGTCTGCACTTGTGGTGCACAAGGTAGTAGGTACTCTGCCTTATATCTTTTTCTTTTACATAACGATATCTCATCCTTCATTAAATTACTGTCCACACCATCGTGATCCGACGACCTTCAAAGTTTATTCAATTGCTCTCTGCTTACTTAATCAAGCAATAAAATGAACCAAGGAATAGGCGTAGCCGACATGGGACGCTAAAAATTGTTTACTTTCACCAATAATCAATCAATATTCTGGAACAACATAAATGTTGCCAAAAATTAGGCACACACACTCTGACGCAGACTAAAACTGACTCGACGCCGAACCTGATTTCCGGTATTCGACATAGTACTTACAATCCGTTTCTCGCTATTGTACAGGAAACACTTCGACAGTGATTGTAAACAAACTCATATTCGATGCATAGTTATATTGCTTAACCGAATACGATCCGACACGTTTGAATAAGTGTTATTTCACATCTGTTTCATTGTATTACATAGTAAGTACAAAATACCCTAAGTTGATTTTGTCATAATAAACCAAATGCCACCGCCTTATAGCGTGTAGTTCTTCATCATGGCGTGGATTTTAACGAAGTTGATTGCTAAACTGGTAAATCTTGCCAAGACGAAGTCACTTCGAACGGAACGAACTCGGTCACAGTCGAATTTCTCGGCGTCAATATTCAAACCTCGTAAGTACCCTCAGTAGCACGGTAAATGACTCATGACTGACAATCTCCTGGAACGAACATGTAAAACATGTTTCCAAAAAAACTTATGCCGCACTACACTCGTTGAACAGACTAAAAAACTTTCTACCAACTAAACTTAAAACTATGCTCGTTCAATCACTTATCAATATCATGCCTCACTTCGACTATTGCAACTTTGTTTACAATGACATGACAGAAGAACTTTCAATCCGACTGCAAAGAGCCCAAAACTCGTGCATGTACGTTTCATATTATATTAGGCATAAAAATGTCTGACCACATAACCCCCGGTTTTAGACAACTCTGCCACTACGGGTTTCAACATTTCCGTAGGTGCCAGTCCGCCTCGGGCTGTGGTTATCAATCGTTTGTAATGAAATGATGTTGTTTGCTTCTAGAAAGCTGCTGCTGTCTTTTTATCTCGCCAATGCCCTAGCACTCGTACGGAGAGAATCTATATGGACTGGATATGGTGGATTCTCCAAGGGTTGCCATTTAATCACTTAGTAAGTAAAGCCGGTCTCTCTCTCACCCATGGTTCAATTTCACACGGTTTGATTAGCAATATAGCATGCAAATGTGCACAAGCTGTTCACTACAGCAGCTAGTTAACCAATCCATTTTGATGTTGCATGTTGTTGTATGTTGCATATTGTTAATGCTGTTGCATGAACAAGCAGATTTCTAGTAGTCACCATCTACCCGATAACTGATGAGTGATGTGTCCCAGGAAAACAATAAGAATGTTATCGTGGACTAAGGTAACAACTTTATATTAGCTGCAGTCGTCATCAGCAAGTGAAATTGTGTTGGTGTAAACATCCCTGTAGGTTGGCTTAATGTCCCCTAACATGTAAACTCTTCTTCAGTTTAAGTTAAATTGCCATTAATTAGCCATCTATCATACTCAATTATTGCATATTTATGGAGAGCAATTAAAGAGATAGGTACCAACAGCTTACCGGAAGTGGAGTAAGTAAGCCACGATCGATAACCAATAGGCCTATCCTATAACAAAAAGACAAACACAGAAACTACATTAACATAACTTTTTCGGTCCACAAGACCTGCCTCGGTGAGCATGATTTTGCATCAAGATAGCTCTTAAAAATTTAACAGATCAGCCTACATAATTAATAAGCATGCATTTCAGATGATGGTACGGAGCTTAGCTGTAGTAGGCGTACCTACTAGTACTAAAAATATAATAAAAAAGTGACAAAATACTACTGTATTGATCTAAAAATGTCATTACTAGGCCTACTATTGAGTATTGACAGTTGCTTCCATAGTTAATTAAGCGAGCGTTTCCATTTGAATCTGCCGGAAAAAATAGTCACTGGTTTTTTTGTTTTTTTGTTTTGTTTTGTTTTGTTTTTTGTTTGTTTGTATGTCACGCCATAACGTTCGAACGGAGGCTCGGATCGAGTTGAAATTTTGACCATCTGCAAGCTTCGTTCTCGATTGAATGCCATTAGTTTTGTGGTAAAATCGTTCAAAAAGTTAAAAAGTTACATTAAAGTTAATCGAAAGTTTTTTTTTCAAACTAAACGTCGACAAAATCTGAGGTGGCCAAATCATTTAGAATGTCCGTCCGGTCACGAATATGTTAATTTTATTTTGATCCGATAAGTAGTGTAGATGGAAATTACATTATAACAAAAGTAACGTTACCATGGCAACATAAAGCCGCACGAGAATTCTGGGCATTATGCACTGCCACCTAGAAGTAATCAAAATACTATCGATGAAGCAGTGTATTATTTGTTACCAAAGAGTTTAAATAGTTTTCCCAAGGAAATGATGTCAAGGTCCTCTAGATGGCGGTGGATTTTATCCACAAAGTAAAACCCAAATACCTTGGCCTTAGCAATAATAAATAATATTGGAAACATGGCGCCGTGAACAGCGAACGTCGCAAATTTTAAAATTTAAAAAATGTGCAATGTGGGTCTAGCTATAGCACGTGCTCGCTTATCAACGCGTCCAACTGAGCGTTTCCTAGTAATACTAGTACATATTATTACATACAAAAATTAAAAAAGACCTGAGGACTATCCTCATAGAAAAAGAGTACTATTGGACATAAAGAACATAAAACCCAGCCTGAAGGGCTGGGGGTGACAAAACTTTTCACCTGCTGATGACAACTGCAGCTAATTTAAAGTTGTTTGTAACCTAACAAGTTTTGTCACCCCCAGCCCTTCAGGCTGGGTTTTATTTATGTTCTTTATGTTCTCTATGCTTTTCCAACCTGTCAACCCTTCTCCAATCATACTAAACTAGCCAATTGGCCTTTTCCTATTTGTAAGAAAAAGAGTACTATGATATACAAGACTTTATGAAGGATCTGGATAAGATCAGTTACGATCGATAGAAAAGATTATTTAGGTAGATAGACCAGAAATAAATTAAGACCAATCGATCATCAGTGATCTTTCACCAGTCATCATATAGTATCTTATTTTATACCACTAATATGTTGTAAAGACTTGACATAGTATGATTACCTAAATATTAAATACTAATACTACCATGTGTAATCTTTGCTCATCAATAGGTCTACATGTAGGTAGGGTCTACATTCCTTCATAGTACTTTTCTTCCTGTTATTATCAGATAACAATGTTAACCATCAAGTGTGTGTGTGTATATATATATATGTTAGTACTTTAGACAGAAATTAAAAGTGACTACCCCGTTGTAGTCACTTTTTTAATTTCTGTCTAAAGTACATACTAACATAACAGCGTCATAGTCGCCTACTATAAAGCCAAGTTTAAACATATATATATATATATATATATATATATATATACATCCAAATTTGGTTTTAGGGTTTTTGTTCGTGTATTTCCTCTTCTCTCTAGCAGGCCTTCACAAGGACCATTGTCAGCTGGTCGACGTTTCGGCTGAATCACACTCTTCTTGCAAGACCTAGAAGAGAGAGCGATAACTAGTGCCACTCTCAAACCTGACGTGTGGCTGCGTTACGTCGATGACGTGTTTGCTATATGGACGCACGGGCGAACGGAATTAAATCAGTTCCTCTTACATTTGAACAACCAACACACTAACATCAAGTTTACGATGGAAGTGGAAGAACAAGGACAACTTCCGTTTCTTGACGTGTTGTTAATTAAAAAAAGTAATGGGTTACTTGGCCACACTGTTTTTCGCAAGAACACCCACACAAATAGGCTTTTGAACGGTATGTCCCATCATCACCCGGGACAACTGAACGCGGTCGTGCAGACACTAGCAATTCGTTCAATCCGTCTGACTGACAACGAACATATGGATGAGGAGTGTAAACAATTACGCAACATACTGATCGCTAATGACTTCTCTGAACACGTCGTAACGAGAGCGTTAAAACGCGCGAAAGAGAACATTGTGCGTACAAGACCAGACGACGAAACTAAACCACGCTGCACTGCGCTCCTGCCCTATGTTCAAGGTGTTACGGATAGAATCGGCAAGCTGTTACACCAACACAACATCAGGCCAGTTTACCGGACGGACCGCCAAATATCATCTTTTTTGAAGAACGTTAAAGATGTGGATCCACTGCATAATCATGGAGTGTACGAGATCCCATGCGTGTCTTGCGAAAAAACTTATATTGGGCAGACAAATCGAAGAATCTTGGCTCGTGTTCAAGAACACAAGCTAGCTGTACGGAAAGGTGAAAAGACGTCTTCTCTTGCCCAACACGTCGCAACAACGGGTCACTCTATCGACTTTGACAACACACGTGCTCTGATAAGAGAAGAGCACTTTCGCAAACGTGTGATTAGAGAAGCAATAGAGATACACAAACGCCCCCACACGATGAACAGGAGGGATGACGCACTCGTCTTGCCAGCATCTTGGAGGCCTGCCTTGGTGTCACACTCAATACAATCTCAACACCCCCAAACTATGCCCATGCCCCCTAATGTACAGTGTATCACCTCGCCGCAAACAATAGATGCGGAAGAATACACAGGTCCGACTACACGTAGCCGAAGCCGTCTGGTTTAATGTTTGTTTGTTTTTGCCCGGGCTGAGTCGGGCTGCGTGCGCACCTTGATTACGTACATTGAGTTGGAGAGTATATAAACTAGCAGAGTTGTTACGCGAGGTCATTCCCACGTCTGCAGTCGAGGCAGCAGCAGTAGTTTTTTCTGAGCTGTTAGGGTTTTGTCCTGATGATGGCTGATGTGATTCAGCCGAAACGTCGACCAGCTGACAATGGTCCTTGTGAAGGCCTGCTAGAGAGAAGAGGAAATACACGAACAAAAACCCTAAAACCAAATTTGGATGTATCTATGACTGTTCGTGAAAACCTACGTGCTAATATATATATATATATATATATATATAGAGAGAGAGAGAGAGAGAGAGAGAGAGAGAGAGAGAGAGAGAGAGAGAGAGAGAGAGAGAGAGAGAGAGATTGTATTAGAGTGAATTTAAAATACCTAATAGTACATGTACATACTTTTCTGTTTAATTACCTTATAAACTTTGCTATTTTACTGTTTGTTTTTGGATGAGCGTAGCGAGCGAAGCGAAGATTCCATTTCACTACACTGGAGAAAAAAATCCGGAATGTTTTTTTTTTCTTTCTTTTTTTTTGTATTTTTGTGTGTCTGTTAAAACGATTCCGGCTAAACCGATACTCCGATTGCGATGAAATTTTATGGAGGCCTTCAAAATCTCTGAACTTAGAACTGCCACATTTTTTAGTACAATCGGGAATTTTTTTCTCATAAAGAACTCGGATTTTTTGATTTTTTTCGATTTTTTAAACATTTCTTCGACTTGTAACACCTACATGCTTTATCCGATTGTAATGATTTTTTCACAGAACCTTAATTTTATGAATTTATATATTCATGTGAAATTTGAGCGCAATCGAATAATTATTTCTTATGAAAATCGCAATTTTATGATTTTTTTCTTTTTTAAAATTACTATTTATAAAAAAAAATAAAAAATAATGTTAATTTGTTATTTTATTTTATTTTATTGTAAAAATTTCTTCGACTTAGTAATAATTTTTCACAGTAAACAGAAAATCCGCATAACACATGGCAGCTCAATGCACCAATTACGCTCATCCAACAACGCGGCGGGACTTAAGCGTTTTCCGTTTCCTAGTGTAAAATAAGCCTTAGTCTTAATCTAAAAGATGTGTTTCAAACTCTGTAAAAATGTTAAAGAAACAAGGCATAAATAAATAAATATTATATACAGTTACCATATTAATAATTTGTATTTCTGTCACAGGTTCGAGTTATGGACTGTTTTTTCAACGAAGGTATGAAAGTGTTTTATCGTGTATCCATGGCAATATTACTCCTCTTCTACAAGCATTCGACTGCCACTAACTCGGAATGGATGCAGATGATCCAGAAGAGTGGTGTAGATTGTGCACTCACCAAATTTTGCAAGGAGATGCCTGTGTCACCTAGTAAAGTGAGTATCACTATTAGGGTGTCCCAAAATGCCACAAAAAAAAAAAATTACAAATAGTAAGTCTCACCCCCCAAAAAGTTTCCTTTAGACTTTTTATTTGCACTAATAAAATTATAGCCCATTTGGAGTAAGTTTAGAGGTCCCCCAGGGGCTCCCAAATTCTCATATATGCCGGGAAAACATGCATTTACCGGATTTTGTATTTTTAGCAGTTTTGCGGGGAATTTTCATTTTTTGGGTTAGTGGACATGCTAAATGAAGGTAGCATCAAGTACCTACACGTTAGTTTTTGCACTGTTGGCCTAACGAGCAACAGAAGCATATTTGCTTCAAGTAGTTGAACTGCAACGAAAAAAGTTTACCACATGCTATTGTGATGGAACTAATTCACATGTAGCCTTGATATGACAAAGAACGTAGGCCTAGATATTGTCGTAATGTCGCAAATCTAGACAAAAGTCTATAAATTATGGCAGGGTTGCCGTTTTTACGGATTTTATCCGTTTTAACGGATTTTGAGGGTGCAAAACGGATACACGGATTTTTAGTCCAATTTACGGATTTAAAAAAAAAAAAAAAAAAAAAAAAAATTTTTTTTACGTTTTACGCCGTTTTTAACTAGGGCTGGTCAAAAAATCTATATTTCAATGCGATATTGATAAGTGGGAATCTTTTCGATGTATAAATATCAAAATTTACACCAAAAATGTAAAATTTCGGAATTTTGGTGGAGGTGCCGGGTAGGTAGTCTAAATTAAATTAACCTGGCTGGTGCATATGGTGGAGGTGCCGGGTCATAACACGCGGTTGTGAGATCGTAAAAATAGGCATTTATGGTGATACCTTATCATTCTATCAACCCTATTTGGCCTCGAATCATTTTTTTTTCCCGATTGATTCGGGGCCTACAGGTTGGCTTGGTCGCTTTGATTTACTGTGTCCCACTGAAAATCAGTTATATAACTGAGTGGGTAGACTCTTTATACATTTTTTTTAAATTTATTTATTAAAAATAGGCCTACCTACTCTATAAAAAAAATTATATATTCAATTTTTTTACAACAATTACATTATGATATATCGATATCGTATTGAAATTGGTACATTTAGGCATTTTAAGGATTTTTAAGGATTTGGGTGTTTCATTTAAGGATTTCTAAGGATTTTTGATCTGCTCAAACAGGATTTTTATTTTTTCTTGGTGGCAACCCTGAATTATGGGTTTCCTCCAATTTTTATAAATATTAACTTTCTAAGCCAAACTCATAAATATTAATTTGGTAGATATTTATAGAAAGTACCTTTTAAGACCTCTCCAATGAAATATCATTGTATGCTATTAATACGTCACCGTGTCAATTGTGTATGGTTTGGATCTTTTTGGCCAAATAAAACCACTCGCACACACACACACACAGCCCTTGGGGGACCTCTAAACTTCAACCAAATTTGCTTAAATTTTACAAGTGTTCATTTGATGGTATTATTAAACTTTTTGAATGGTGAGACTTTCATTTTTCAAAAAGGTTTTTTTTTTGGGACACCCTTATCACTATCAACAATTTGTATTTTTGTGAGTTGTGTCACTTGTGTGTGCCATGCCTACGTACGCTATTTATAGAGCCCCGCATTTTTCGCAAGTGGCGGTATAATAGCTTTTACAACGAAATTGGGAGAAATTTGTTTTTTATACCGAAATTGAGATAAAATTGGTTTTTATACCGAAATTAATGATTTTTAAGTGCAAAAAATACAAATATATCTGTATTATTCACTGAAAACTCTATTTATTGTCAATACAAATGGTGAAATTATGCGTAATGGCACCTTGTCCAAAGCATTTGTAATGCAACTGAAGAATAATTAATTTCATCATATTGAATTAGAAAATTAACATTATTAAATTTGCATTTTTAACTGACACACACTGCATCAATATTGTAAGTCCGCTCCTAACGCTGTATTAAAGTAAAGTATTGCTTTTAAGATCTAATATTTTACCAAAATTGGTACTTTATTTACCGAAATATGCATATTTTTGTCCATTTTTAACACGAAATTCATAAGTTTTATTTACCATTTAATCTTGCCCTTAGCTATTTATAATGCCAATTGGCTAAATACGATTGATTGACAAGTGGCCTATTCAGCTGGCATGCACAGAGTGCACTTGCAGTTCACACTGAAACGTCACTGTGACGTCATGCACTCGACTAGTGCAGTCCCCAGTCGAACACCCTAGTCCATACCAGTGCAGAAAAACTCTCACTGGCCTCTGCAATCCAGTGCAGTCCAGCGCTGCACTCGACCAGTGCGCCTTGTCAGTCGAACAAAATATTGCACTCGATTTAACAGTCACATACGCAATCCGCGCTTGGTGCAGTCCAGTGCAGGTCTAGTGCAATCAGCTGAATAGGCCAAAGGAGTCATTCATGGGCCAATTATAGTACTGTAGCTGGCTGTGTCACTTTTGTAGGGATTTCTATTGTTTCTATCTATATGTTAATTAGGGGTGGGCGAACGTTCGAAAACTCACTCCGAGTCAAGCTGTTTTTGAAGTTCGGCTCGAGCTCGACTTTTAGGCTCGAGAGAGTAAGTGAAAACAATAACACAAAGTTAAATTGAAGTCTTCGCTTTGCTCATCCAACAAGACCTTCTTCATACCAATCCTCACATATGCGGAAGAAACCTGGACTATTGGTGATAGAGAAGAAAGCCAAATACAGGTGGCGGAAATGAGATTCCTGAGGTGCACAGTGGGCAAGACAAAAAGAGATAGAATTAGAAATACGAACATCAGGGAGATGCTTGGGGTGGAGAAGTTAGGTAACAGGATGGGAAGGACACGGCTGAGATGGTTTGGGCATATGAAACGAATGACGGAAGAGAGGATGCCCAGGAGAATGTATGAGAAAAGGATTGAAGGAGGAAGAAGAAGGGGAGACCAAGGAAGAGATGGAAGGAGACCATAGCAAGAGACCTACATACTAGAGGAGAGAGCTGGGAGGAAGTAGCAGAGACACGATTGTGGGAGGATAGAAAGAAGTGGAAGAATTTGGTTGCAAAACCCAAACTGACCCTGCCAGAAGTAGGAAACAGCGATGGATAATAATGATGATGGTGATGATGTTACCTTAATAATACATAATTTATTGAAATAAAATGTTAAAAACTTAAAAATGTTAAATCTTATGTGATTGATTACTTTGTAAAACAGTGTAAACTAGCAATTGACATAATGTTAACTGCAGCGTTTAACCTTGCAGGTCCTACGAGCTGCTTTTGGTGTGCGTGCCCTAAGCTCTACCTCAATTACAAGAATATTTGTGAAGACGGAAATGGTGTTGAAGAGTCGTTCTGGCCCAAACAACACTTCACGGCAGCTTGTTCGATCTCGCTCTAGTGATAATCTTCCTACCAGTCAATCGCAGGTCAATGTACAAATGATGTCGCATACTCTTACCATCAAGGAGGTAAGATCAATATGTTTTCCACAAAAGCATATTAAAAATTTAATTATTTGCTTAAGTGCCCGGGGGTTGTAAGCTATGAAGTCCTGGTATTACCTACCAATTTATTTTTCTTCTTCTCGTTCTTGTTTTTTTAATTATCACCAGTGCCATGAACATTGTGGCAAAACATTATGGAAACAGGATTTTAACATGGTGGCTGCCATATGCTCGGGTGTGTGGAGGACTACATCTAACACAGTCTGCCACTACATGTCTCATACCTGAGCATAATCATCGTTCGTCTGTTTTGGGGAATGGTCGTGGGGCTCGAAGCCTCTCCCCTGGTATTCTTAGTCCGGGTGCGAAGCACCTTTAACTAAAAATCAGATGTGTGCCAGAGATGGGCGATGGACAGCGTCCTTGCGCTGCTCGGGTTGGTGACATAATGGCAGCAGCCAGCATATTAAATCTCCCGATTCCTGTAATGTTTTGCATATTAACGCTTTTAGGCATTAGAGATGTGCAAAAATGTTTTTTTAAGGTTTGAAAATTTGCGCCTTAAAAATAAAATTCGCGATTTGTCGCAATTTACCAAACAAAACACTTTTAAAAAAAAATCCAAGTTTCAGGATAATTTGATTGATTTTTATGATTTAAAGGAGGACTGACATGGTGATGGTAAATTGTAATATAGTGTTCTAGACACTATTTAACGACAATATGTGCCAGAATTAGAGCTGTCAGTCAGCATGGTACCTGCCGTTTGTGCGCATGCCTTTTCGTCTACTAGCATGTGACGACATACTGGCCTAGCCGCCTAGCCACTAGAAGATGATCGAGGCAGCAATATAATACCACACGGCAGTAAAAGTTCTTTATAATATTGTTCGCGCAATGAATGGCAGAATAACCAAAATGCGTATATGTACAGTAGAATATTCGTGCACGATCATGCCGGAAACAGATTGGAATTATGTCTCTTAGCGGCTTGGCAATTATTTAATGAAAAATAACACGCGTTTTAGCTTCTGTCTCCTCGCTTCCACCTGCCATTAGTGCAATATGGTTCGGGCCTCACCGGGAATCTTCGGCACACGCTACCGTCTGTTTCGGAAATGCGTGAGCAAGTAGCGACTGCATAATAAACTACCCTGTTCCTCTGTTGCACGATTTTACTCTCATCAAATTCAATATTGCCCTTTTCATGTATTGACATCATCATTGTAGCACCATGGACCATGGTTTGCTGGTTTCGATTCTCATAAAAATGCTATGAACTTTCACGTTTTACTAATAGCCCCTTAGGGTAGCTCTGTTCTTATTATGGACCATCCGGTGGCGAGCGAGGAAGAAGCCTGCTGGACTCGCCCTAAACACGTTGAGCGCAAGGCGGTCGGTGCGGGAGGCAAAAGTTAAAACACATGTGTTTGTATTAAATTATATTGGCAAGCCCCTAAACAACATAATTCAATTCTGTTTGCGGCATACTTTAAAGCGAATATTCTGCTCTATGTATGCAAAAATTGATTATGCTGGCGCTTATTGCGTATCAGATGTAAGAATGAACGTTTGCTGCCATGCAATATAACACTGCCGCTTCTATCGGGGCTGAGTGGCTAGGCCAGTGTGACGTCACACACTAGTAGACAAAAAAGGAAGACCAAATACCTCGAAAACGAGTTGACTTAGAGAAATGCTTTTTTCGGTAATCGTACTTATTTCTGACGTAAATCAACTTTGCTTAGCCATGCCGGTCCTCCTTTAAAAGAAAAAAGAGCTCATGAGAGTAAAGTTCAGAATCAGTTTTAATTTTAAGTTCAATTTCAGCCTTCAGTTTCAAAGTTTCCGACAGTTTTTACCAGAATTAATTTTGTCTACCCGACACCTCCACCAAATTTACGAAATTATGCATTTTTTATGTAATATCTTTTGATATGGATATGAAGTATTTTGAGCTTACTCTCGTTCAAACGATTATTACGATCTCACAATCGTGTTGTATGAACCGACCCGGCACCTCCACCAAAACTTTGAAATTTTTTAATTTTTTAAAATTTCGTGACCTAATTCGCATTTTAGGACATAATTGCTAATTTCACCACTAGTTCGCGGTATCAACTAAAATTTCGCGAAAATTCGCGAATTGGAAATTGGTACCATTCAATCACAATTCATGAGATTCATGTGCAAACTGAATTTGAAGGGATTATTGCAACTTTAAAAAAATTCGCAAATTTCGTTGTCACCATTTTTGCACATCTCTAGGCATTAGCAATGCTTAAACACATTTTAAGTAATGCATAATGCGCGTTATTGGGAGCTGGTGATTTTGAAAATCGTCCTTAGATAATTTGTTATTTTATTGCCTTGTTATAGGGTACACAAGAGGGAAATTAGGGAATAGGTAATATAGTTTTGATTGAGAATCAAACAATTTTTTGCAGTCAAATTATACCATGCTTAGAAAATCTTAAATACAAAATTATGTTGAACTAGCCTAGGCCTATTATCAATATTGTTGTTGTGATATAAATTGCTGAAAAAATTAGCCCTTACTGAGAATCAAATCTACATCCTCCAGTACTAATAGCAAATTAAATTGAGCAACAGTAGTTTGTAGTACATTTTTGTTACACACCAACATTGTCCATGAAGAGTGATAACTAGGAAAACGCCAAAGTCGTTGTTAAACGAGTGAGTGACCCATGTGTCCATAGTATCCGGTATCATTCCCCATACTGGGCTACATCGAGCCTTAGGTATATGGGAGAAAAGGCGATGTTCCCGAGTACTCAACACATGGCTCACTCACTCGTTTAACAACGACTTTGGCATTTCCCTAGTTATTTAAATTGAACATTTGAAATGCAAATCATGTTCAAAACGTATTAGCGTGAAACATTTCCAAATTTCCAAGATAAAACAAAATCAGCTAAGTTTTATTTCCCATTTAACACCCCTCAAAAATAATATGTGGGTGTAAAAATATAAAAAAGTTCGAGCTAATGGGTATCGAACCCCAACCCTCCGTGCGGTAGTCTAATTGCTTACCAATAGGCCATGCGAGTCACGTAGTTATCGTCCCACTAGCTGCTACTAAACAAATGCTATAGATATTTTAAAAATCACATTTTTATTTATTGTAGGATTAAATCGCAATGAATCTAGCTGATTTTGTTAGCAGTTCTCAGTAAACTCGTACCGGATGTCTGTTTAAAATTTCAGTCCAATTTGTTCAGCGGTTCGGCTGATTTTCGACGTACAGACAGACAGACACACAGAATCACAGAATGAGAGCCGTTCGAGTTGAATGGAGACACTCGGTCGCTCCGCTCCCTCGTTTAATGATAGAATATTATATAGGCCTACCTAGACTAGCCTACAATAGTTGGGCCAATATTATATCAATTTTTAAATTATTTGCCGTTGTAAATTGCAATCTTTAATTACAAAAATGAGCTTTAGCTCAATACACGGTTCAAATATATAGCGACACATTGTGTTTTTGTAGGTAGGTAGGCTGCTAAGTTTTGTTCTTTGGTGATGGGCCTACTATAGTGTTTTGTTTTGTTATATTTATGTAGTAGTTGGTGGCTGGTGTTGGTGGTATTTTTATACTTGGTATTCAGTGGTGTTGGTGGGCTGGTGGCAGCTACATTTTTTTCATCTACGTACATGATCATAACTCTCATGCGTACAATACACTGATATAGTTTTTACGTATTAGTTTGCTAGTATGAGATGTAAATTCAATACATATGCAATAGGCCTACCCCTACCAAGAAGATAATGCATTGCGACTGGGAATTTAGCTTCAAAGCCAAATATTAATGCTAAAATGGTGTGAATATTATTTTATTTCATAACCAGCAATCAGTGTGGGTCACTTCCAACATGGTTCAGGAAACTTTGATTAAATCATAAAATCTAATTTACTTCTTACCCTGGGCATGTCATTCAAAGTTTTAATCTATTATTAAATTAAAAAAAGCAAGGTCCCCGGAGTAGGTGACTTTTGAGTTTTGACTGAACTACAGAATGATAGTATGTATTTTTATTTTATATTAGATTTTTTATCAAACGATCATGGAGACGAGTTTTAAGTGCTCAGCTTTCTGTTTTTTCCGGTCAAACAGTTAATAACATCGGTACCATATTTTACACAAATGTTAATAAAGAATCAATCTATGATATTCAGCATGTGTACATTCCTAAATTAATTTTTGATTTTGAATAAAAAAATTGTGATATCTCCGTAATTGGATGAGCGTAGCGAAGATTCCATTTCACTACACTGGAGAAAAAAATCCAGAATGTTTTTCTTCTTTTTTTCTGTTTGTATTATTGTATGTCTGTTAGCACTATTTCGGCTAAACTGATACTCCAATTGCGATGAAATTTTATGGAGGCCTTCGAAATCTCTAAACCAAGAACTGCCACGTTTTTGAGCGCAATCGAAAAATTATTTCTCATGAAAATCGCAATTTTACGATTTTTTTTATTTTTTTAAAACATTTCTTCGACTTATAACACGTACATGCTTTATTCGAATGTAATGATTTTTTCACAGAACCTTTATTTTATGAATTTATATATTTGTGTAAAATTCGAGCGCAATAAAAAAATTATTTCTCATGAAAATTGCAATTTTACGATTTTTTAAATTTTTTTTAACTTACTTCGGCTTATAACACCAACATGCTTTATCCGATTGTAATGATTTTTTCACAGAACCTTAATTTTATGAATTTATATATTGTGAAATTTGAGCGCAATCGAAAAATAATTTTTCATGAAAATCACAATTTTAGGATATTTTCGATTTTTTTAAACATTCTTTGACTTAGGCCTATAACACCTACATGCTTTATCCGATTGTAATGATTTTTTCACAGAACCTTAATTTTATGAATTAATATATTCGTGTGAAATTTGAGCGCAATCAAAAAATAATTTTTCATGATATTTGCAATTTACGTTATTTTTTTATTTTTATTTTACATTTCGTTGACTTATAACACCTACATGCTTTATCCGATTGTAACATTTTTTATACAGAACCTTTATTTTATAAATTAATATATTGGTGTGAAATTTGAGCGCAATCGAAAAATAATTTCTCATGAAAACCGCAATTTTACGCTTTTTTTTGTTTAAAAAAAATTACGCTTATCCAACAACGCGCCTGAAAAAGCGTTTGCGAAGCTTCCTAGTTTACTCAATTTTGGTCTACATTGGGAATTTATTCCAAGTGTACAGATTTTTTTAACACAAATTTTTGTACTGGATAATTATCATCGTCTAAATCAGGCATGGGCAACCTTTGACAGCCTCGGGCCAATTCAAATTTTCTGTAGGGAGCCGCGGGCCGGATGCTTTTCCAATTTATTATTATTATTATTTATTTTTAGGTCTACTCCACTATATAAATTTTATTTTATTTGTATTATTTTGCAGTTATGCGGTATAATTTTATTTTTGTACTTTTCATCCACATCCAGGCCTACGTTCAGGTTGCAAACAATGGCAAGGCCACCAGGCTCCAAGGGTAGTTTACGTACTGCAGAATCTCATTTTTATGTACTGCCACCTTGTGCAGTGACATGATTATCGATCGTTGGAAGTGCAAGCAAACAGTGGGCCTTTTTAATGATATCTTAGAGACATTCCCGCGGGCCGGATGTGGCCCGTAGGTTGCCCATGCCTGGTCTAAATCAATGTGAACACGCAGGTTAATTTGGTAAATCGTAAGATAAGCGGTTTGATGGGAGTTCCTGATTGAAACCCATGTTTTGGATTTCCCATTTTTTCCATTTTGGACTTATGTCTCGCATTGGATCTTTTAAGACATTATTTTCAACCAAGTGCAGATATCAATAGAAAGGTACTTTATTAAAATTCATTTAAAATTTGGTGTCCAAATGATATCCAACCGTTCAGCATAATTCATCAATATTGGAGTGCGCGCATTTGAGTTGAGCCAAGGCATATAATCGCATCAACAATCGATTTAACATGCACAATTTTGTAAATCAATTGACGAATAAAATATTTTTATTACAACATTTGAGAATTATTGACATACTAGTATTGATTGTTTTGGCCAACATCCATTTTTATTTTTTAATATTCGAATTTTTTCAATCGTGATTTCAACTGAAATTTGTTAAATCTAGATACCGTTATGTTTCTTGCTGCTGCAGATTTGGATTTTTTATTGCCTTATTTATAAAATTGCAATTACCAGTACCTGATATGAGACAGTCCTCTCAAATACCAGGTCTAGACTCACCCCAAAACTGTCTGCTCTTTTGTATCTGAGCTAGGGATGTCATAGGGTACCCGGGTTACCCGAATCCAGAAATTACCCGAATCCGTTTTTCGGATTCGAATCTTTATCGGGTAGTTATTTTACTGAAAATGAAGGTTTTTAACCGCTGCGCCGTGCGTAGTAAGGAGCGATTAGAACGCCGCAGACCACCCACCATGCAGCTGACTGAGTGCAGACTGCCGGCTGCCCGGCCCGTCGAGCGAGGCTGGCCGGCCGGCGACCCCCCTCCCCCACCCACCCACCCACCCGCCGCTATTGAGAAAGGCTGGGCTGCCGAGCCAGACACGTCATTGTTCAAGCAACTTCCAAGTTGCGATGACGTCACGGAAGAGGACATGACGGAATGGGTGGCCGCCGACCGCTAGGTTTTGTCTCACAACAGTAGAAGATAAGCTTATCGCTGCCGGGTATCTTCTTACAGACGCTTCCGAACGACCTTCAACCGCTCGCGGGGGTGCGGGGGGGGGGGGGGTATGACGATAAAATGACGTAATTTGGGCTTTCAGGATTCGGGTTACCCGATTCCTGGAAGGCCAGGAACCGGATCCTAATTTTACTACCCTATGACATCCCTAATCTGAGCTGCAGTATTTTTAAGATGTCAACATCTGTTTTATGTGATTTAAAAAAAATATATACTGTCTACCTGAATACCTCTGTAAATTGCTTGATTTTTGTTATTATTTTGCCCTTAGGCTACCACCTATTTCAACTAACAGTTTTTTGAAAGACATGTTTGTAGTAGATCTCACCTTTCAAATCTAATTGAACACAGCTTAATTTTCTTAATATGTACTTAAATTTTACTGGGAATTTCACAAATTCAATCTTCTGTTTTGTATTTAAATTCTTTCGACTTTCTGGGCTGATGTCTCACCACGATTGTTTAAGGTGTATTCTTGCCAACTAGATGTGGACACCAATAGATTATGTTCTCTAATGTTCCTACAAAATATAATAGGCGTAGTGATATTACTAAGACCCCGTTTTTATTTCTCGCTTCGAACGCGGGTTAAAACGACGTGCGTAACTGACTTGCGTTTTCACTTACAGTTGTCAGCAATCACAACACAATGGCAACTAACCTATAATGTATTTATTGATTAATGGATTGGAGTTTTTGCATTTTATTGATTGCTCTAGGCTCTTCTAATAGTGAATAATAAATACCTACTATAGAATCAACAACCACAATATTACGTATATATTTGAGGTTATATGTAGTTTGTTTAAGTCGCTTGCAATCAGCTGGTAGCAGTGTTGGCCGCCATTGTCAAAGGTGACGCGAGTAACTCCGAGTTCCGACGTGGGTTGTTATTCCAACTAGCATTGCAACTCCGTGCGTTCACACTACATGTTACTCGCGTTATCGGCCAACCCTTGTAAGAAAGCGAGTAATAAAAACAGGGTCTAACCATCCAGCTGCAATCTTTAGAAACCTGGGCTTGTGTAAATGTAGGGCTCAGTCCATCTATTCTGTATAGTCAAACCTATATTGGAAACTAGTACATATCCCAATTGATACCCCCGTATGATTTCTATTTTGTTGACAGTTTCATTCCCGCGATCTTTGGCAGCCTCCTCCTATGCTTGGAAAGTGGTCTCCTGTACGTATCTGTACCACTTCAGTGTAGAATTTTCAGTTGGTATCCCAAAACATGTAGTCTTCATTTCGCTGATGATTTTTAACAACATGTATGCCTTAAAAATATATAATTATTTATTTTACCACATTTTCAGACAACTCATTTTGTGCTTTCATATTTATGTTTATAATTTGATAAGTGCTTCAAAATGACTGATGAGTTGACCTTCTACACTGTACATAACTACTATAGAGAAGAATAAACATGTTCCAGTTGGGGGAAAGATAAAGAAGGACAACAGCTTACCTTTAAAATGTTAGGTAGATTGCACAGACACAAATAGATGAACGGACAAGTTGTTGATATGTTCCGACTAACTTGTGGTCTTAATTACTCGGTGTGAGTAGAGTAACTCGAGTAGAGAGTTACCAGAGTTACTTGTATCTACTGTATTTGTGTCTATGCGACCTACCTAACGTTTTTAAGGTAAATTGTCTTCCTTCGTACCTTTCCTCCCACTGAAACATGTTTATTCATGTTCCCAGTTTAATTATTCTAACCATTTAGGCCTCATCTTTATCTACGCGATCTATAGAGTAGAGCTATATTCTGTGGAATACTTGTCAAAACACTGGTTTGGTCATCTCACATTATTGGTTTAAAGTCTGCAGTTACTGATTTATTTATTGGCAACACTCAAATATAGCAGTGCTGCCATTTTCCTTTATTGAAGTATAGTATTATAATATAAATTTAAAAACACATAAAATATAAATGCATAAAACATGACACCGGTAATGAAACAGTACAACATGCAAATTACAGTAAACATACAATTTGAAATGCCAATGATTGTAAAGAGCTACCGAGATACAAGCACCTAGTGAGTGTTCAGTTGCATATAATTTACACATAATCTGAAATCTGAAACATACTGAAAATATTTCTTTTTTTGTCTTTAAGAGGGGTCGCTGAGCTTGGCCCAACTGAAATGCGCGCACTCATGTGTTGATGATTTCTGCTAACGGTTGGTAATACCATTACCAAATTTTGCATGAATGTTCATGAAGTAGTACTTTTATATTGATATCCACACTTATTTGCAAAAAAATGAGCAATAAAGATCCATTGCCAAACGCAAAACGAAAAAAAAGGAAAATCCAAATCATGGATTTCAATTCAGGAAATTCCCCCCTAACCGCTTATCTTATGATTTACCAAATTAACCTGCGCATTCACATTGATTTAAACGTTGATATCCAGTATAAAAATTTGCGTTAAAAAATCTGTACACTACTCCTAAAAAGTTCTGCAATATTCTTCATTGTAGGCTATCTATTGACGAGGGTAGGATATCTATAAATGATTAAATTTGGAACCGGTTCCAGACCCCTCTGGAATTCTCCGTAACAAAATCTTCGATTGTTCGCGTGTGTAAAATGCCGATCGGCGGAGAACGGAGGAGGAGGAGGATGCAGTACTTGTAGCTTGTAGTAACAATGCATTTCTCATCAGTAATGAATTAATGATGTCAAATCTAAAATTGTATATCTCTACCTTTGATCAATCATAATAGGGAATATTCCACTTTTGTCAAATACTGTACAAATAGATTTTTTAGAAGAAGTATTTCGTCCCGATTAGCGATGGGATAATGTACACGTGTAAACGTGTACACCTTTTAATGTGTTTACACTTTTACTGTTTCTACGAAAATAATAAACGTGTGTGTCCCTATGCTGTGTATGGCCAAAATCTCGTCGAAAAACAGAACATTTACGCAAAATACTCGCTCGACTCCCGCTTGAGTGCATCAACCAAGCCGGGTGGCCCGGCCTCGCCTCAGGAGCCAGCTGGCTTGCTAGTCCAAGGCGCAGGTGCTCTGCGCAATAGGCGTGGAGTCAAGAGAGGAGCGATAGCTCTGTCTACCAGACTGACGCGGCGCACTGCGCAGAAGGCGTATAGTGAAACATTGGAGCGGGAAAGTGCTATCTCTACAGCTCTCCGTGTAGGTCGGACTGACGCATTGCGTCTTGCATCATCACACGGAACTCGGGATCTGCGCAGACAGGTACTTACCAGACTTGATCGCTACCAGCTGACACGTGAATAAGCGCTACACCAATAAAATAGATCACGTACTGTAAGTCACAAAACCCAATTTCTTTGTGTGCTCCTCGTTGGAACGATTCCTCATCTGCAAGATTTTTTTTACTCAGTCCCTTTAAAAATCGTTGGACCGAGGTTCCACTGTATACACCATTTTTGTTTAGCAAGTGGCAAACATTGCACAGTGTACGTGTACACGCGCTGACAGCCAAGAGTGTGCACGTTTAGGAAAGTACTCGCATTTGCACATCCCTAGTCCCGATTACAAATATATACTTGTTTTTCCGTGAAATAATAATCCAATGATTTATAGCAGTTTTAAAAACATAATTTTTTAAAATATTTTAAGCACCGCAAAAACGACTGACATCAGTACTGAGTTGCCTCCAAATGTTTGTTTCCCTGCAATGCAGCGCCTAGCGTAGCCTACAGTAGTGTAAACAGATGGTGGACATTTTACATTTACCGCCTAGCCGGAAAACGAGAAAAGTTGACATTGCTCTCAAAAAACAAAACTGAAACAGACCTAGGTCTAGGCCCAGGCATATAAAATTATTTATAATACAACAGTCTAGGCCAATCGTTAGAGCCCCTTGAAATTCGTGACTGACGATAAAACCAAAATATGTGCTAACCATTTAATTTCATAAAATGAGCATGAATTGATCAAATCTAAACCAGAATATGCCAAAATTGAATCACCGCCAAACACCGAAATAGGTGTAAATTTCGTAATAACACCGAAATTCACAAAATTAATGTTTTTAACAACGAAAAGCACTTAAAATGGGAATTATTGTTAAATTACGGTGTAATTTTCAATATTTTATGCAGTACAGTTCAACCAAACAAAGTTTTTATAAAATAAAGTTCAGAAAAAATTATAAATTTGCTCGTAGTAAATTACACCAGTCTGAACTTAAGTACATTCAAACTTGTTTGTTTTGTGGCAAGAATGTTATGCGAGCCTTGAACGAATATTACACGCATATAAATTGGTACCTAAATATAGATAAAACCGCTGAAAAACAGCTTTAAACCATTAACACCAAAATTTTAAATTTTAAAAACGAAATTCACTACAAAATAAAACCACTTTCACGGACCTCTACCAATCGTTGCTGTAGGATATAGGCCTTGATATGTGAATACTAAAATTACTCACTTGACAAGCCCTAGGCTTAGCCTGCCAACCCCAGGCCTGCACGTCCGTGTTCTGACACTCATCCCGCACAAAAACCTTACTTTGATGACTTATTAAAGCCTAATGTAGATTAAGAATAGCATGATAGTCCTAGGCTGTGCAAAAATTCAAGACAAAAATGCTTGTATTCCTTTATCACAATGATATCGTGCAATCTCCTGTCACATACGAAAAAAAAAAGAAAAACTAAAGACGGTGAAAATGTACATTGTTCTTTGGCTCATCTGGCAATTTAAGTGGCTGTGGAGTTGTGTTTGTTGTTGAGCGGATGGGCGAGCACCGCCGTCTGTATGTAAAGATGTACAAATATACGTACATTTAGGCTTCAAATTGGCCTTGACTCTACACAGTTATGACGTAGTACCGTCCAAAGATGGAGCACGCTCGTTTTTGGCACGCAAACTGGGGTTCAAATTTACTTCTTGTTTAAATTACACAAAATACATTTTTTTTAATTAAAAAAAGTGCAGTGATTACTAAGACATATATAAGAATTAAAATAAAATATAAAATAGAAAGTGGAATATTCCCTATTGAGCTAATAGGAAGAAACAATCCCAACTATCAGGAAAACGTCAATGGGAAAACATCTTGTAGCACCTAGGCCTATGTTTGATACACTGTTTCCAAACCCCGCACCACCACCATATGAGATAAACATCAATGTTTTACTAGGCCGCTTCGCGAACGCTTTTTTTTTAGTCACGTTGATGGATGAGCTTTTTTAAGTTTTTAGTATGCGTGGGATCTCTTTAATTCTTCAAGTTCCATTGTAAAATCATTTTTGTTAAATTAGTATAATTTTTATAAAGTAGTACTAATTGCTATGGTAATACCAATTAATAGAATTTAAAATATTTGGAGGTCCAAAGACTAGCTTTTTGTACGCATTGTAGGAGATTGTTGTCCAAGTTTCAATAGGTACTTGTTAATTATTTTATTATACACCTCAAAAACTAATATTAAAACCTTTATTTCTATGGATTCTGTCTAACTTTTTCTTTCAAAAGGTACTACATCACCATTATTCTTATGTCCATGTAAAATATGAACTCAATCTTCACCCATTTGGTCAGAATCGGCCCAAATGTCAACGAAACTATTGCATTAAAAATAAAAATAAATCTTAAAAGTATGATATTCATGAGAAATATTTCTTCGATTGTACCCAAAAATAAGGCAAGTCTAAGTTCAGAGATTTCGAAGGTCCCCTCCAATTTTCATCAAGATTGCATATTATGCCGTTTGGTCGGTAGAGCGCAAACAAACACACAGAAAAAATAAAAAAGAACATTGGGGCTAATTTTTTTGGGGGGTCAGTGGTATTGAAGTCTGCTTTGCTCATCCAATTATATTTATTTTGTTTTCTTCTACAATCTTTTGTGGACTGATTAAGAAGGACACTAACACTACCTATTTTGGGTACTCCCATACCCACGCTTGTTTGAATTAACGACAGTTTTCTGTAGGCCTATGTACGGTATCTGTACTTTAAACTATAAAATTCAACATCCTATTTTGACGGAAATGTGAAATTATAGTAACTAGGGTTGTGCAAACCCATTATTCTTGCTTCGAACTCGAACTTTCATAGTTTAGAAAATCGAACTTCGAACTTGACAAAAACATTTAACCGAACTCGAACCGAACCTAATGGGATATCAAACGGTTTAATAGGTAAAAATAGTGATAAGTCTGGACCGGCACCTCCACCAAGAAAGTATGTTGCCTGTAAACTGAGAACCATTTTTTGACGTGTCAAATAATAAATGCCCACACACCACTACAAATTAGATAAACCTTTTTTTTTAAACTTTATTTTCAATTGAACTTGGTTTGAACTGTTTTTAAGTTCGAGTTCGAATTTTGAACGTTCGCACATCCCTAATAGTTGTTTGTTGTTGTTGCTTGTTATAAGTATTTTGACTCTTTACTGTATTACAGCTACAATACTCTACTAGTAGTAACATGAGTTCCATATTAGGTATTCAATACTTTTTGGAGATATCGTGGTAAGACATAAAATGCCATACTACATAGTAACAGAACAACATACATAGGCCTACTCTCAAACTTACCTCAAATGTGCAAATATTCTAAATAAGTTTTGACCTGTTGTTTCAAGAGGAGTCACTGAGGTTGGAGCAACTAAAATGCACGTGCTTAGATGTTGATGATAGCTGCTGTATGCTTATAGGGTGTATCAAATTTTGCATGAATGCTAATACAAAAAATAAACTATTGATATCCATACTTGGTTGCAAAGAATTAGCCTAAAAAAATTATTGCAAGACACAAGTCAAGAATTAAAAAAAAATCCCTACCATGGATTTCTTTTTGTGAAATTCCTATTAAACAGTTTGTGTTTATCTTACGATAAACTAAATTAACCTGCAAGTTAAAATTGATTGAAACGTTGAGATCCAGTATAAAAATTTCAAATTTGCATTTAAAAAATCTATGCAGGTAGAATAAATTCTCTAAGTATGCCTACACATTAAATTAGTACATTACAGAGACTTCACCAATTTGTTATTTGAAGTTGATGAATATAATTGAGGAATGTGCATACAGCATACTAGATCTCATATATTGATTCTTTGTCATCGTTCACGTGAAATATGATAACCATGTTATTAACCGTTACCCGTAAAAAGCAGAAATCTGAGCGCTTAAACTTATCTCCGAACTAGCCTCAGCGACTCCTCTTAATATCTTTAACATTGGTTGCATTGCCCTTATCTACATAATTTGGTATGTGAGGAATAATTTCATGCTATTCTGTTGTATTTTTAGTGTACGGTACCCGGTTAATGATGTTTTATTTCCAAATCAGTGCAGTCCATAATATATTGTTTTTACAGATCCTTAGGCACACAATTGTTGTATGCTTGTTTCAGCAGGGTAATAATAATATGTATTGGAAGCTTTACCATGCTATGGTTGCATGAACAATTCTTCCTTCTGTCATAAATCATGTAAATGTTTAATATATTTACTCTTTTCTTCTCAGTGTCACTAAGCTATGATATCTTCCTGGCAGGGGTGTAGTCTTAAGCTAATAGTGCGAGTAAAGAGAACAGCTTTAAGATGGGCTCCATTATCTTGACCAGACTATGTGGATGTTTTTATGTTGTATTTTTCTCAATTGTTGTGTGCTTCTCTAATGCTTTCCGAGTTATTATGATCACATAGCACTATTATTCTATTAGATTTAAATAAACAATATTGTATTGCTACATATTTGTATGGGTAATTTGGATGAATTAGTGGCCTATTATCTTGTTGTTTGATATCTTAATAAATTACATGGTGTGTTTTATTAGCATCTACCAGCCTAAATGTTATGCATATATTTTGTCACCATTACCGTGATCTGAAATGTGTCATAAAGCTATTACATTTTTTTTAAATGTGATGAATTAATTAGGGCTTAGTTAGATAATTGTTTAGGTCCACACAAGTTTAAAAAAATGCTGATCACATTTTTAGACCTATTTAATGAAAACATAAATAAACATTAAATTAGATGATTCATTATTGATTCTCATTGACAGTGATTTTGTTTAAGGTGTGAAGGAACTAGGGATAGTGATGACATGGGGTTAAAAAAGTTCAAACCTTGTTTTAGGTATATTATTGGTGCGGAATGTGCTAGACACATTCTTCAATTTAACCCCTTCACGTCAGCATTTAGCAGCTTTTGCGTTTGTACGTAGACACTGCAGGACGAACAGTTAGGTGTGTTGTGTCTCTGCTATTTTCTTCTCTTCCTAGTCTGATATTGTGTTTGAAAGGGCTCAATGTGCTGTAGTGGTACACGAATACTAGGTATGCTGGGTATTTACATGTCTAGTAGAGGCAAAGAACTTATCTCTATTCATGTTTCTCGCAAATAGTTCCAGATACAGCATACTATGGCTCGGGTAGTAACCACGTAAAACATCAATTTACGAACATTTATTATTTTGATGACTTGATGATCGGCACGTTTAAATGCGGACGTCTGTAGAAATAATTTCAGAAATCATAGGTTTGCTACACCACATTGTCAATGGCAGTATACCTAAAGTAGTAGTCACCTGGTCTGTAGCCTAGCTCGACTACACCCCTGTTATCTGTATATGGTAACCTCTCCTCTGGCTGTGGTGCATTATGGTAATGGTTTGTGTTTTCCTGTGCGGCTGAAGGGGTGTCACTCACCCGGTGCACGGGTGTCATCAATGGGAACTTATCCCATATATAACACCCAGTCTCAGGTTGTAGACCAAGAGGAAGTAAGTATTATTGCATGCTGTAGACTGGATGTGCCGAGTACATTAGTTCTTATCAGCACCGCGTTTCAACATCCATTTTGTGTATTATTTCTGTATTTTGTGTACTCTCCTGGGGTTAGAAAGTGTAGAGATTTGGATTTTGGAATATACATATATATATATAAAGTAACTTTTTAGTTTGGTGGGTAGGAAGGATTGTAGCCCATTTAGTACTGTAATAGGAAAGTCAGAAACTTGATTCAGGGATCGAGCAAGTTATAATTTAACATTTTATAGGCTATGCATATTTCCCTTGTTCACATGGAATATTATTTTCCTGATAGGTTAAATTGTATTTTCATTGCAAAAAATCCTGCCATGATGTTCAACATATAAGCTCAATTTGTTGGCTCTTTAATTGTAACGTTTATAGTATTTAAGAGCTTGGCTGGCAGAAACTAGGAAAAATTAATACCGGTAGTAACATTCCATTTAGCAATGTGTTGTACGTAAATATAAACTACATTTCCTTATTCTTGTACTACGCATTTTCTACATGATTGTGATGGTTTGATGCTTATTTTGTACCATAAATCAAATTGATGAACTAAAATGTATTGATTATACATTTATAAACCAAACCCAAGCTTCTTAAGGTTGTTACTTTCTCTTACCCCCTTTGCATAAGGGGCAGTGATCTTCCAACATCTTTGTTAGTATTGTTAGTTCTCCCATATTAATATGATTCACTTGATCATTGTCAAGAGGTCTGTTGGATGGTCATGGGAAGCAAAATGTTATTGAGTGATATCATCTTTGCTGAAAGTTTGCTCAACTACCATAAAATGAAAATGTGTATCATTTATTGACTAAAATATGTTTTCTAAAATAATTATTTAACATTAGTTTTGGAGTAATATCATCATAAATGGTCTTTTAAGAAGACCAAAACTATTTTTGAACATTTTTTTTCGTCCATGCATAATAATGCTATATAGAATGTTTAAAACGAATATTTAATTAAAACTTCAACATTTCAAAAGACTAGGCTTTCATTTTCTAGAAGAGTTGGTATAAAACAATAAAAGCAAAACATCAGCATTAGAATAGAAATATAAACGAACAAAACCGCCTTTCAAAGGCAAACCAAATAGCAAGTACAAAAACAAATCAGGTGCAGTGAAAACCTTGTAACCACATCACTGTGCTAAGCTCTTTGCTTGACTTCTAGTCACCCTTCTCACAGGCTGATTCTGTTCTTCAACTGCTGTTGCAGAATCTCTGGAACTTATAGGATTAAAATGTTGACTTCTTGTCAACATTCTCGTTGGAGGACTCTGGTCTTCAACTGTTAAACGACTCTTGGACCACGTGTATCCAGCGCAGAGTCTGGATTACTTGCTTTTACGGTTTTCAGGCACCAATCTATTTGCCAAAACAGGCTTCCAAGACTGGGCCAGACGTTTACAATTATCTCGCTTGTTCAAGTTATGTTTTAAACATTCTATATAGCGTGATTATTTCCGTAAAGTGTAACATAAACCATGTATTACGAAAGCCTACAGCAAAACATATATATATATATATATATATGTATACACATTTCAAAATATCACATGTTCTTGTCATGGGTAAGCGTAAACAATGGTAAAAATATCAGCCATCCAACTTGTATACTTTTTTTATAAAAAGATCCACAAAGAAATGCTTTAAAAAAGCCGCAATATTGGGAGGACGTATCGATGATAAAATGTTCAAAAATAGTTTTGGTCTTCTCAAAAGACTATTTATGATGTTCTTACTCCAAAACTACTGTTTTATAGTTATTTTGGAAAACTTATTTTGGTGCCCACACAGTCTTGGTAATTAATCTTGCTAGCAGTCAACTACGTACTAGTTTGTAAACTTGCTGTTTAAAGGTTACGTACATACCGCCTACATATTGAAGCAATTTGCAGCCCCTTTCCCTTTCCCATTAATATATAGGCCTAATATATTATTAATTGGAATTGCATGATTTGCTTTACTTTGCTTTTTTGCTTTGCTTTGCTTTGCTTTGCTTTGCTTTGCTTTGCTTTGCTTTAGTTTGCTATGCTTTACTTTGATTTGTGTCTTCTTCATTTGTAAACCAATTAACTTTTCATTGTCAACTAAAACCATATTGTTCCAGAACACACACATTTAAGACATTAGGATAGATTTTGTACTTGTATATATATATATATGTCCAATACTTTATGTATTGTTCATGAATTAACACAAAGTATGCACACTTGTTAAAATGTGAATATTTTATAAAATAGAATCATTAATCTGTGGGAAAGGGGTTTGATTAAATTTGAAAGAATGCCATTGGGCTGAGAGGTCAGCTTGTCTGGAGAAGAGTCTACAGGTTGGAAAAATAGATGCAATTAAACTATGTACTAGGAAAACGCTTAAGTCCCGCCGCGTTGATGGATGAGCTTTTTTGTAAGTTTTTAGTTTGCGTGGACACTTTCCTTTGCAGTTTTTTAAAACTTATGCATGTAGGTGAATTTGTCAGTTTCTATTGTCTTTAATTAGACTTATAAACCTAAAAAAACTCATTTAAGTCCTTTAGTTTGGTTCTGGTAAACTGTTCAACTTTTTCTTCAAAAGCATAATCAAGTACTTTAATGCTAAGTTAGAAGCTAAGTGTTATGAAGCCTTACCCATTTGGTCAGAATCAACCCAAATCACCGAAAATATCGCAATAAATCGAAAAATCGAAAATCGAAAAGTATGATATTCATGAAAATATATTTTCTTCGATTGTACCCAAAAACGGCTTGTTCGAGATTTTGAAGGTCCCCTCCAATTTTCATCAAGATTGCATATGCCGTTTGCCCGGTAGCGTGCAAACAGACAGAAAAAAAACAAAAAAAAAACGTAGGAGCTAAATTTTTTGAGGGGTCAGTGAAATTGAAGTCTTCGCTTTGCTTTAACTAGCAAAATTGTATTTAATTGAACTAAATCTATAAAATAGCATTATCATGTTTGTACAACATATAATCATATTTTTTTAAATATACTGCAGTAAAGTTCTTCTATTCCAATGTGTCCCTGAATGTTTTTCTTTCCACATGTAATATTGTCTCCTGTAACAGAAGTAGATAATCATTGATGGATTTTTATTGGTGCCTGTTCGATAACCGCAGTAGAAATTGCTACGTTTTTGCCAATAGTACCTTATTAAGAATGTTAGGCCTGAGTAAGTTCTGCCTTCCTTATAACTCTATCACTATCCATTGCAATGATCCCAAACTCATTCAACATGGATAGATAGATCTAGTTAGTTCAATTTATTGAACTGAATAACCAAGTGGAAAAGCACTTGATGTTAATTTTCCTCATTGTTTCTTCACTGTTAGTATTAAGTCTGTTAGTATTGCTTTTTTTAAACTTATTTATTTTATTTTATTTAACGTCTATCCTATTCAGTTATAAAAACTGAATTACAAAGGAGGATCAACAAATAAATCTATTTACATAAGATGCAGAACAACAATGAAATCTATAGTTTAGTAAAATGTATTTTTCAAGCAAATAGTAGGTACTGATTAACAACAATCAATGACATATAAAACGGTAAAACAATCAATTATTGACGATAACCGAAATAAAAAGGATATTAAATGCAATTATTATTTATAATTAAATCAAATAAAAAATAAAAGATAAATTATTAGTGCAGCAAGATAATAAAAAAGAAAAGCCGATAACAACAATTGAAAAAAAAAAAGGATAAGTATAAATATAAAAAACACAAGAAAAATGAAAAGAAAAAACTGATTTATTAGACGATCCCACTTAAACGAATATGAGGTTTGCCAAAAATCAGAAACAGCAAATCAGGGAGTAATCAAACTTTCGAAGAAACCACCGAACGCGAATCTTAATTCTTGTGTTCAAATCTTGATAACAATTTAGTACAAAAGATCTTGACACTTATATATAATTATATCGGACATAATTATTTGAAATTGTTTGTCAAAAACTGATCACAGCAATGATACATGACTCCTAACTCAAGTTGCCAGCTCCACCAGTAGTCAGCAACCAGACAATCTAGGCAGAAAAATATCTGAAAATACATTGATTATATCATAGTCAAAGCATTAATTAACAAACAAAGAGAATAGCAAAATCATAAATAAGAACTTAAGATAAATTAACATTACACAAACACACAGACAATGAACCACAAATAAATAGTAAAAATCAATTCTTCTTTGCTCTTTGATTCATTATCATTGCTTCAATTTTACTTTTAAACTGTATGATTCCTATCTCAGTAAACTGGCTTCTAATATCATAAGAAATTGAATTCCCAAAAAAAAGGATACACCTCTGTACAAAAATGACTTTCTAAATGATTCAGAAATTAATCTAGGAACTTGCAATGAGTTAATTAGAATAGAATTTCTATCACGATCAACAATTTGAAAAATATTGGGTAGAATACCTAAATACATACCTTTCAATACTTTGTATGTATTGACCAACACGCCATACTTCATTCTTTACTCAATCGTGCAGCAATCAGATTATATATCTTGGCTCATAGGAATTGAATCAAACAGATGGTTTGCTTGCTATGCTAATTTCACCCATCTTTATGAAACATACTTATTTCATCAATTAAATTATAAAACTTGCCACAAACCCAATTATATAGACACCACATTGGGACTTCAAAATTCTTTAAAACTAACCAAATTGAATCTAGAATCGAAACATTTTGATGCGGGTAAGACCTTGGGACCTTTTTTATGTGCCTACCTATAATCCACACTGCTCGGCAATGTTTTTTAAATAAGTTCTTTTTCTGTGGAGAACACCAATGAAGAACACTAGGCCTACTCCCCAATGTCCAGCTAAGTTGCTTGATAAAAGATGCATATAATACCAATTATGTCCTTGTGTTGTTAGTATATTATGTCACCTCTTCATACTTCTTTTGATACAAAATTATATGTATGTTTTGAAGCTACCTATAATCAATCGATAATTTTTTTTATTATTTTTAATGAATGACTGCAATTTTCATAAAAGTTTGCCCCGACTGCGGATTGAACTCTGAACCCTTTAAATTGGTAATAATTGTGTTGTATTTGAATTGATGTTTATTTGACTTTGCTTGTACACCTATTAGCTCTTCACTTTGTGGATTTGTATTTGTATTACTATTTACTTCAGTACAGAATATTATGTATAATAATATATATATAGGCCTTTATAAACTGTAGTTTTATTTGAATTGGTATTTATTTGACTTTGCTTGTATTAGCTCTTCACTCTATGGAGCTGGCTTCCAGTGAGAATTACGATGTACCAGCCTACGCTACTTTACACCACTGAAGAACATGGCTGCAGTTTGACTACGTTCTATGTGCGCTGTGAGCAACATGAACCAACGGTTATGCTCATCAAAACGTGTAGAAATGAGGTAACATTAATTTTTCCTAGGTTGGAGCTTTAGCCCCATTCTTGATTGATGTTCTCGATTTAGTTTTTATAGGATGTCATATAGGGTAACCGGGCTTTTTCATTATTTGTTTGATAAAATGGCCATGACAATATCCTCATCTTTTAATCAAAACTGTTGTTCCTCTATTAAGATGATAATAAATGGACAAAATATGTAATATATATTAGACCTACATAGCACGTTATTACTGCGGGTGATTTCTGGGATGCCACAAATAGATACACAATCTCCCCTAACCAACCTCAGCTGGTGCCAACAAGCAGACAAAACCCAAAAACAGAGGCCTTAGGTGCGGGCAGACCTTCAAATTATAGCTGGGACCAAACTTTTATAAACTTACGTTTGCTGTCACCTCTGAAAACGAGTGACTTGGAGGGTCACATGATTACCAAAACGTACGTTTTGAGGCGAATGCAAGTTTTTAAATCACAACGCATGGTTCGAAACATACGTTTCTACCCACGGCCAAAAAGCTTGTGGTTTGATAATTTGTTTTTACGTTTCGGCCCCAACGATTCACTTGCGCATCTTTTAGTAACTTCAGGAAATGTATGCTTTCATTTTAGAAGGCTGTGACTTGGATTTATTATTTCTCATTTGTTAGTTAACATTGTTAGAAAGTAATAATGGATGTTTTATGTTCAACCATTATTTTTGTAATCATGTATCACACACATAACAAAAACTTGTAGAAATACAGCCAAACCTTACACACTCAAAAGAAATGAGATCTAAAAAAGGGCCAAGCTCATCTACCCTTCCACATTTGCGCATTCTTAATTCATAAACGTACAGTGTCCCGTAACAGCATCCTTGAAAAGCTTGGAAAAATAGAATTTGCAATTATTAATTTAAACCTAATAGTTCATCCAAGTTCTTTTTTTCTAATTAATTTAAACGTAATATCATGCAAATTCTATTTTGCCAAGCTTTTCAAGGATGCTGTTACGGGACACTGTACGTTTATGAATTAAGAATGCGCAAATGTGGAAGGGTAGATGAGCTTGGCCCTTTTTTAGATCTCAATTTCTTTTGATTGTGTAAGGTTTGGCTGTATTTCTACAAGTTTTTGTTATGTGTGTGATCTCATTACTTTTTCAAGTTCCATTGCAAAATTATTTGTTAAAATATAATAATTTTATCAAAGTTGATTTAATTTCTATGGTATTACCAATTAACAATAGGATGTAAAATATTTAGTGGTCCAAAGACTTGCTTTTTGTAAACAATGTAGTCGATTATTATCAAGTAACTATAGTGACCTCGTTGATTATATTCTTGTATAAGGCTTATATTGAAACCTTTATTTGGAAGCCTTCCAGAAAACTTTTTCAACTTTTTCTTTCAAAAGGAACTGTATCACTTTTACCTTAATGCCCATGTAAAATATGAACGTTGTAGCCCCACCCGTTTGGCCAGAATCGCTGGGCGATTGAAATTGACGAATTAGACAGTAGTAGCCAGTAGTAACTAACATCCTTAAAGTGATTTTGAGCATATTTTAAGTCATTTTTTCACCAAGAAGGAATGTTCGTACACCAACCAAATTTGGCATGTGTTGTCAGGTACCTAAATCCCCTCGATTTTGATAGTTTTCAAGTTCACATCACGTTTCATGACGGCTGGATGACACCTCGAAATCACCCCAACTCTGCTTGCTGTATAAGGTGCCTGAGTGTGTAGCGCACCGCGGCTTGGCTGCAGCGGGCACCTAGATTACTTTTTTTGTTGAATTACGCTTATATACTCGAGAATCAACATTCTACACTCATAAGAGCAATAACAGTAATCGTAATCATAAGCAATGTTTTGCACTTTGGTTTGTATTTCTAGCGCTAGGCGTAATAATATGCAATTCTGATTGGTTGGGGGATGTGTTTTACATTCACAAAGCTTCGACTTTTTCAGAACAGTCGCAACAATGACTAACAGCCACACCCATTTATCCCGCAATGTGCGTTTTGATTTCAAAACTTACATTTTACTCAAGTCACCAAAATGAGGTGGGATAGATTTACGTTTTGACGGTGGCTTGTGGCTGCAATCGCATTTTAAAAAACTTGGGTCCTTGGGCTATGACAATTCTTTCTCATTTTCTCAATTCTTTCCCAATCTGTTAATTCTTCTCCAATCCAAGTAACATAGGTTTAATTAAATAGCCATTAAACAGTGGTGTAACACAGAATTAGATCCCCCCTTCCCCTCCCCCCCCCCCCCCCCAAGACTTAAAAAATGTAAAATGTACATATTTGATTAAAATTGTGTTTAAGGGTGTCTATTTGTCTGGACTTTGCTTTAAACCTATCAGGAATTGTCTTAACTGGAATTGTTAATAATACGTTTGTCTATGTAAGCACACTTGGAATAAAAAACAGTTTTAAAGCATTTGAAGACTTTAACTATTTCTTATTCTAATAATTATTGAATGATTCCAATTGTAAAGTTTGCCCCGACTGGGGATCAAACCCAGAACCTCCGGCCTAAGGCAAATGTTATTGTAAATTATTAGTAACTAATAAATACTATTGTTAACTTCTGCTACTGTACGGATAATTAAGAAAACTAACAAAATACATAATATAAACATTAAAAAGGAATAATGCAAAATATGATTTTCAAAAAATAATTACAAATCCATAACATTCAATCATATCAATCAATATCAGAACACATTCTTACATTTGACTTAAATAACTCAACTGAGTTTTGATGCCGACAGGTAAAATACATGACTTGATTAGAACAGAACATAAACCATGAACATCGCAAGCAAAAATACACAGTTCATCGCTCAAATCGTAGCCTACGTGCCGACTGTCCAGACAAAAGGAAATGTGTTTGTGCCTGTGCCGCCGGCCGCATACGGGCGGCGGTTGAGGACAAAGAGAGCAGCTGATTGCAACAGAATGGCAAAGATCAAGAACAAATTACCAAGTTGAAACATATTGCGAGTGATTCTAGCCTAAATCAAAAATTAAGAGGCAGAATAATAATGCTTTTAGACGATCATACACAAATTTTATTAATATGTAGTGAACATTAATATATTTTACAAATTCCGGACTAAGTGCCGTCCGGAACGGGTCAATTCCTCCATCCGTACATATTTGTTGAAATCCTGACTGTCCGGAGAAATTCCGGACGGTTGGCAATCCTAAGTAAGCGTAAGCAAACAGCTTTAATTCCACTACTCCACACTTGTAAAAAATGTTGGTTACATAGCTTTCTATCGTAGTATAAATATACCTCTACTCCAATGTTAGGAATCTTCCAAGAAACCTTCAAAAATACAAATCGAGGACCTGTCACATTTTTCAGTGAAATTAAAATAACTTGCATAGCCATAAAGTTGTACATGTTGTGTTGTAGTTTTGTTTATGTATTTTATTTTTATGACATTGATTTTTGCTCTCAACTGCAAATGGTTACTCCTATTTTAATGAATTTTGTAATTAACCTTTGAAATGTATAAGCCACACCTGCCAAGTCTTTTAGAGCTATCACATAAATATTTCTCTTAGAAACTATTTAGCATTTTGTTTGCGTTTGCTGCGAGATTGTTCGCTCTCTACCGGAAAAACGTATACTCCGACTTTGTTGAAACTTTCTGGGAATCGCGGAAATTTCTAAATGTAGATCTTCCGATTTGTTTAGTGAGCTAACAAAAACGTTACTTGTGCATACTCAAGACTCTTTAACCATTATGCTCATCCTTCAACACGACAAAAGATTGTGTACGCTAACTGATAGTTATAAATTGTTGATGCTCGCATTTTATTTTCTTGCTTCATATACGGGGCTCACTTGCCCTGTAGGTCGCTACTCCAGTGCCAATAGACCTATCAGTTCGTACTAAATCAAAGTTCAAAGATTGTAGTTTGATCAGGTAACTATTGCTTTAATGAGCTCATAGTCAACCTTGCAAATGGCTTACTATGATATTTATTACATTTTGGGGACCCTTCAAAATCTGTCAACTTAGATCTGACATGTAAAAGAGTAAATTTCTCAAGAAATCATTCTAAAACTTTAAAAAGGAGTTTATTTTGCATTTTTACAAATGGCTTTTGGCAAATTGTTTTTGGCTGAACTTTTTAATCAATAAACATATCTGCCACGTATTTTTAGTTCAATCAAATAAATATTCCTTGTAAATCACACTCTTACCAGAAATTGTTACATTTTTTAGTTTCTTTGCTCTTAACTGGACAAACAACTATTTGATTTTTTAATGATGATTTTTTAATCTCTAAACTTTACCTGCCAAGATTTTTAGTACCACAATAAAAAAAAAACATTTGCAATACTTTGAAAATAGCATTGGCAAAACCTTAGTTGGATGAGCGTAGCGAGCGAAGCGAAGATTCCATTTCACTACACTGGAAAAATAAATCCGGAATGTTTTTCTTTTTCTTTTTTCTTTTTTTCTGTTTGTATTTTTGTGTGTCTGTTAACACGATTCCGGCTAAACCGATACTCCAATTGCGATGAAATTTTCTGGGGACCTTCGAAATCTCTGAACTACATTACTACGTTACTACGTTTTTGAGCGCAATCGAAAAATTATTTCTGATAAAAATCGCAATTTTACGATTTTTTTCGATTTTTAAAAAATTCCTTCGACTTATAACACCTACATGCTTTATCCGATTGTAATGATTTTTTCACAGTACCTTAATTTTATGAATTAATATATTCGTGTGAAATTTGAGCGCAATCGAAAAATATTTTTTTATAAAAATCGCAATTTTACGTTTTTTTTCCTTTTTTTAAATTACGATTAATTAAAAAAATTAAACATTATAGTTAATTTTTTTATTTAACCCGAGAGTAGTCGCGCCCCTGTTTGTAACGTTAGTAGTCGCGCGCGGTCCTTTAGACCGCATTATTATTATGGGCTTATAACGTTAGGATGACGTTTTGATTACGAATATAAGGTAATTAATCATATATGTAACAGCATGCATGGTTATATTAATCAATTATCAATCAATAATCAATCAATAATCAATCAAACACAGAATGTTGCAAACCTACAAAAAGGTATAAAAATAGGTTTTGAAACACCCAGTAGTTCAAATTATTAGTAAACCAAGACAGTAATATTATGCCAACACTGTATGTTGAAGAATAATCAACCTACAATAACAAAATACATGTCTCATAATAGTAATTGAGTATGCATATTTTTGCCTCCCTTAGTAGTCGCGCAGCGGTCGAAAAGACCGAGCAACTGAACATGACATCTTTTCTTAGATGAAGTTCTGCAGAACACTGAATCGCGTATTGCACACTGTCTTCACAAAGCTATTTTGGGAAGGTAGGCGGAGCTAGACAAGCCACGCATGCGCGCTGTACAAATACCAACTGTTGAAAAAAAAGTCGGTCTAAAAGACCACACGCGACTACTCTCGGGTTAATTTAATTTTAAAAAAAATCTTCAACTTGTAATGATTTTTTTCACAGAACAACATAGATTGTTAGAACAATGCATAACACATGGCAGATCAATGCACCAATTACGCTCATCCAACAACGCGGCGGGACTTAAGCGTTTTCCTAGTTTACTCTAATTTATAAATAGGTCTTCTCGATTTTAACTCCTTACATGTTCATGTTGTTTATATACCACAATACTAAATCGTGTCCATACTGTGCATGTTGTAAATATAAGTGACAAAAATTTCTCCATTTTGTGTTTCTCTAAATGCTTTTAACATTATGCATGTTTTTTGCTAGAAGCATTCACTTAGGTTGCAAAAGAGACTTCTTCATTGGATGAGCGTAGCGAGCGTAGCGAGCGAAGCGAAGATTCCATTTCACTACACTGGAGAAAAAAATCCGGAATGTTTTTTTTTTTTTTTTTTTTCTGTATTTTTGTCTGTTTGTCCACACGATTCCGGCTAAACCAATACTCTAATTGCGATGAAATTTTATGGGGGCCTTCGAAATCTGTAAACTTAGAACTGCCACGTTTTTGAGCGCAATCGAAAAATTATTTCTAATGAAAATCGCAAATTTACGATTTTTTTCGATTTTTAAAAAATTTCTTCGACTTATAACATCTACATGCTTAATCCGATTTTAATGATTTTTTTACAGAACCTTAATTTTATGAATTAAGATATTCGTGTGAAATTTGAGAACAATCGATAAATTATTTCTCATGAAAATCGAAATTTTACGGGTTTTTTCTTTTTTTTAACAATTCTTTCACTTATAACACCTACATGCTTTATCCTATTGTAATGATTTTTTTACAGAACCTTAATTTTATGAATTATTATATTCGTGTAAAATTTGAGCGCAATCAAATAATTATTTGTTATGAAAATAGCAATTTTACGATTTTTTCTTTTTTTAAATTACGATTAAGAAAAAATAAAGAATAAAGTTAATTTTTTATTTAATTTAATTTAATTTAAAAAAAATCGACTTAGTAATAATTTTTTCACAAAACAACAGAAAATCTGCATAACACATGGCAGGTCAATGCACCAATTACGCTCATCCAACAACGCGGCGGGACTTAAGCGTTTTCCTAGTTTTAGAAATTTTTGTTCTGCTATGTAGGTTGTAAAGCATCTATTTCTCAAGGCTTGAAAACTGTTGTAAGGTGAATAGCTGCCTGTTGCTTCTTTTGTTCATCATGGCTCTTGTGCAATGCAAGAGTTGTTTCTCCATTAACCCATCTGCACCCGTAAGCGGACTAGTCCGCGAATCATAGCCTGGCCACGGAAGCCATAAGCGGACTGGTCCGCATTTACGCGCGCTTCCATTCAAACTGCAGTAGTATCAGCTCCTATCGGCCAATTGTTGTACTTTTTGTTGCATTTCCCGCGTCAAGCATGTAGTGACATCTAGTGGTGTTCTTTGGTACTCTTACGGCAAAATCGTGAAGCTACAATCGACTTTGTTATCGACGTGAAACTTACGCGCCTGTAGTAGTCAATAATGGCAGATTCGGATCAATCAAAGCGTCGTTCTCGGCAAAAACAATCCTAAATCAGTCAATTTTTGGATGTTCTTCGATCAGATTTCAGTGATAGTGATGGTGAAGGTTGTGATTTTAATTGTATGCGTAGAACCGGTGCAGATATAGTAAGATAAAGTGACAGCGAAGAAGAAATGTGCGTTGGTGTGCGTGGGAGTAACATTGAGGTTAGGAATGGGCGTGATCATGATCACGAGGGTCGTACTCGTAGCCCTACAAATTCGTGTATTGTTAGTTGTGAACAGGCCTAGGCCTAGAAATAATGCTACAGTAATAATAAGTGATAGTGACAGTAATGATGTTGATTACGTTCTTACTGTACTACGCTGCAACTTTGATGTGCAGAGGGCAAAAGTGCGCGGTTTCCGTGGGCGCGCTAGCGTTTTGGGGCGCTGGTGCGGATGGGTTAAGAACATCTTGGTTATTTTAGATACAGATAGTTTGAAGAGTGAAGAGATAGATTCAAATAATTACAGTGATGATATTTATTATTTATACTGTATAAGTATAGGCCTCGGATATATTTAAAATTATCAAGTTCAAAAAATGGGGTGCGGCCATTATATGAACCCATTTGTCAATAGTTTTTACATGCTACTCTTTAAAATTTGAGTTGTCAAAATAAGGGTGTGGCCATGACTCGGAGGCGGCCTATAATCGAGTAAATACGGTATACCATTTGTTTATTGAGGTACATTATGGTACTATAGGCCTACTTTCAAAACCGACAGAGTTATGATATTTTAAATTTCAAGTTTAAATCAGGGTGTTTTGTGTTTTCCCTTAATATATATATAAATATACCGGGGAAAAACAACTTCTGAAAACCAATTCCACAGTTAAGGGGCTAACATTGATTTATTTGGTTTCTTTGTAGATTTTTGGTGCGTACTGCTCTACTCGGTGGTACGAACGTAACGTGAAAGACGACCGTGGAAATAGACAAGCCTACTTTGGCACGGGTGAAACGTTTCTGTTTAGCCTGGCTCCTGAGCGATCCAAATACCCTTGGGTTGGGATGGGTTGCTCTAGAGGTGATCCTGCCGTTGATCACTCAGCAGAACTCTTTATGGCAGCTGGCCCAACGATGATCACCATTGGAGGAGGGTGAGTTGAGAATTTGTGATGTAGATAAAATAGTTTTACACCATAGACATCAACTGCACTTTTATTTTTGTGAAATCTAAATAAAAATCCTGACAATATGGAATCTTACTGTAGAAATGCCTTTTTTTAGAGATGGGGCGATTCCACCGATTCTCTAAGAATCGTTACAATCGCGATTCCCATATTTTTAGGCCATTTGAGCGATTCCGATTCCTGTTGAAAATTTTGATAAGGTCGCTCGACGTACGCACTCCGGAGCCCCACTCGCCAGACCTCGGGCGGTCTCGCATACGACCACCTCAAAGAGAGTTGTTTTTACCACGTTTTCGAGACTCCATGACGTCTTTAGCCAATCAACAACACTTCATCCAGCCAGCCTTTTCTGAACGCGAAGTATTTATCTCCCGCGGTAGGCCTTTCTTTTATCTTTTGGCATTATTCCACTTTTCAAGATGACATTGTGAGGAAACTTCTTGCCGTCATTTAAGAACGCATCAGTAGGCCCATATATAACATTTATTGTATCCGCACTTCTTACGTACGAGTTCAGAGATGGGCATCGTTCAAGTAGTAATGCAAAAGCCTCGCCATGTGAAGTGAGACTGACGTAAACACGGCACCCGCCTGTCTTCTGACTCGGCAGCCGGCTAGGGCTTGTGCGAGTGCGTACGATTGCGCAATGCCTCAGGCAGCCTGCCAACATCATTCCAAGAGAGAGAGGAGAGCTCACTGTTGTTTTTCGAATGCTACGTGTGTGAAAAACATTGGATTTTCTTGAACAAGACGCAAACGGAAATTCTTATTTACGTACATGGCGGTCATGTTATCATGTGATCGATTGCAAACTATAAAATCAACCTATCGATATATTTGCGAGTTTCTCGGTCTTGGGTGTTTGGCGCCTTATTCAAATTCTTTCGAATACTTTGAAATTTTACGATTTCGGATTCGAATACTAAAAGATTTGATTCGGATTCGATAATTTCGAAGCTTCTCATACCCCTAATAAAATTCCTTACATTATTCTTTCTTGTCAAGAACCTTTCTACTACTATATATTTTTGTTTATTTACAGGCTATGTCTAAGCTTGGTTAGTATGAGAATCGGAGTCGTTAAAGAATTTGAATCGCACACAATAATTTAAGAATTGGAATCGATCAAATCTGGAATCGGACCATCTCTACGTTTATTACATTTTAATAATAATAAGTACAGTGAGACCTCTATTATCCGAGCTGCATTCAGACGCCGCACCGCACTTTTTTAAATGTTCTCACATACATTGTAGACCTAGCGGTGGGCGGGGAGAGTTGCGAGAGAGTGAGAGTGAACGAGTGCGCATGCGAGAAAATGGACGGTCCAAATGATTACCTTGAGGTGCCGAGCATCATAACTCACACGGAAGGAGCGGCAGCCTTAGAGACTGCATTACACTATGTTGAACAACAAGATGACGCAACAGCTACCGATATCCTGTTAATCAAAGATGGCAAGAATGCGGCTAAAAAAACGTTCGTCTGCCATAAAAAAATAATAATCACAACATTCTTCATGCCAGCAGGCAAGAGGCCCCTGTCATGAACATTGTATAATCCCAGGACGAAATGCGTTGTGGATTAAGGTAACAACTTTAAATTAGCTGCAGTTGTCATCAGCAGGTGAAAAGTTTTGTCGCCCCCAGCCCTTCAGGGCCTCTATTCAGTAACTTCACGGGTTCAACTCAGCAACGGAACCGACTCGGGAGTAACAGTAATCGTTCCGGTTGTTGTTGGTCGAGGTCAAAAGGTATGATTTACATGGCAGTGGACGGTCAAATGTGAACGAATGATTCGCAGTCAGTTGTCAAATATTCGAAATGACATAGATGTGTGTATTATTTCCAATCGGTGAGAAATTGGATTTAAATGGTATAATTTTGTGAAAAAAGGGAACGTACACGACTTTTAGGGGTAGGCCCTTACTAAAGGTAGGTTTTCTTTGAGCATACTATTGTTATTCGTTTGAGAAAGTTAATAATCTGGTTGTGTTTACGTGTAGGCCAAGGCTTATCATCCACCATTTTTACTAATCAAACATAAACAAATTTTGGCTAACGTCCGAGTCGGACTCGGTTGTCACGGATTATATCGCAACGATATCGACCTCAACCGGGTCGATCACTAACAGCCGAGTTGATTACGGTAGAAAACGGCCGAGTCCAACTCCGTCAGAGTTAATAGAATCGGGGTCCAGGCTGGGATTTATGTTCTCTTTGCTTTCCCAACCTGTCAACCCTTCTCCAATCTCATTGTATAATGTTAGGTGTGTAGTGTAGGCTTATCTAGATTTTAACTGGCCTTCCGCATGAAATGCAGACTCGTATTACGTTGATTTGTTTAGGCCTTGTCATGCATTTTTATTATGACATGTATTTGTGTACATGTGTTTGTGAGCTTGTTTTTCAAGCATTATCATTTGGTATGCCCTGTATGAAATGTTATGTGTGTATTTTATGTTCCTGTATCCATTACATGTGTCATATATCATTTTTTGATATCAGGCTATGCTACGAGTGCAAACAAAAATTTGCGATCATCCGAGTTTTCGATAATTCTAGCTGCACCCGGTCTCATCCAGCTCAGATAATAGAGGTCTTACTGTATTGTATTGTAATTTTTGTAATTAGCCAATATTTTTGTAATTAGACACTATGATTTTTTGGACAGCATTACATTGGGTTTCTACTTTATGTAATAAACTAATAATACTTTTGAACGTTAAATTTAATGTTGTATAAGCAGTGCTTGAAATTAGGAATTTAAGACAGCAGCCCGGGGCTGCTGTCTTAAAGTTTTTGGCAGCCCTGTTAAGAATTGAGTAGCCCAATTTTTTAAATTATTATTTACGTTTACAGGGGTATACCCGCTATATAACAATACATTGCACAAACAACACGCACTTAGCGGATCACACGTAAATCTTACAAAGGCAACCGCCGACAATAAACTGCCAAGTTCTGACAGCTAGACATGTCAATAAACCACGTACCCCTACTGTAGCCACTGCAGCACCTGCTAATGACTCGAGCATGACAGCGAATGCATCTGACCTTGGCCTAGGACATCCCCGCGCGACCAAGCCTAGGCTACTGGCCGCTCAAAAAATTCGTCTTCAAATGCCTCACATGCTAGTCTCATCACTGTCATGAGATGAGATATCTTATATTTGTTAATTTGTAAATATGTATTGACATTAATGATTAATGTTAATGATGGGTGTAATGTGGATTAATGCCTATTTACGTAATTTCCGATTTTAGGAAAATCAACCTTTTATTGTTTTTGTATGTGAAATTCAGAACAGGCAGCCCGACAGTGTTTTGGGCAGGCTCAGGCTGCCGTCAATTTCGAGCCCTGAGTATAATTATGTATAACATAGGCCTACTTCATATTTTTAGTTCATTCATTAATATATTTTAACATATTAAAAATTTGACAACAACTAGCTTGTGTGTTATAAATGGGTATTTCTACTTGCAATGCCAATTGTGTGCACAGTAGGGCTGCCCAACGATTAAAAAAATCATATCGATATCGAAAGGTTGAACTTTTCAAATCGAGTATCAATATTGTTCAATATCGATACTTTTTACGTGTTATTACGTTCTCCGGGCGGCCGCCTGCTGGCAATGCAGACATGCCACTGTCCGTTCAAATTGAGAGCGGTAGATTCAAGGTTAAGATAAGGCCCCTAGACAACAGACATGTTATTGTTAAAGGGACAGATGATTGATGGGTGAGGACTGAGGATAACAGGAAAATGGATATGAAGAACCTTAGAACAATCACAACAATACTTGCAGTGGCACGAAGAGATAGAAGCGAACTGATTTCTCCCTCTCTCTCTCTCTCTCTCTCTCTCTCTCTGCTGATATGAATTAAATTGCACATGTGGTCTTGTTATCTTATCTCATAACATAAACAAACCAAAGCAGCAAGAGTCTTGGCCCGAAGCCAAACTGACTAGCAATACGTAGCTGGTGGGAAGGGGGGGTTACTCACTGCATATACATTTCCATATTGATATCAAATTTTTTTCTTCATATCGATATTGTTGGGCAGCCCTAATGCTCAGCCACTTATAGTGTGAAGCATAATGCGAAGCTTTATCGTGTTGCGCAATGCGCGGTACCAAAAATTTTGTAGGCAATAGTATGCCTATCTTACTTTAGTTCTTTGGCCTCAGATACCATCTGGTGCAATTTTAAATTTTGTACCGTCTAACAGAAAAAATCTTACAACGCAAGCAACTATAGAAAACCATTTCCCCTTATAATTAGGTTGGAGATAAAGGTGTGAAGAAACAATACACAAAAACTGCTGCTCAAAATTTAATTTTGAACTAGATGACTTCATTCAGGCAGCTTGAATATAATTTCTCGACCCGGGTCGGAATGGATTTTTAATTTCTTAATTGTGTTAAATAGGCTATTGAATATAATTATTGTTGATTCCGAGGTTATGTCCCATCTTTTTTTTTTATAATCTGCTATTTTATTAAGTCCTTCTTTCATTCTGCCAACTTTTTAGACATCTTTAGTGCATTCTTTTGTATTCACCCGCTTAACTAAAAAAAAATCGGCCTAACTAGTTATGAATTTACAAATTAACAGAAAAAGTATAGAGTCCACCCTGACCCGAAAAAAATTGCCAAACTTGCAAAAATCTCCCATGGGGACGATTTTTATGCCCCGTGACTAGGGATGACATCAGGTACTCGGGTACCCGACTCCTACCCGACTCCTGTTGGAGTCGACTCCATTTTCAAGGAGTCGGGTAAAAAAAAAATTTTTTTTTTTTTTTGATAAATTGAATGAGATTGCACTTGTTGTCTCGAAAGTCGTTATCTTATCTCAAAACGTAAACATAACAAATCAGCGAGAGTCTTGGCCGGGCCAAGAGACAAGCAAGCTAGTGATACGTAGCGGGTGGAGGGGGGGGGGGAATGGTCGGACAGCGTTGTGCAACCCCACTAAAAATCAGTTATATAACTGAGTGGGTAGACTCATACAATTTATTTATTATTTATTAAACTAGAGTAGTGGACTAAAAATAACTTTTGCATAAAAAAATTCAATTTTTTTTTTTTTTTTTAATTGCGGATTGGGGAGTCGACTTCCCAAGGCTCCGGAGTCGACTCCAATATTTACTACCCGATGTCATCACTACCCGTGACCTTGAAGAATTTTGGTATAAATAATAACGGACATTATTGGCATACTCTACTACCTTTTCTGTAAATCCTCTATGATTTGCTTTGTAATTTGGGCAAGTGGTTCGGTCAAAATATCCTGATTAGTGATTACCAAGATAAGGTGTGTTCACATAGTTTTGTGTGTTTGAGTGTATATTAGCGCACAGTTTTGAGACATAATTTTATAAATGCCCATTTAACCTTTTCTCTGCGCGGTTTTGAACGGAGCACCTAACACCCCAGTGCTGGGTTATTTGAGCAAAAAATCAATTTCTCTCACTTGTATTTGATAATTATATCGAACTATCAAAATGTTTCCTCATCCTTGAAATGACGTAGATTTCATAACACCCTACACCCTATTTAGATTGTATTGCTTTTATACTGTCAGGACTATTATTGACATGACACAAGGCCTCAGCATAAGCACAGGTAAACAATGTGTGAGCTGGTTATCGTCACCTAGACCTACTGGCACTGCCCTCTACTTCTCTATTATTTCAACCTTCACTCAAAACACTAAGATCGCTGAACAAGTACGAATATAGATATAAACCTCTTCATTACAACCCGTTTTGCCTAATATCTGTGTAATTTCATCACCCTGACCATTTCAAGACGCCATTATTATCTCCACTTGTTGTTCTATCAATTTGCACTTCTAATATTGACCAACAGAGCCATCTGTGGTCCAACTAGAAAAGTAGAAGAAGGTTGAACAGCTTGCTCACGGAGTGCAGCACAGTTTATAATCGACTTTTTACAATCGATTATACCAATCAGTAACAACAAGCGCGCGCATTTTGAAACAATCTCAGAACGAGTATACTCGACGGCCGCACTGGGGAACCATGATGGCACCGTCAAATATACTCGACGGCCGCACAGAAAAGGTTAAGATTGGTATGATGCTCTAAGTCTAGTATCTATATGTGAAAACAAAAATAAGCAGGTTGAAGCCGATTTAAAAAATTCACCAAACGCTAATTTTTATCAATTTCAGGATCAAAAAGCTTAAAAAATTTGGGTAATTTAATTTTTGTAACTGTCATTTGAGTGTATTTTTATGCTCTAGATTATGTGGTAAAAAATAATTTTGGGGGTAATAGTCCCTTTAATCTGTGACTTCTTCATTAAACTGTGGAGCTGTTTCCAAGGCCACAACTTCTTCATTCTTAACATTTGCAGTGCATTAGTTTGTTTATGTGCTATATAGACAACCTGTGGCTTCATTTTCTCTTCAGTTTAAGCTGAAAGATCATTAATGTGTTTCACATTCATTGTTGTAGTATAGTGTTAATTTAATACATACTGTAGTTAGATTTGACAGTGAAATAATTGGAACCATTTAAACTTTGATGGATTCAGTCTGAGAAGATCTGGAACCGAATGCATAATTATTTTTCTTCTACCTGATGATGCAACAAACTTTTTACTTTGATAGGGCTTCAGACTGTTGGAAGAGCTTGGGCAAACCGGCTTTAACGCAAAATGCGAGTGCCTCCTCCTGGATCCTGGAGCATTTCCCCCCCTTTTTTAAGAGTTTTTGACATTTTACAGTCTTTGGGTTGGGTTCGGTGTCTAGGGTGCTTCGGGTTTTTGGGTCGGTTAGGGAAAAGACGGTTGCATTAATATAAGTTTGTTAGGAAAGTACTTTTACTTGTAAAGAATCTTAGTCTTACATTATTGGATGAGCGAAGCAAAGACTTCAATTTCACTGACCCCTCAAAAAATTTAGCTCTTATGTTTGTTTGTTTTTTTTCTGTCTGTTTGTTCACTCTCTACCGTGCAAACGGCATATGCGATCTTGATGAAAATTGGAGGGGACCTTCGAAATCTCTGAACTTAGACTTTCTACATTTTTGGATACAATCGACGAAATATTTCTCATGAATATCGTACTTTTACGGGGTTTTTCGATTTTTAGTGCAATATTTTCGTGACATTTGGGCCGATTCTGACCAAACGGGTGGGGCTAGAACGTTCATATTTCACATGGACATTAAGATAATGGTGATGTATTGCTTTTTGAAAGAAAAAGTTTAAAAAATTAGCCAGAATCTATTTAAATAAAGGTTTTAATATAAGTTTTTTGAGGTTTATAATAACAATTAACAAGTAACAATTGAAACTTTCCAACAATCACCTACAATGCGTTCAAAAAGCACTTGATAAGTAAAGAAATCCCACGCAAACTAAAAACTAACAAAAAAGCTCATCCATCAACGCGACTAAAAAAAGCGTTTGCAAAGCTTCCTAGTAATTTTCAACAATTAATTTTCTATTGTCTGGATTTTTATTGAATGGCATTTTGTATAGTCCATGGATATTGTATGTACCAGAACCTCCACCAATTAAGTGTTAATCCTGGACCGGCTCTTCCACTATCCCTTCTAAATAGGCATATTTTACCGTCTTTGGCTATCGGATCGGCCTTCGAATACATGACCCGACTTCCAATTTCAGGACCCGCAGACTTCTACATTTTAGCAACTGACGCTAAATATGTAATTTTGGAGATAATTTGTAGTAAGTTCTCAAGCTTATGTTGGCAACAATTGTTTGAAATGTGAAAATGTCATCTGATAGAGCCAGCAATGTATATATCCTTCCTAAACATCTTCCTAAAGTTTCAAATTTTTGGGGTGAAAATTAAATACCACAAAGCTGTCCAGTATGTAGGGAATTTGCTAGTTTTGCCAATACTGGATTTTAAGTGGACATTTAAACTTTGTGAAAATAGTTGACCTGGGCTCGTCCAACTAAGTGTCGTGTTCTCATCAGTTTTAGAGAAGAAAGAGAAAGAGGATGTTGGTGGCAGTCTATTTCTCAGTAGTTAGATGAGCAAAGCGAAGACTTCAATTTCACTGACCCCCCAAAAAATTTAGCTCTGGGGGTTTGTTTGCTCTCTACTGGGCATACGGCATATGCGATCTTAATGAAAATTTGAGGGGACCTTCGAAATCTCTGAACTTAGACTTGCCACGTTTTTGGGTACAATCAAAGAAATATTTCTCATGAATATCGTACTTTTACGATTTTTTCGATTTTTAGCGCAATATTTTCGTGACATTTCGGCCGATTCTGACCAAACGGGTGGGGATACAATGGTCATATTTCACATGAACATTAAGGTTATGGTGATGTATTGCTTTTTGGAAGAAAAAGTTGAAAAAGTTAGCCACAATCCATAGAATAAAGGTTGTAATATGAGTTTTTTGAGGTTTATAATAACAATTAACAAGTAACAATAGAAACTTGACAACAATCACCTACAATGCATTCAAAAAGCACTTGCAAAGGCAAAGTGGTTCCACGCAAACTAAAAACTTACAAAAAAGCTCATCCATCAACGCGGCGGGACTAAAGCGTTTTCCTAGTAGACCTAAACAAATATGTAGCTTCCCTGCTTGTATTTAGCAGCATGGGCTAGATACTTATTATTTTGGACAATTTGTTTTGAGTGTGTTAAGGCATGCTCATATCTAAAAAAAAAATAGGGATGCACAACGATAAAATACAAATTAATTGACAAACAATCGAAAAGGTGACTGCATTATTGAACAAGAATATGTGTTAAAGTTTTGCCCTTTTAATAGCACGTAGGTGTGATCAACTTCAAGAATAAATGTTTCAAAAAGTCAATACTCATTTTTTGCTGAAAAATAGTGTGAAATCTTTGAGCCTCATCAATTGCCAAATTTATTTTTAGTATCATTCACACAACGCACAAATCGAATAGCGATGACAAGCAATTCAATAATATTTCCATTATCGGTTATAGTGTGCATCCCTATAATAAAGACTTGCAGAAGATTAATGCTGGTATTGTGACATTTTAATTTATAGCGAGGGTCAAGCTATATGGATGGATGAAAACATACGATTTGGCAAGACTGATCGCTGTTTGACATTCAACAACCCTCCGCTGTGTGAAGGTGGGGACTTCGAGATACGGGTCCTAGAAGTATACGGGTTTGCTGGTGCCTAAGCCAAACTCCAAAACAACCAACTTCGTCTTGATCTCATCTGAAAGCAAATGCAGAAGGTTTGCACCGTGTTTCACTACTTGGGCACTACTTTCAGAGTGCTGTAAATGATGATCATTGCATTTTGAGACACTACTGTGAATAAGGTTCTCAGTTCCACTCAATACATCGATTATGAAACGAATTAAACCATGTGGTTGTGTTTCAACATATTTAAAGGTGAAAATGCAAATAATACCTTCAGTAGCTAAAAAATAAAATAACATGTAGGCCTGAATATGTGGATTCTGAACCAAATCGAAGGTAAATGTGAGGAGACTCTTAGGCTGTCTGCCTAGATCTCATGCAGACATAAATGGTCTTTAGTTAACAACATAAATTAGTAATGAATATGCGTGGCTTCAAGAAAATTGGTTGTAATAGATAATGCTTTTTTGGTATTTATAATTTTCACGTTGAATTCTTTCCCTAGTTAACTAAGTTATCTAGCAAACTTGCATATCTTTATTTTTGAATGTAGGTAGGCCTACTCATGTGATATACGTATCATACACGCTTTTTGCTTTAGGTGTTAATATAGATACATACATAATCTACTAAAAAGAAATTAGATCGGAGGTTATAGATGTGGTGTGGTGGCTGTACTGAACTCAAAATGCAATAGGATCAACTGTGTAATATACAATACCGTTAGTTTAGAACAATGTGTACATGTCCTACCGTATACAGGTAGACCATGTATTCAGTTTCATCAAGTTGTAATATATATATTTATATATAATTAGTCTGTAGCTAGTGGATGGATTACTACCTATATAGTAAATACGTATAGTGCCCACAATAGCAAGTAGGCCTAGGTATGTACCACCATGATGTGATGAAACAGAAATCCACCCCTCCGAGTGTTGAAAACTAATTGCATGGATGTTGTGACTAGAATCCTTAATATTGTGAGGTTTTCAATAACTACTAGTTACTAAATAGATAACTTCCTTGTAACAGAAAATTGGTGTTCGGCAAGCTTCTTGTCTTAGAATTTGCAAGTAAAATGTATCGGTCAACCGTGAGGGCAATGAATGTATGCAAACAATGTGTCGCACACTTCTTATTCAAATAAGATTACGTATTTGACTGACTTAGTACCTACAAGTGTATCATATTATCAAGTGAGTAGTATTATGTTTAGAGTAGTTATTAGATAAAGTAATGTATGCACATAATATATATATATGTGTAATAATATCTCCTGTACTATAAAACCAATGTTGAACAATATATATTATACTAGTTCGCAAGTTAGTTTTAATATATATGGTACAAAAATGTCAAATCATATAATTATCTTTGTTATTTACACATTGAGTGTTCAGTAATTTTGGCTGAATATGTGCAATCACATACTATTTACTAGGCTTACTGACAGCTAGTGGGCCTAACAAAACACATAAGTGTACCCAGATTATAGTGGATACCAATAATATGTTATGAGATATCATACCTTAAAACCTTACCGGTACTATATCAATATGTATAAGTATTTCTTATTTGATAGTCCCACCTATCGACTGATTTTATTAGCTTTTGCTGTACAGTTCTTCGTTCACTTCATTTTTACCGCTATTATCATTGAAAACTGACACATTGACACAAATTAACATTAATCATAACTGTAGGATGGTATTAAGTAAGTCTAAGTAGTAATTTTCTAAAATAATATAAAAATTTGAAAATTAATCTTTTTTAAACTAGGAAGTTTAACTTATCAAGTTATCACTTATCAGATATGTTTGCCAACTAGATAACAAAAACAAAACACTTGTAATGTTCTTTACTAGGGCTGGTCAAAAAAATTGATATTACGATACAATATCGATAAGTGGGAATATTTTTTATGTTGATATTTGGCTTCATATCGAAATATTGAAATTTACGCAAAAAATGCTAAATAATAAATTACATAATTATTACAACACACCATTTTGTGACACTACTTCTGCAGTAGCTACCATTTCTAGTGTCACTGTCATGGACTTTAACACTTGTTTCTTCATTGCTGTTACTTTACTATTTTATCACAAATACTACACGAGGAGTTATTCCGTAATGTTCACCATCACCATCGTTAATATCTTAGTCTAGAAAATTAAAAAAACTGATTGATTTTGTTTTATTTTTGCCAAGAACAACGTTTTGGCATGTCAGCAGCCATTATTGACACTTGACTGATGTGTAGTTTTCAATACATTAACAAAATTGATACAAACAAACTTCTCAATTTTATCTTTAAGAGTTCGAACATTGCTAGATGTCATTAGTCACTACAAGGTTCACACAGCATTCACACTTGTTATTTTCCAAATTTGAATGGAAGCATGCATAGCTAGATGCATACCGGTCTACTTATGGTTTCCGTGACCAGGCTACAATACAAGAGCTAGCCTGCTTATGAGTGCAGATGGGTTAACTGAAATGAGATGAGATAAAATCCAACATTTTGCAATCAAAAGCTGTAGCTATAGCTTGTTATAATATGCTACAATGTGAGATAATTTCAACAATAACTGGTAGCATAGTTGAAAGAAAAATAGTTTGTACTTTAGTAATAATGGTTATTTAATCTAAGTACGTACTATGCTTCCATACTTTCAGAATGTTGTATTTTTGTAGGCTTGAAATCATATCAACTCCTGAAGTTGTGATAATAATAGCTATAGCATTGATGCCCATGATATTGATCATATTTTTTTGGATGTGGAAACAAAGCATTTAACAATCAATACTAAATTCAAATTAAGGCAATGTGACGCATTGCTCGTTTTAGTAGTGAAACATAGGGAAAGAGCTAATTTTGCCAAAAGAATGAAAAGATTGATGTAATCTCTAAAGATAGAAAAGTCTTGCATCAACATATCCTCAAACATCCAGTGTTAAGTTCTAAAAAGTAAACACATGAAGCAAAAAGTAATGAGAATGACCTAAGGAGCATACAGTATTTCAATGCTCTACAGGAAACGGAAAGGGGTGGTGGTTTAATAAAATTATTTGATATGTGTATTGTGTCCTTGACAAAGAATTGGGAAGATATTGTTTAATTGTTATATTGCACATCACATTTGGAGAGAAATGCAGCCTTTATGTACCATTAATGTACCCCCTACATTTTTGGTCTGCACATCATTGTTGAGCCAACACACAAAAGAAAAGAAAACAAAACTTCTTCAAAAATTTCAGAGCAATAAAGTCGCTAGGGCTAGGGCGTAAAAAATAATGACAATATTCATCGTCAAAGGAACTACTCTAACCAGCAAGTCTTAAAAATAGCCGATATAGGCGATAGATTAAACTGCAAGTTTTTGAACAAAAAATAAATGTAAAATGTAAATGTCAGAACCGCTTCATTATCCTTTTTGTAGGACGTTATGCCTCAAACCACTAAGCCAATCAGCCTAGCCGGTCAATGACGCTTCTGTCAAATAGGTGCATTGATACATGGCACAGGGGTTCAACGTTAAAAGATTACTGTTCAAGACGAGAAGATTATTCCCTTGTGTGTTGCATTTCAAGATCCAAAAGCTTTGGGTGGGGAGAGTTTCCCTTACGTATATCAAATGCTTAACCATGATTCACAAAAACAAATGCTTTTGGCATTCGATATATTATACAACCGGCCTAGTGCCATTAGTAAATGTTTACAAAGTGAATGCCAACGTTTGACTACACTGAGGTAGCTGAAATGCAAAAACAATAAAAAGCTTAAAAATTTACTTTTTGGTGCAAAATTTAAATATGATATCAAAATAAATTTGTAAAGTAAACATAAATTTTTTGTGTCAGTGGATCTCCGAATGGATTTATGTATGTACATCTTAGGATGTTTTTTTTTCATGTAGCATGCAATTGCATGACCCAACTTTCTCTAGTCACATCTAATAATTAGTAAAAAGTCTCACAGAAAAAGCTTGCTGTAAATATCATCCAATAATTTTTGTAGCATGATCAGATCTAGCTACTTTGAGTATCAGAAGTCTTAAAAAATCCAGAATAGTTCCTTTTTCCATCATTTTGACCTGTAGTCACCAAAGCCGCACTTTTGGTACACTGATTTGTCTCAGAATTAAAAGATTGTCAATTTTGTTTTTAGTTTTGGAACAGTGGATTTATTTTAATAGAAGGTTGTTATTTCTTCAATATACACAAAAGAAAATATACTCCTTTATTTATTACAAAATAACATATGTGCCAATTATATTTAATATGGTTGAATTATACCTAGAGGTTGGTTTAGTGCATGGTAGGGACAGATTAATATGAGCCAACATCTTACTAGTGTTCTGCAACCGTGTTAAGAGTTCAAAAAATGGCAAAACGCTCTTCTACTTCGACGAGTGTTCAAGGCAGTTTGTGTGTATCTCCAACTCTATCACGGATGCCAAACACTTTAACGGCAAGCTGTTAGTTCCTCTCTATCTTTCCCCACCATACTACCAACTAATGTTAAGTTATCTGATATGTACCGCAAACTGGATATTAGATGGGCTCACTACCTAGCCTAGTAAATGCATTGGTTCCTCGCAAATTTTACCCAGAATGTACAAGATTGGTAACGTTGTCCCCGCCTGCTGGCACAATTTCAAATTTTGTACTGTCTAACAAAAATCGTGCAATGCAAGTAATATCCATAGTTAACTATTTTTGGATGAGCGTAGTGAGCGAAGCGAAGATTCCATTTTACTACACGAGAAAAAAATCCGGAATGTTTTTTTTTCTTCTTTCTTTTTTTTTCTGTTTGTATTTTTGTGTGTTTGTTAACACGATTCCGGCTTAACCGACACTCCAATTGTGATGAAATTTACTGGAGGCCTTTGAAATCTCTGAACTTATTACTGCCACGTTTTTGAGCGCCATCGAAAAATTATTTCTCATAAAAATCGCAATTTTACGATTTTTTTTATTTTTAAAACATTTCTTCGACTTATAACACCTACATGCTTTATCCGATTGTAATGATTTTTTCACAGAACCTTAATTTTATGAATTTATATATTTGTGTGAAAATTTGAGCGTACTCAAAAAAGTATTTCTTATGAAAATTGCAATTTTACGATTTTTTTCGATTTTTAAAATGTCTTTGACTTAAAACACCAACATGCTTTATCCGATTGTAATGATTTTTTCACAGAACCTTAATTGTATGAATTAATATATTCGTGTGAAATTTGAGCGCAATTGAAACATTATTTCTCATGAAAATCGCAATTTTACGATTTTATTTTTATTTTTTAAATTTCTTTGGCTTATAACTCCTACATGCTTTATCCGATTGTAATGATTTTTACAGAGAACCTTAATTTTATGAATTATTATATTCGTGTGAAATTTGAGTTTAATCGAAAAATTATTTCTCGTGAAAATCGCAATTTTACGCTTTTTTTGTTTAAAAAAAATTACGCTCATCCAACAACGCGCCTGAAAAAGCGTTTGCGAAGCTTCCTAGTACCTTACAATTTGGTTGTAGACAAAGGCATGTAAAGCAATATTGTACAAAAAAAGCTGCTCAAAATTTTATTTTGAACTAGATGACTAAGTCAGGGAATTGGAATATAATTATTGATTCTGAGGTTATGTACCATCCAAACAATTTCCTACAAAAAATCTGTTCTTATATTTAGTCCATTATATTCCAATTCCCTGACTTAGTCATCTAGTTCAAAATTAAATTTTGAGCAGCTTTTTTTGTACAATATTGCTTTACATGCCTTTGTCTACAACCAAATTGTAAGGTAAAATGGTTAACTATGGATATTACTTGCATTGCACGATTTTTGTTAGACGGTACAAAATTTGAAATTGTACCGGCAGGCTGGAGGACTCTTCTGCTAACTTTTTAGACATCTTTAGTGCATTCTTTTGAAATCATGTTAAAGTCTTGGGAGCGATTCCCCTTAAATACTACTGCTATCAGTGGCGTAACTAAGGGATGCGGTGACAGGGGCCTAGCACTTTAGGGGGCCTAAAAATAATTTATGTTTTACCATTAATATAATTGGTTAAATTGGACCATGCTTAGAAATAGGGATCCAAACGCCAAATTTCAAGAATCGGGTTTAGTGACATAACCACCATCACAAAAGTGTAATCTAGCTTAGAAATAAAGATCCAAGTGCCATCTGCATTGTGCTGCGCTCTGTGAGTAAAAGTTTCAAGTGCCAGCTGGCAATCGAGCCATTTCAAGTTTAGCATGAAAGATCCAAGTGCCTCAAGAAAGATCCAAGCGCCCTTGCCATTTAACAAAAAGGATCCAAGAGCCTTATAGGCCTAGGTTGCTGATTGCAATTCCTGTGTTTATGAATTATGAGTTTATCAATAAGGAACCAAGCACCATTTTACCAATTTGTGACATTACATAACAACATTTTCCCAAAATGTTTATTTAATAAAATAATAATATGTAAAATGTACTTGTGTATTGCCCTAAATAGCCCGACATTAATCCAACCCAGATTTGATAATGTAGGTGTATGCTAAACTTATCATATCTCAGTTTGCTAATTTGGCGCTTGGATCCCTATTGCTAAACATGGTCCAATTAATAAATATGCTAATTTAAAAACTTACCTAGTACGTACTAAAAAAAGACAAAAATGTTTATTGATTGATTTGTTCTTAGTCCGGTTCTTGTTCCGCTTTAAAATAGGAACTTCCAAGTTCTTTAAATATTGTATTTTGTCAGTTTTAGTTCCTTTTTGCAACCAAAAAATTGACAAAAATCAACTAAAAATTATTTCTTATCCATTCTCGGAAGAACAGGAAGTGCCAAACACCATGCTATTTTCATTATTGCATTTTAAATAGTAGAGCTTTAAGTGTCAGTTCTAGTTTCTGTTTTACTAAACTACATTATTTCGGTATTGCATTCAGCCCACTACTTTTTCTAAACACACCAAATGCACTTATAATCTTGATTTTCTACATTTTCTCCTGCAGCACTGTTCTTTGGGGGCTCTGCCCTCCAAACCTCATATACTTAATATTTTCTTCGCAAAAGGACTTTGAAGCTACTTCAATCCCACTATCTTTTATCTTCACTTTGAGCATTGTAGGGGGGGGGGGATTAAGGGGATTTAAAAAACTCCTTGCCCCTCCTGCAAAAAATCCTGCCAACGCCTCTGCAAGTTCCTGATGTTGTAAAACGAATGCATTCCCGCGTATATTCCTAAAAAGGAACGCGTTGCTCCCCAAGACTGTTTATCAACAAAGTGGCATCTGATATCAGTACATGCTTGGTGATGTGCCGGTAAAGGGGAAGGGTAGGGTCCCATAAAAACTCTTGCGGGGGGGGGTAGCCTGGAGCTGTAGTTACGCCACTGACTGCTATGTTAGTAAGTAGTTGTTCGAAAATGTATGCTATAAAACAGAAAAATAGATGCTTCTTTCACCTACCCCTTAACTTATATGAGCTCCCTAATAAAGCTTATATTTTCAAGAACATATTCAACATATTTAGTTATAATTAATGTGTAGGCAGTAGTCACTATAATATTTAATATTCAATTATGTACGGTAAAGTTTAAACCCGTGATATGGACCATTCTTCATAAACTCTTAAAATTTTGAAAATGGGAACAAAAATTTCTTATTTATGTTGGTCTTGATGTTATTTTTTTTGGCCACATAAATTATGACAAATTATAAACCCACGTTTTCTTCAAATGTTTTATACTTTCATAATATAAACGTGATGTAAGTTTCATTTGTGAATGTTCATGAAATTACTATTGAATTGACTAAACATACAGTAATACATAGCTTACTTTTCAGTTTTACTTTTACTAGAATGATAATGTTTGATATTATTTATTGTACTAATCTGTAATTTGCTAATCACAGTGGTACTCTTGATTACGATAGTAATGAAATACCTATGAGATACCATCTACAAAAATTAGAAAACAGAATCATTGATGAAAGCTTGCCTATTAACTATAGTGTTTGACCTCTCTTTAGAGGTCTGCTGTTCTAGTCCTGTATAGCTCTACAAGAAGCTTCCCAAGCTTGACAAACAAATTGTTTTACTTATACCCATTATGATTACTAAATAATGTAAATGAAAACATTTGTACCTTTTATTTATCTTAATAGGGTTTTGATGAAAATATGCCCATTCATTACATACATGTTGGAACTGGGTGTTTGATTATTATTATTAATATTTCATTTTAAAAAAATTGACCCTAAATTCATTAATTTGTGTACATAAATTAAATCTTGAAATCTTGTTGATGTTTAGGTTTTAGTCTTAACTTCATTGTGGATTTATTGAACATTAGTGAAATGTATTCATCATAATCTGTGTATCATATATGCCCTTTGTAGATCACCAAAACTAGTTTGGTATTATAACTCAGTACATGAAAATGAATAATCATTGTGCCAATATTGATGTAGCAATGATGAGAATCGAAAACATCGACTTTTAGTGTGTATAGCTTGGTGATGGTAATAAAGTTAGTGCTCCCACTGGGATCAGTCATTGCTTTAGCCTTGAACACCCGTTGAGGGTGAGTTGTAGACACCATATTGTATAAAAGTAAGAAATAATTAACCCTTATGTTTACAATGTATATTAGACGGTACAAAAATAGTCATAACTCATAAAGTGCCGGTGTACTGAACAAAAACAAGAACCAATGAATTGTTTTATTATTATTAAGATATATTGAACTATAATTAGATTTAGTATTAGTGGTAAGAATTAAGTGATATTTTAAGTGTAATTAATTACTAATTACTACCCTTATACAGTGATGTATTACAATACAGTAAGACCAAGATTATCCGAGGTGGTTGGGACCGAGCTATTCTCGGTTAACGAAAAACTTTGATGGTCCGGATTTTCTTGTTTAACTCCTCCCAGCAGGGCCCTAGTATATGAATGTGATATTTTAAGTGTAAAACTCGTGAAATACCACTGCGCTTGCTCTCGCTCCTTCTTCCTCTATCTCTCCCTGACTCTGTCTCTACCGCCGACTGCTTTGCTGATAGAATGAATGAGATTACACATGTGGTCTTGTTATCTTATCTCATAACTTAAACAAAACGCAGCGAGAGTCTTGGCCCGAAGCCAAGACTGACTAGTGAGCTAGCAATACATAGTTTGTGACATGGGAGGAGGGGGGGTGATGGATATCTCCGCGTCTGTCAGCTCTTGACTGCTGGATGTCACATCGCAAGTTCCATTCGCCGATTCTCATTCATCCACTTCTCGATCGTCACAGCCCAGTAGCCGACGGAACACAATCAGAAATGCTTCCGTGTTGGCTATTGCATTTTCATCGTCACCGTCGTTGTCACCCGATGCAATGTCCATGTCTTTCTAGCCAGCCTCTATCATGTCATCTTCAAGGCCATATTTTCTCTCTTTTTCTCTCTCCCTCCCTCTCCTCTCTCTCGTCCGCCATCTTCGAGCAAGGTCGCGGCGGCGGCAAGCATTCACAAACACACTTTCTCTGGCAGTGGCACCCTACCCTCGACCACCGCCCTCAACCCCCTTACAACTCGCACGCTGTGCAATTCTTACGTCATTGTAGTAAACAGCATACTGCATGACATGCAGATGTAAAGAACATAACATTTTGGTCTAATTTAAAAAAAAAAGCGCCTGAAACCAGCTCGGATAACACGGAATCTCGGTTAATCAGAGCTCGGATAAACGAGGTCTTACTGTACAATATTTTAGCACTATATATAGCTTAGTTTTAAGAAATGTTCCACATTTTGTAAGAGTTCTTGTGCTACCGTATTTTATCAATTGCAGGTCGTACATATAATTAAATATTGATATGCTTAAAACTAGGGTGCGACCTACAATCGCACCAAAAATGTTTAAACTCAGTTTATTTATATTGATTTTTATCAGAGACCCGGCACCTCCACCACCGACTCGCAAAGTAATTTTTAATCAACAATGGAGAGCAAGGAGGTCATCGGTGGGTTTTTTATTCCGCACTCGCAACAAGACCCCACATCTATTTCCGGCAAAGAAACGATGGTCAAATATGACAAAACGGCATCGACGCCTTGCAAATTTGACACTAAGTAAATCATTAACATACAATTGCCAGAGCAGTCAAGGGCATGGAGACTCAAGAGTTCCACATGGCCATTTAAAGGGAGATGGGTCATTCTCTCTCATGTTGCATTGTGCCACATAAAAAGGATTGCACAACGCACTACACAATAGTATAGTATACAACCACACGGATATGGTACCCAAATTTGAAAAAATTACTTACCACAGATCAAGACTTCCCAGCTGCATAACATTTTGCCGGCATATTAGAACTTCTTTGGATATAAGGTTGATTTGATGTTGAGAGTTAAAAACTTACTTAGTACCTTGTTACTTCTTCTATTTTACATTTATTTGAATTTTTAAAAGGCCCTTTACATGAGCAATATTTATTGCCAGCAACAGCAACATTTAGTTAGACAATGTGTTGCCAGCGTGTATATGGCCCGGTAATTAATTGCAACTGTCGTAGCGTTGCCAGGAAATAATTGTTGAACTACTACACAACTCATGGCGCTACCTATTGATAAAAATTAATATCAAGATATGGGTCGATGATGGCATTTCGACTTATTTGCGATCTTCGACCTTCCTATAGATGTACCAAGACCACTGTGGCCCGCGCCATTACGTGCGCGCGCCTCCGGGCCAAGTTCATTCTCGGTTTTAGGGGAGTTCCGTAGATACGGGCGCCGCCGTACGGCTCAGTTCTAGCCGGCAGCCGTGAGGATCACATCTCCTTACGGCATACGGTGGGAGCGATATGACCTCGCCGCTCCAGCACCTCTGCCGATCACTCGCGGTACGCGCGTATGTGCTCATCGTCTGCATTCAAGACAACTTGGACTCGTCCGTTTCGGCCAGGGCTTTTGTGGTGTTGGTAAATCTATAGTACTGTACGCGAGGTAATTTGAGATGGCGAAATTGTTGCAGCTGCAATAGCTACTAACCCTTGTTCATCCTCTTGATCCATTTTATGTAGGATATTGACATCGCTAATATTTAGGACCTACAAAGGTATACAACAACACCGTAGCTGTTGACACAAACATAACCTGAAATATCGGCCCGCAAAAAGTTACGTCGATCTAATATGACAGTATTTTTATTCAAACTGTACATGGCATGTTATTATGTTCGTAGAAACTCGATAGTCAAAGAAATGTTTACGTGACATCATATCATACCATTCAACCATTGGTTGACTGCGAGCAATATTGCTGGAAAATACAGCAGTCCCCAACTTTCGGCAATTATTGCTAGCAATAGCAATTTTTCGGAAGGCGTGTGTACGCGTAATAGGAAATGCGTGTATCCAACATGGAGGCAATTAGTTGCGGCAATGCATTGCTAGCAATTAATTGCTCGTGTAAAGGGCCTTTAAAGTGGAATTTCAAGATATTTTGTCTACCTATACTATACATACATATTATAGTAGTGTGACCTAACGCCGCTTTATCTTTTAGATACGTAGCGTGAAACAAAATATGTCTCGGCACACGGCTTTCAAATTCATTGGTTCCTACAAAATTCCTAGCAAAATCCTAGCAAATTGGGCCCGTGGTCTTAGTAACCATAGAAACCAGAGTCGATAAAGAGGTTTCCCTGGCTTAGCGTGGGTACAAAAATTAAATCAACCCATGGATCAAACAAAGTACTATGTTTTGTTACAAATTTGCAGATAAGTAAGGTTTTATTCATTGACAATGCATGCTATAATATGTATACATTTTTATATTAGAGATTATTATTATTAGGTGTAGGCTCATGCCTCAGGCAAACTATTAGAATATATTAAAATGCTTGACTTGTATTTTGACTACATCCAGTTACATACTTCTTGACGGTGGGAACGCTACATTTTTAAGGGAGTGTACCGACAGAAATTTTAACACACGAACATACAATTGCGCTTCTCTATTCAACGTAGTTAATATGATCCAGGTTCTCTAGTGCGACCTATACTCACATGCAAACCATCTTTTTGATTTTAGACATCTGAAAACTGGAGTGCGACCTACAGTCGAGTAAATACTGTAATTACAATGACATGCATTATGTATTTTCCATTTCAGTACTATTTCTAACAAGGTGGCCTAACTGTTTTCTTAAACAGCTGTATTGTTCATCTGTAGCAATTCACAACTTTTGGTATACACTGCCTACCTACCTACCTATTTCTTTTGTTCTCACACTCATTACTCATATATGTTGATAAGCCAATTTGCTATGGGTGAAACCGATCTTTGTGTGAATACTTTTATACTGCGTACAGGAGTAGCTTCATATCAAGCACATTGCCGTAGAAAATAATGATAACTATACTGTAGTAAATATGTATGGCCTTGTTTAATACCGGTATATGTAATATAGCAATTAGGTTGTCCCATTGTACTGATGTGACGTATGTATATATATATATATACTTCTATCTAGAACCTGTGTCATATAGTGCATTGCGGAAAACTCCTGCATTATGTCATGTTTCTTGAATTGGCAGCCATTCATTTACAGTGTAACTGGACAATAATGTCTTAATACAGCTTACTTAAAGTAGCCTATACAAATGGCTGTTGGACCTGGCAAATTTTGAGATGTGTTACATACTTGCATTAAGCTGGCTGTATCTATATTGGTTTCAAGTACATAATCATCAGTAATGGATTGACAAAAGTTACGAAAGAACACTGGTGGTTTAAGATTGGATGATAAATCTTTCATATTATTTAATAATGGTACCTATGAAGAAGATTCATGAAATCTTTAATGCTTATCAACTTTTGTATAAACCAATTTAAAAATATATTACTGTAACACTTTTTGGCAAAACTAAAACAAATTGTTCACAAAACACATACCGGTAGTTATTTAAACCCGTGGCCTCCTCTTTACATAATGCATAATGATAAACTATCTTGTGGTAGGACTAAATCCACAATTTACCTTTAAAAGTGTGATGGAAACTGACAAAGATTCGAGATGTTAAAAATGTAGTATAGTAAAGATACATAGTGATGAGTTAGCTACTGAGAAAGTACCCAACAAAGTTATTACGAGTTGGTGTGCTCTTGATAACATGCAAGTTGCCGACATGGCTGAGCAATATTGCGCAACCTAGAAAATGTGTCTACTGTCTAGTAATATTCACTTAATAAGCAACTTCCACTCAGAACTATTCAGAACTCAAAAGCAGCATGTGATCAGCAATCACACCGATAGATACCACCACTGTGCATCTAATTTGCTCAGTCGTGTATCAAGGCTAGAATTAATATTGCTGGGACAAAGTCGGGCAACTTTCTCGGTGGTCTATTAGAGGCTTATGCTAGCTAGATAATGTAGGAGTGATCTTTACCACTAGAGCTGTTGTTTTAGTTTAGGGTTACAGGGGATCACCATGATTTGCCAATCTAGTATATTATTTGCAAATAATTAATACTAGAAAATTGACCTACAGAAAGAACACTTGTTGTGTTATTTTCATTTGATGCTATAAATATGGTTGAATAGAAAGATGTCGGTTATGACTTTGGGCCTGACACCTAATTGTGTGTGATGAATGATGATGGATCTATTTCCATTCACTGGTACTTCCTGTTCAGTATAGTAGTATTACCTTATGGATTCACTGAGTGAATCAACATAAATTCATTGTAGCTTGTTTATTTTCTTTCTAAGTAAAATGTTTTATATCACAGTACCTATATATATTATGTAGTATATTAAATATTCAGACTCATTTTTTTTCATTGTATGCAAACTCATGAACTTTGAATGTACCATCTTGAGTATTGCTCTTATTTGGCTATATATTGAGAGTCATTTCTATCTGTAGGGAGAAATAAAAACCACACACATACACACACATTAAAATGTGTTATAATTTATAAATAAAAAATAAATACAAAATGAACTATTTTGTTTATGAATAACCTGTCATAAACTGTCATAAGTCATAAACCTAGTTAATTATTCTTAAAACAATGTTAAATGTGGAATCAAATGGCAAGCAAAGTTTCAAATATTTTGCAAAGCAATCAGTTAACTCGGTTACTCCAATCGCAAATGAGTATTTCACCACACTGATTAATTTGTAAATGTCTCGATTAAGCTGTCTTTTAACTTAAGTCACAAATTACTAAACATTCAACTGAGTCAGCCCTAGCAGTGCAGATTCATTATTACTTTTTAGTTGCATTGAGGGACAATCAGTTTTTGTTTATCAAAACCATCATAATATACTACGCTTTCTCATTTTATTTGTTTTCACTTTGCTAGCATTAATTATGCTTTGAAGGTAGTACCAAGTTCTCTCATGTTATACCACCCAACAAAACAAGTCTCTGAAAAGGTAAAAAATTCAATTTTTTATGGTATAGAGCATGTCATGTTTCTAACATTAGCAAAGAATTCATACAATGTTGAAGCACGATTTCCATTCACACTTCAATGATCAAACTTAAATTATGACGGATTTAATTTTGGAGGGTTCAAAGGCTTACTGAAAATGTCATCAAGATCAATTCAGCCATTAGACTAGTAGAGAGCAAAATATAACATGTTGTAATCAAGTCCTACAAGTGAAATTTACACACAAAAAAATATTTCTTTGATTTCTTTCAGAACTGTGGTAGGTATAAGTTCTGAGATTGTGAAGGTTTCCAAAAATTTTAGTGATCGGACTTGACCATTACCGGATATCGTGCAAGCAAAATCTTTCAGGCTTTTTTATTAATAGTCAAATTGAAGTCTTTGCTATGCCCACTATTGTTGGTAGATTATAGCACATAACCCGAGACGTCAATTTTACCGACTTTTTTTTCAACATTGGCATCTTTACATTACTTATGAGCGAGTGTTCTAGCATCATCTAACTTTCTAAAACATATTTGTGAAGTGAGCGTGCAATTCACAACTCGAAATAATGTCAAAAATTACCAAAAATCATTCACCTATTCAAATGCCCGGTCATTTAGACCGCAGTGTGACTACTAACGTTCTGGTCTTTTGAATATAACTATTCAAAAAAAAAAATTTAATTAAATATTTTTAATTTGGCAATATGCAGTGTAGTTCTTACTTGCAATTTTTTCTAAATAATTAAACTTCTTGGTTTTTCATATTACATTTCATAATATGTAACCTTCCACTCTTCTGCTTGCCCTAATACGGTTAAATTAATGGAGTCAAAATGACTGCGCACTGACATACACTACTGACATAAAGAGACAGGTAGGCGACTACTATCTAGTTATATTTGCAATTAAAATCGGCCTCAGCACACTTGATGGGAAACATTTCATGGGTTCCGCTGGTGTCCCATTTCATTCGTTGGTGAAGGCATGTGGAATGGTTTCTTTGGAAAACTTTCAATCTACGATTGGTCAAAATCCTTTATCCAACATCTCTTCTGCACTAAAACATGTTATTGAATATGGCTGCTGACATGGTTTCTTTTTTATCTTTCTATTGATTCCTACAGTGAATTAAGACTGGAATATGCAACAAGGAAAGTGCAGAAGGAATGTTGGTGTAAATTAAGACATTTTATTTCTGACTCACTTTTGTACACGTGTAGGTCTTCTATAGGAATATTTCATTCCGATAACATTTGATTTACCTGTGGGCAAGTGCAACAGCTCTAGTGGACTGATTTAACTTTATAATCATCAATACACGTGTTGCCTTTTTAGATAAAAAAGAGAGAAAACAAAAGCAATGCTTTTTTTGTTATTTCCATTATGTAGCTTAGTTCAATGGACTTGGTATTCAATACATAATCAGAGTATGAACAGTGTGAATAATGTAAAGTAAATGCACAAACTTTATCACATTTGATGCACCAGTTAGATAGTTGCTGGCAGGTGTTTTGCCTATTTGTTGCACCAAATATGTTGCCTAGGTACCTATAACATAACACATTTGTTTGTCTGTTCTGTCATAACTTGTCACAGCAAACAGATTTTAGCAAACAGAAAATGGATCATATGCACAACAAATCAATTACATAGAAATTGATTAAAAGTTTAAAATGTGTTGTATTTTTTTTTCTGCTGTTGAATTACATAGGTAACTTACCAAATACAAGTTTTTAGACAAGGGAGCGTAGCGACTGAGGAACAATTCAACTCAAACGAGCCTTCGGCGTGATTATTAGTCTGTATGTCCATCTTTCTGTCTGTCTGTCCGGTCCCATACGGCCGAACGGCCAAATAGATTGAGCTAAAATTTTAAAAAGACATCCAAGACCAGGTAACTTAGAATTGCTAACAAAATGAGCACAATCCATTTCGATTTAAACCTACAAGAAATAATAAACTGAAAAATAGGCTTTACATGTGTAGGAATTCTTTTAACGACAATGGTTTTGCTTTTGAAAAAATCACTGCCTCTTAGATGTTACTCGGTTGCAATGGAGGCAGTGGAAAAAATATTTGTAATGCAGTTATGCAGTGACCAAAGGGTATCGAAACTTGCATGTTCAAGGTACTTCCAAATTCCGCTTGGAGATTGAGTAAACCTTGCAATCTTTACTCGTATTTCGTACTGGCTATGTTTTCCATAGTATTGTCACAGTTGATTTAGACTACACTGCGTTATTGCATTTCAAAACATGTTTAATATTTTTTTAAATACAATCCATAAATTACAAAATCTTATCCGACCAGGGGATTGAACCCAGGTCTCCCACATTTCGGGTATAAGGGCGCCTTAGCCAACTAGACTAGGGAAACGCCAAAGTCGTTGATAGACGAGTGAGTGAGCCGTGTGTTGAATACCCGGTATCATTCCCCATACTGGGCTAGATCCAGCCTTAGGTAAGGAAAGGGGATGTTCCCGGGTACTTAACACATAGCTCACTCACTCTTCTATCAACGACTTTGGCGTTTCCCTAGTGAAAATATTATGTTTTGTGTGTATCCATGTTGTAGTTTATCTACCTGCGTGAGCTCGCCTCAGTTCAAACCCCAGAAAAACAAAATTGTATTGCCTTAGCTTATGACAGAACAATAACAATGTGTAGAACCCATGAAACTATACATATCAATCATGAACACGTCAAGTATTTTATATAATAATGAAACTTTTAGTGCAGGTGAGGTTAATAATGTAATGAAATATTTAGACTATACACTGCACTTGTAAATAAAGAAAACAACTTCACTGTGCTTCACTAATGGAACAGATAGAACAATGACGAAAACTATATAATGTGTGCGACGACAATGACAACACGGACGGATGATGACACAAGACGGAGACGACCACAACGTGGGGGAACCTCTGCCCTCTCCATACGCTTGTGGCTGGTTCTGACCAGCACAGGCCTCTCCACCCCTTGTCCCCCCGCGTCGCCCCTTACGTTCCTCCCCTTGGAAAGAAGAAAACATGGTGGTAATCCACAATGGAAAAAGAAAATTTGGAAGATTCCAAAACACTTGACATGGGCACTGATAACTCTACTGTTGAGTGCCCTAAAACAACAATAACTAACTAACTCCCATTAAATGAAATATAAAATTTACGTACACTTACTTGTCATTTGATAATAAATTCATAACAAGAATCAAACTGCATGGGATTGCCAACATAAGCGACATTTTTTAATCTTATAGACAAAAATACTGTTCATTCAGACTTTGTAACTCGATGCTTTTTGCGCCATGCACAATGTTGTTGCCTGTTTGACAAAATCACTGCTACAGAATCTGCCACGTTTTAGGGACTGGGCCTTCACAACGTGGAGACCGGGCAATACGTATTATAACATTGTCACAAATACGTTAGTTGGACCCACACATTTCCACGTGCATAGAGGTTGTTTGAGCTGGCAGAGGACTGAATCCAAATAACTCAAATATGATGCCTTGCGCATGCAATTTGATCTCTCCCAATCATATGAAGAACTTATGGCTGGGATACACTAGTGTGGCATATGGGTGTGATCAGAACAACCAACAACGCCTAGATAAGAAAACCAATACTAGAACATGCGCCAAAATCGATTTCCATCTAACACCGGAAAAATGTTTATCATAAACATGGCTTGTATCTCGTTAACTAGGCTGGGATCACAATGTGTGCATTAGGCGTTACCACAAACACCGCCAAGATTAAGGAGAACCAATATATGACATGCGCCAATAAAATCGATTTTCCATCTTGGCACCGGAAAAAATGTTTATCATAAACATGCTGTAATCTCGTAAACTAATGCTGGGATACACATGTGTGGCATATGGGCGTTATCAACAAACAACGCCTAGATTAGGATAACCGCAATACTAGAACATGCGGCCATAAATCGATTTCTGTCTAGCACCAGAAACATGTTTATTACAAACATGGCTGTATCTCGTAACTAAGGGCTGTATACACAGGTGTGGCATATGGGCGTTATCACAACAACGCCTAGATAAGGATAACCGCAATACTAGAACATGCGCCAAAATCGATTTCCATCAGGCACCGGGAAAATGTTAATCATAAACATGGCTATAACTCGTAAACTAAGGCTGGGACACATGTGTGGCATATGAGCGTTACCACGATGCCTATCCTTACCCACGCACAGCTCTAACTGATGGGACATAAAGGGTCTAGAGTGGTCCCTTGACAGCAAATAAGTAGTATTTATGCAAGGTCCTAACTGATTGGGCCATAAAGGTCTAGTGGGCCTCCCTGACAGTGAATAAGTATATTATATAGCACAGCTCAAGGAACCCACTGCTTGACTAAGTGTCCTCACAGTGGGACAAGAATCGGTCTCCTGCTTGTTTGCCCGTGTGCGTGGGTAAGGAAAATGGAACCCACTGCTTGCTAAAGCCTCACATGGGACAAGACTCGGTCTCCCTGGCTTGTTTGCCCGTGTGCGTGGGTAAGGATAAAGGAACCCACTGCTTGACTAAGTGTCCTTACAGTGGGACAAAGACGTCGGTCTCCTGGCTTGTTTGCCCGTGTGCGTTGGGTAAAGATAAAGGAACCCACTGCTTGACTAAGCGTCCTCACAGTGGGACAAGGACGTCGGTCTCCTGGCTTGTTTGCCCATGTGCGTGGGTAAGGATTAGGAAACGCTCAGTTGGACGCGTTGATAAGCGATCACGTGCTATAGCTAGACCCACATTGCATTTTTTTTTTAATTTTAAAATATGCGACGTTCACTGTCCACGTGGCCATGTTTCCAATATTATTTATTATTGGCAAGGTAGCTATTTGGGTAACCGATTAGCTGCATTCACAGAGCCTGGACGTCCGCGAGCGCTTCGCTGCCGGAACGGCTGTTTTCGAACCAATCACGATGACGGCGCGTCAGTAGCGCCGAGAGCGCTGAAGTTGGTTGCATTCAACCTTTTGTTTTTTTTTTTTGGGCCGGCGCTCGACCGGAAGTTAACGATATTAAGCGGGTTTTGAATTTATTTTATTATTATATTTGCGTCTCAAAAATCGAAAACAATAAGTTACCATACAGTTTAAAGCTGAAATGTGTATCAATCGTTGCAACTCTCATTCAACAAATTATGACTATTTCTGGAGAGGGTGTAAATAGTTCATCGATGCGCCCGCCTCGCACTAGAAAGGGGTGCGAGCACTGGCGCTCGCCGCGACGATGTAGGTAGTGAAGGCAGCTTTACTTGCGATAAAATCCACCGCCATCTAGAGGACTTGTAACAAAATTTTCATTTGGTAAAACTATTTGAACTATTTTGGTAACAAATAATACCTGTTCCTTCCTCGATAGTATTTTGATTACTTCTAGGTGGTCAGTGCATAGTGGGCCAAAAAACAATTACATAATATAACTAAGCGCTAGACACACCGTATAGGACCTTGGACATACAATTTGAACAACCTGTCTCTAGTATGGAAAAACCCATCCGCCGTCTAAATGATCGTCCCTTAAATTTAACAGCCTTTGTGTTAACAAAGCGGTGTAATCAAAACCGCAAGATGTGCGATTTCCTCGTTATTATTGAAGAAAACAGTCTTTCTCTTCCTCAAATCTTCAGTTTACTCCATTTTCGAAAAAAGCAATTCAAGTTGGTGGACTATCATACGATTGTCCATCTGCATTAGGCTTTTAGTAATCAAAACTAGTGTTATTTGTGCGGAATAGTGTCTGAACAAGGTCGTGCAGGTCTAGGGTTGCCTAGGAGAGGCCTAGGGCTTGTCAAACGTGTAATGTTAGCATTAATTGAATGTAGTTCTATAGCCTAATGGAACTTTAGGCCTACACTGTTGTATTATAAATAATTTTCTTTATCTGGGCCTAGGCCCGGGACGGTTTCTGGTTTGTTTTATGAAAGTAATGGACAATTTTTCTCGTTTCACACATAGAAGCAAAATTTAAAATGTCCGCCATTTGTTACGTATTTGTTTATCCCCGCGACGTTCAAATAATCCACTGCATCTTAGTTCATTCAACTAGATGAAGTATCTATGTTGCAGTGAAGTGATTTTTCCCTACTAGAGAGGCTTCAAATTGTTACGCTAGCGCTCGGTTGGAAGGATAGGAGACTGAGCGTCTAGCGCTTTGCTACGCAAAGCTTATGTACGTCATTGGCCAAAAACCTCGTGCGACTTTTCGTTGCCATGGTAACGTTACTTTTGTTATAATGTTATTTCCATCTACACTACTCATCGGATCAAAATAAAATTAACATATTCGTGACCGGACGGACATTCTAAATGATTTGGCCACCTCAGATTTTGTGTCCGTTTAGTTTAAAAAAGAACTTTCGATTAACTATAATGTAACTTTGTAACTTTTTGAATAATTTTGCCACAAAACTAATGGCATTCAATCGAGAACGAAGCTTGCGGATGGTACAAATTTCAACTCGATCCGAGCTTCCGTTCGAACGTTATAGCGAGACATACAAACAAACAAACAAACAAACAAAAAAAAACAGTGACTAATTTTTACGGCAGAGTCAAATCGAAACGCTCGCTTCCCTCGCTTAATAATGGAACCCACTGCTTGACCTAGTGGTCCTCACAGTGGGACAAGGACGTCGGTCTCCTGGCTTGTTTGCCCGTGTGCGTGGGTAAGGATAAAGGAACCCACTGCTTGACCTAGTGGTCCTCACAGTGGGACAAGGACGTCGGTCTCCTGGCTTGTTTGCCCGTGTGCGTGGGTAGGATAAAGGAACCCACGG